>CM042427.1:26963170-27070670 GCA_023631565.1 Gymnocephalus cernua | reverse complement strand
TCCTGCTTCCGTTACAAATCTGCGAGAACCAATCACAAACTGGCTTATCCACCTGGCGCGCTATTGGCGGGTTTAACACGATGACGACAGAGAAGCGCCCAAGCAGCTTTTTGTTTAGATTCAACATAGCGGCCACCGAAGCGCAGCAACCCGTTGATGCCACTGTTGCTGCTACGTCACCCGGATCGTTGGTCTGATTGGTTGAAGGACTATCCAATAGCGTACAGTCATTTGAACTATGCCCTTTGATCACGCCTCTTGTGCAGAGAAAATACAGAGCAGACTCCCCAGACTAATGTTCAATCTTAAAAGATTGCGCTTGGTCTGATGATAGCCAGACTATATTATATAGACAAAATAATGCACTCAGTTTTCCCAATGAAGAAAGATGATGGATGAGTCAAAGCAGCAAAAAGTGCAATGAAGGGAAACAGTACTATGTTTAAAGTCCCTTCCCTTACATTAGAAAACTATATTGGGACACAAACATGTCAGCATTGTTCCACTCATATCACTAGAGACATGTTCTTTATACACTTATTGACTTACTCTTTTCTTACTCTTATTTTACCTTGAATTTGACTGTGAGCAACTGCAACTAAATAATTTCCCTGAGGAAATCAATAAAGTATTCTGATTCTGATACACTGGTGCAAAATGACAGTAACCTCATGTTTCCACACATTGTTCAGCCTGTTTTGGATGTGGTGGCCTGCTAACAAGCCAGCATCTTATAGGTACTGTGCTGCATTGTTATAAAGAATTAAGCAACAAGGGCTTAATAACAGTCTTGCTTTACAGATCAGAATAACTGGGCTCTCTATCTGTCCTTTGTCTCTTTCTAGCCATCTGTCTGACTAGCTGTCTTTCCATCGAACCCCTTTCTAAAAGAATCCTTCTAAGTCCCCTATTGTTTGAGGTAAGGCTGCTCCACATGGTGTGGGATTGGAGTCATTTATAGCAAGCTGACTGGGCATCACCCAAACTGGGACGCTTTTCAGCAGAGCTGCTCAGAGAGATTAATCTGGTGGGGAAAAAAAGAAAAAAGGGAACGGAGAATAGCTAAGTGTGAGAGAAGTGAAGTGTCCCTCCAAGGACCCTGCTGTGTAGCCTAACTGTCTGCATCCTTAAAGTGCCCATATTATGAAAAAAATCACTTTTTCTGGGATTTGGAGTGTTATTTTGTGTCTCTGGTGCTTCCACACGCATACAAACTTGGAAAAAATCTATCCATGCTGTTTTGAGTGAGATACGGGTTTCTGAATGTGTCCTGCCTTCAGTCTCTGGGTGAGCTGTTCAAAATCTGCAGGGCTTGTTACGTAACTAGCCGAAACGACGGGCTAAACACAACCGTTAGCATGCTAGCGCTAGCGTTAGCATGCTAGCTCGTTCTCAATGGCAAAGCACTGCTACAACACACACAAGTTCACCATAATCTACAAAAGAAGTACTTACATGTGCGCCCTCGTTTAGAAGAAGTCTCCCGGCTAATCCTGCCTTGTAACTGACTAAAGTTGGAGAAACAACCTTTTCTTTTACTGTCTATGGAGCTAACTGACATGATCTACGATCTGAGCTACTGCGCATGTGCGAGTGGAATCAAAGAGTACAAAGAGTAAAAATACTCTGTGGTACCATTTGACAACTGGCTGAAAACGCAGAGATAGTAGCCATAGAACAAACAACTGTATACAAAGTTGAGATCAAGAAGATAGATACTGCCTTTTTTATGGATAAGTAGTAGGCTACTTTAGATAGAAAGCATTCTGCAACTTTTATCACTTTAAATCCTTAAAGGTGCACTGTGTTTTCTTTTTGATTGCATTTCCTTCCTAATAAAACATTTGCAAAGCTGATTATGTAAATATTTTTAATTAAACATGGTTTACATGCATGTTTACTAGCTAGCAGTCTGCCTTTGTTGGCCCATATTTTTGCACATTACTGCCACCAACCGTCGATCAGTGGAATACCAAAAACCCATTGGCAGGACTAGGACTCACATGCTTGAGTGCATGTGTGTCCTCTTGGGGGTGCATGATACAAACAAAAGAGAATCCATTTGTAAAAACTGCATAGCGCAACTAGTCTTCAAAAACTTAATAGGGTACTATTAAGGTGCCTGCACATGACAAGTGCCAAAAGCCTTCAATTCTGGTTGAGCTTTAGTAGTCTACATTAGCCCACCTGCTGTATTTTAAAGTAGCAACTACTTATTTTCTTTGGCTCTGATGATGTATAGTACCTCATTGTGTGCAGGACTCCACAGCATTCTAATTCACAGTATCTTGTGGTTCAGGAGCATGAGTGTGCTTGACTCCATGACTACCAGGGCGGATGGACCACCATGCTCCAGTGGTGGGCTGTGCACTGGATCACAGCTGTGCTCCTGTGCACAGACCGCTGTCAGGCAGTGGCACAGTTCTCCAGCAAACAGTGTTATTGTAACCAGGCCCAATAAAGGGCTTAGTCAAATTTAGCAATTTACACAATTGACAACGCCACTTTGAGACTTTCACCCAAAGAGTCTAAAATTTACTTGGATATCAGTTGATACTTAACTAGGGATTCCCACTACACAGGCAAGCCCACATAAATGGTCAGAAACGAGGTTGGTTTGGTTAGCTCACAATAACTTATTACAAATCCAAAGACAAAGTTTCTTGGCACACATTAATTTAAAACAGAATCAACATGATAAAAAGGCACTTCATCCAAAAATAAAAAAACACAATAAAGACCAAGAATTTCGGTACAGATTAAAAAAAACTATTAACCTGAAAGTGAGGTAGGTGAGTGCCGTGTTATTATGGGTGGATCGTATCACCACAAGGCTAAGACTACAGCTTAAGAAAACATGCGACTGTCACAATAATCACAACCACCAAAAACTTACACTAAAACCATGCAATACAGGCTACTAATGAAATTAGCCGGTGATATGTCACCACCTCAACAAATAACATCGGCCACCACTAGGTTTCCTAAACGAAACTCAGGCCAATTTAAAAGGGTATTCAACCTCATACACAATGTGCAAAATAAATCAACGCTCCACCATAAAAATATGACACTAAATTGTAACACTAACACTAATAAGGCAGGTACACGGAGGGAGTAAGTGTAAATTTCTAACTAGGCAAAACAGCAGCGGCGCTGGGCACTGCATGGACAGAAGAACAAAAAGGTCAATGTCTGTTCCAACCAATGCAAAACCCACAGTAAAAGTGATCCATAATTTGCAAACATACCTTGATTGCCAAAGCGTTAGTCAACCCACGGAACAGCCAACAGCACCTGAAGCACACCAGCAGCGAGCAAAGGGGAAGTCGGAGCTTACCGGACGGCCTTTATTTCAGGGGCGCCTCACGTGATATGTCACGTGACAGTGCACTTAACCTACCGGTTACATTATGATAACACATACGTTTGTATAAGGGTCTATATGCTCCCCGCCCAAGTGTCTAGTAAGAGTGACTGTGTTACATGCCACTGCCAATTTCTACCTGCATTTGGCAGTTGAGAACGGAATTTGGTGCAGCGTTATCAGATGTGTGTGTGCATGAGTATTTTTATACAATGTGCAGAAGCGCCACAGTTTACTTAAACATAGCTAACAGAACAAATGCTGACTCAGTGCTGGAAGGGCACTCTGCAGTGTCTTAGCAGGGTGCTTTGATGTTGAATCGAGGTGGCCCAGTGTCAACACAAGGAAATCTTCGCGGAAGGAAGCCTTTTATTTTTCCTTTGATCTGTAAACACAACTTATTTCAGGGCTGTGCCTGCACATGGCAGGCATCAAGGAGTTAGCCCCCAGAGCTCCGTTCAGCACACTCTACATGGCAGCCAAGGCAACAGTTGCATCTGTGGCAGAAAAACATTTTGATAAGAGTTTGTAAAATAAGTAGAGAGTGTGCACAGCAGGACAACACTGTTTAAAAAAACCCTGTGGCCTGCCCTAGTTAATTTGGAAAACCACTAGCCACAGTGGCTGATGAGCAAAAAAAACATGCCCTGGCTAGAAGCATTAGAAAGTGTACTGTAGATGTAGATAGAGCATCTGCAGTGCACTTCAACTTCCAAGGTCCAGGAGGAGCATGAGGCGCAGCGGCCTTGACATCCTTGACATCCTTGACAGGTTGTCAAGGATAGATGAAGGACAAATCTGGAATGAAGTTATTTTTCATACTTTGGTGGGTTTTGCCTTACCCGTCACCGGGCTTCACTACAGTTACAGTGCGAGGGGACGGATTTGGCCCGCGGGCCTTGAGTTTGACACGTGTGATGTACACAGTGTACATCCCCACATACAGTGGTCTACATACAAAACAACAGAAACAATTTACTGTATACAGTTAAAGTAAAACAAAAAACTATGCTGTATATTCTCTTCTGTTTGGGTCTGCCCACAGCACCTCATCCACATCACAAGCAATGTTTCCCCTGGCCAAGCAGAAACAACACAGAAGAGCTCACCTGTTGCCCTTTTATGCTAAACCTCTGATTGCTAATTGTAAAACTGTGTGACAGGTGTTTGCCCATGTGATGAGTCAGTGTGCATATTTGAATGGCAGTGTGTTCCTCGTGAAAACGAGATTTTCTTCATGAAAATTGTGCCAAATGCAGAGAATTGTGTGAAGTGGTTTGAAAAAAGTGTGTTTTAGAACTACAATTTGAGTGTAAAGCAGGAATAGTGCTTGTAGTTTAGGAGAATTGGTTCAGGGGGTCGGTGTATGAGTTACATGTTGTGGTCATTGTGTCTCAAGTACCAGTATTTGTGTGTAAACAATTGATAAAAACTGTAAAAAGCTTTATGCAGCTCAAGACAAAATACAGTGTGTGTGTGTCTGTGTGTGGGTCAGAGAGAACAAAGCTCCTCCTAGCTGTACAGATCAGTATCTATAGACACAAAAAGAAAAGTGTGGTATTACACAATTTGAACACCTCACACACTCCACACTGGCACTCATCCCATCACCTCTTTGCACTGGCACACACACAATCGCTTTCCCCTTACTCCCCTTTCAATCAATCAACAGTACGCAGAGGATTGGGCGCCATCACTACCGGTCTGATTGTCTTGGTGATTTGCTCCAAGTGGACATTCAGCCTCTGGAACATCTGTATTTACCTCGCTCACTGAAAGCAGACAGATCAGCCACACTGCCTGAACTGAAAGGTCTCTATGGAAACCACAGCTCATTGTCACATGAAGCTGCAGGATGATACATGCTCTGTGTGTGTGTGTGTGTGTGTGTGTGTGTGATGACATGATTGAAGCAATGTTCACAGGGCTTTAGTAAGATTTTCACTGTTATACACAGCACAAAATGTTGAAATGTTGATAATATTCTGCAGGGGGCTGATAAGGGTTTCTGTGTTAGATCCAGTGGTGCAATGTAACTCTAGTAGGACTATTGCTACTTTTACTGAAGTAAAAGATCTGAATGGTAGATCAGTGCCAATACATTCACTGTTACTAAACCAGGTGATGAAATTTCGCACTTGAATTTTCATCTGATCGCTAATGGAGGACAGAGTTATCTGTGAGGGGTAAGAGTAAAGAGCTTCTGAAGTCATAAAAGCAAAGGACAAAGCAGCATTTTATCAGCTGGGTCTCTGCTTATCTTATCGTCTGGGATATTTTTTATCACTGCGAGTGTGACAATGACTTAATTCTTTGAATCAACTATAAGTCACCAGGAATTAAATCTGTGCCAGAGAATGCTGTAATAGATGTTCAACCAGTGCTTTGACTGGAGATCATAGACTATTTAAGTGGAAGGGCGGACATGGAGAGTTTAACAGCTGTAATGGTACGTGTCCACTGACAGCTTCATTTCCATGCTTCCCATTCATTTCCATGGGAGCAATGCATTCTGGTAGCGTCACGGTGACTTTGGAGAAGCAGGGCACCGAGTCGCCCACTCCTGATTTGCATAAAGTTGAATCCAGGCAACTTCATGCAATTGAGGAGCGGCCGGCTCGGCTTGACGATCTAAAATGACGATCTAAAATGAAAACAGATTTAGCAACTGCATGGCCTATTTCCCGCTTAAAATGTTTTCAGAAACACACGTTACGGTGAACTGTTTTTGTAAAATAAGAGATCGCATTCCAAACATGCTGCCATTATTGTCGTTTTTTTTACCATCGGAGCAGACAGACGTACGTGATGTGTTCGTCTAATCAGTTGCAGCCATCGGGGTTGATGGTGTAGACTGTTTTCTTTGCTTGTTGGTGGTCATTGAAGAGAAACTGACAACTGCTGGTGGCAAGCCCACTAGCATGCAATGCTGGGAAGTGGGGCGAAAACAACACGTATATGGACATGTACCATAAGTCTTTGCTGTCTTGATTGCTTATTTAATAAGGAGTTTGATCTCTTGACAAAGACATTGAGCACACTCTTTTATTTGTGTAGCATTTGAAAGGCAAATCTGTGGTGGCCCTAAGAGGCCAACGCACTTCCCCTTAAGAAAACACATGCAAATAGATCACAATACATTAAGAAAACGCACCATAATGGAAATAAGCCTTCAGACTTTATTGTGTTTTATCCTTGGTGATTTTTAACGTCAGCCTATGTCTTTTTAAAATAATCAAATAAAATAAATTAATAAATTGTACTTTCTATGGTTGTTCTGTTACTGGCGATAATTTACTTACTGGCATGGGAGATGCAGCTAAATTGACAGCAGCTCTATAGCCTTTAAAAAAATGGTAAATTGTGGTAAACCGTATAAATACTGTCACTGCACGATCTGAGTCTCAACACGATCTGAGTCTCAACACGATCTGAGTCGCGTTGAGTTGCGCATGCTCAGATTTAAACAATTTACGACATAACGACAATAACAGAAGATGGGAACAGCAATAATAGAAGATATAGAAGGTGGAAATCATTTCAAAAACGTTTTAGTTATCAAATGCTATCTATGATTGTCTGATTCCTAACGTTAGCTCATAACACCATTCAAGTAACAGCCGTTGTTGTGTTTGATTGCCAACTTGTAGCCAGCAGTGAACCAACTTGGTCATGTAGCTCCATTTTTACTGACTTTTTTTATTTTTTATTAACTGACGTGAGGGATCATGCCGTGAACATGTGATGCGTTACGCTAAATAATACATTACTGCCATTTCCATCTTCCATATCTTCTATTATTGCTGTTCCCATCTCCCGTCGTTATGCCGTAAATTGTTTAAATCTGAGCATGCGCAACTCGAGACGACTCAGATCGTGTTGAGACTCACATCACGCAGTGACAACACTTGTAAGCTGCATTAGAACTGCGAGCCCGATGACATAGCAACAGTAACTATGGGGGGAGGGGCTAAGGTAACGGTAAATTCTCTCTATATTTTACATTCTTGATATTTGTATTTGTTATTCCTTGCATACCTTCAAACGTTCTAAAATGTGTCTATGCACTATGAAGGAC
This sequence comes from Gymnocephalus cernua, assembly GCA_023631565.1. Classification (NCBI taxonomy): domain Eukaryota; kingdom Metazoa; phylum Chordata; class Actinopteri; order Perciformes; family Percidae; genus Gymnocephalus; species Gymnocephalus cernua. The sequence continues at coordinate 27,063,225 of CM042427.1, read as the reverse complement.
AATCTGACAATTGCGGGGAATCAGAGAAGCACCGGGACTGCTTGAGGCAGTCACAAGAGCCCCATCACAAACAGTTGAGGGCTCCTCGGAGGACAAATTTGTCTTTAATAGGGCAGCAAGAAAGAAAACCCTTATTCTTGCTGGCTTTGCCTGCTCCAGAGTGAGTCTGAATTGTAATTTATTGTACAGTTATTTTCCAGTCATGCTTTCTTGCTTCATAAGAATATTTAAGCTGCAGTTGCCTGTTTTATTTGTAACGTACTTGGATGTTAAAAATACTGCAGCTATTCACTCCATTTGTACATAAAAAAATGTATTTGTGCAGCTTTAAATATTACAGCTGACATGTCATGTCAGTAAATTCTCAGTTTTTTTTCTGAAAATCGTCACCGGCAGAACATGCAGCAACAAACAAACCTCCAGGTCCCCACGACCCTGGACATCTGCACTGTCATTGAACCAAGCATTGCCCTTGTTTGACTTTGCCACTAACAGTTGCAGTGATGAAGAAGTCCCTATACTTTATAAGATCAAAATATTTTCAACAATGGCTGCCTTACAGTGAATAATTGGTTCTGGAAATGAGTTTGAAGTTGCATGGATCTCTTTATATGATAATTACCTTAAATCCCCTGTTATTAAGCCATCTTTTTTAAGTACCACATCCTGAGTGCCAAAATCTTTCAGTGGTGCTCTCTTTGGATGAATGTCATCTTGTGAGGGCAGTAAGGTGCAATTACGCCTGGAGGCCTGTAACGTAGCTGTTAGCTGCACCGTGCCGCTGTGCCACAGGGAGTTTTCTTAAAGTGCCAGGTGGTTGCCTGGATCTCAATGACTCTTCTGTTTCCACAGCTGCTAGAGCAGTAAAAGCTTTGCTGTAGCTGCTGGCCAACAAACTCACCTTCCTTAGAACAGCAGAGGAGAGACAGGAGGTGTGTGTCCTGAAGCCAACATTCACGATAGATGGCACTCGATTCCTGCTTTGCTCAGTGAAAATCATCTCAACAGCTGCCAGAGAATTTCCCCATTATTACTCATGTTATTGAGCTGCCATCACATTCTCTGTTGGGGTCAACACGGAACTGGAGATCACAGCTTTGGTGACGAAGTACATAATGGTTAACCACCCAAAACTTATTTTTTCACAAATACTAAGAGGAGAGGTGGAGGGTGGAGAGATTAACAGCATCCACCTGTCCCTTTCACCTCACTCGGTATCTTTTCCTCACGTCTCTCTGCTGTGTAAGTTCAGTCCATTTACCATTCTTATTTCATGTAAGAATAACCACAATAAAATAACAACACATGTTGCTGGTAAGGTAATAAATAAGCTAACCAAATGTAAATTGACAGTCAAGTTTTGATTGACAAACAAAAGGAACATCTGTTGCTGAGTTAGAAATAAGTCTAAATAAAGTCACAGAGACTTTTTGTTTAGGATTTGAAAATGTTATTCAGGGGGCATAATCTTACTTCAGGAGAAGTTAGCGTGTAAACCAAGGTAAAGAAAATACTGTTCCAAAATTGAAAAAGAATCGACAAAGTAAAATACACACTCAGAGTACAGCATCGAAAGAAGAAAAAAATTAGCTTAAAGCAGTGAGATCTTGTCTGTATGTTTGTCCAGGGGGAATGACAGTCCTCAGGCAAATGAGGAAACAAGGAGACAGTGCCAAGCATGTCAAAGACGGTGTAGAAAACTTCAGCAGAGAAAATACACATTGGGATTACAGACACCACTCTGAAAAGATCAACTAGGTGGATATGAAGGGAAACTGGAGTTCAATGTTTCTTGGCGTCAACTCTGAAGGAAATTTAGATTTTTTTCCCATCTCTGCCTGAGAAACCTCCAGGGATTGCAAAGGGCTGGGAGCGAAGCATAGTGAATATGAAGGATAATGTAACAGAAAATGAAATGTCTCAGGTGGTTGACTTTGTCTCATAGGGAGGAATGAAATTCCAATATTATTTTTCCACAATACCAGTCTAAACCCAAATTCTGCAAACAGAAGACAACTCTCCTCTAAATCGTACGTACTATAAATGTGGTCATGGTGTGGTAAGACATTTTGTGGAAATCAGCTCTGCAACTCTGAACTGAACGTCTCGTAATCATTTTGTATGCAAATAACGTTTTAGAATGTTAAATTGCAAGACAGAAAAAGGGCTTTTTGTTACCTCAATAAAGCCTTTCAGGCTTGTCTTTTAAGATGCATTCAGCTCATTTTCAATTTGCTACGCCCCCCCCCCCCCGGGTGAATTACATCAAATTGCATCTCAATTTGTTTGGAGCCTGTACATAGGCTACAGTTTGACTTTCACACCATGTTTACTGAAATTCCTTCACTACTTATGTCAAAATTGAACCAAATATGCCTACTGTATAGAATATGGACGTAGTCTCCATAACGTCACCCATAGGCTAGTCTATATCCTTCGCGTTCCACTTCTGGGATTGCTCTGGGGCTACAGGAAATTCTGCCGGATGCATGTATTTTCCGTTTCCTTCCTTTCTTTGTGTTGGAATTTTAAAATTGGTGGATTTATGAGGACTATGGTTAACTGCTCCTCAGATCTCTGCATGGTAAATTGAGACAGCTAGCTAGACTATCTTTCCAATCTAAGTTTTCTCTTGCACGATCATTTTGCAGCGGCTCTGTGCAGAGTTTAGCACCGCCCATGATGATTCTGATTGGTTAGAATAAATGCCATTAAACCAGAGCACGTTTTGGAGTAGCCAGACTCTCCTTCAGCGCGCTTTGGAGGAGGGTCCGGCAAAGCGAGACTACCTATAGGTAAACACAGCAAACAGCATAGCAAACAACATAGTAAACACACTTGTGGTGAAAACTAAGACGTTTCTGTTGAAGCAGTGGTACTTTGATTTAGCATTTATGAGCAATGTTACTTTGAGAACAGTGCAGTGGGGGCAATATTGAGTAAACCCAGCAAGGAGTACAAAACGGAGCACAGCTCTGTGGGCTTGTGCAGTCCCTGTACATACCCAGGGCCATTCAACAAAAATATCGGAGAAAATCACACAGTGGAAGGTATTTTCATGAACATGTTAGTGGAGCATTGACAGTGTCAAAGCCCTTCATTAAAATGGAGGTTTTCTCTGCTCCGAGAGAGAATGCCACAGAGCACAGGGTTAATAAAAAAGCATCTGTCCAGACGATGTCAACCAAAACATTGAGAAGAGAGTTTAAAGAAGTGAACGTGTAGCGGTACAGAGACACAAGAGACATATCAGAAAGAGCTTTCCTGCCCTCACAGCTACAGCTCTCATCACCACCAGAAAAGGCTTTCAAATCCACAAAACCTTTATCACTCTTTTGAGATGTGGGGGAAAAAAACTGTACAGAGATTAAAAATCAGATGTGTGCTGGCAAAGGTTTAAGCAACAAATGGATGATGTTGATGCAGAGGATCTAAACCTGAAGGTCAGGGTGCTGTTCGGAAATTCTCTGATGACTCCACACTCTCCATGATGTTTCTCACACTCACCGTGACAGTTTCTTTTAGTGAAATAATTTTAAATGTTAGTGGAACTGTAAGAAATCTGTACCTGCTTTCAGGTAAACTCATTTGTTAAACTGTGGGGGTTTAGACTATCACCTGGAGTTTTCACACAGCGGTTATAGACAGAACAGAACAGAAAAAACTCCCCATTCTGTCAATATACAAAGATAGTGCATACTGGGAAAAAGCGACTGTTTGAAGGATGAAGGAAGGCGCATGAGAGAGAGCAATATCTATGTTCATATTTTTCTTGTTTTCTGTGTGTATATTTTACGTTGGTTAGTATATTGTAGGTTTACTTGCTTTCTCATATAGTTTAATTTTAATAAAATGAATGCTGCTTATGCTGCTTATGTTATTCACATTGTGAGTAAAAGCAAATATGAGTGCATGTTGGCAAACATACAATTATTATAGAACTATAATTATATGATTATAATTATATTATTATGGATTTGTTTAATTAAAAGCCATAGTGTAGTATCCACAATTTGGAGGTACAGACTACACAAAGTAAACCTCATGAAAGCATAAGATGATGAAGTATGATTTGAGTGTATGTTTTGTGGCATTATTCTCCACCATCTGTGTTGTTTGCATATGGTCACATTGTACACTTTTACATTCAGTGTTGACATGTGTGGGCATTTTTAATGAAAAAAAAAATGCAAATTCAGAGCAACCAGCTGTCCTGCTTTGTAATGAGGCAGGTCTACAGTGAATACACTGTACAAATAAATAGCCAAAGGCTTTAATATATAAACTAGGTAATTAAACACTGATAGTATCACCTACAATGAGTTTCATTATTGTTTGTATCAATTACAACAACTCTGTGCCTGAAGCACTTATGAGGCAGGGTCACCTCAAAAGAATGTACAATGTCAACTTTAAATGAATGAAAATTAACGGTTGTGAATAGCTTAGGGCCTTTTAGCCCTAAAAAAAAAGCAAGAAAAATAAAAATGTAACCCCGATACCAACATAAATATGTTATATTTAAATAAGAAACACTGGCTATAGTTGTGAAAAAAATTTGGTTTGTGAGTAGAAAAACATGGCTAAAGTCATATAGTGGGCACTTGCCATTACTGTACATTATCTCCTTTTGCAACTTGATAAATTAGGAAGTTTTGCACGATCCAATCGATAGGGTCAAGTTTTGATAAAAACAGCTTAAGGATAGAAAAGCCGAACAAGATCTTGCTGGTGTTTAAATGTTTTGTCAGCTAGGAGGGGGATCAACTTTTGGGACAAATCTAATACTAATAAAGAACAACTTGAGTTTTAACAGAACAAAAGTAAAAGTCAAAACAGAGAAAAACTCAACTATAAAAAACGGATTGGATATCAGCAAAGCACAGATCCCCCAATTATCCCTTCAGAATGTTTTTAACTCATAAAAAGTGATATTATTCTCCAGTATATACCTAAATGCCTAGAGACTATAATGTATATATGCTGTATGTAAAATACATATACCGTAAATATATTTGGTTATCATTCATATTGGCTTACTGTGTCCCCAGTTGCAGCTTGTTGCTTCCAAGCAATCTCCTTGTATCCATCTGTCCTGTCATGTAGAGATGTTCAGTAATAGCTGGGCTATTCATGTCCCATCCTGTCTACACAATCTCCTATGTCAATCACACATCTCCTGAGGCTTTTATTTTTAAGTTACATTTACAGTGTATACACTATATATTTATATTTCCGATTTAGCATGGCAAACCTAGGCTACTATAATTGTCTACTGTGTGTGTGTGTGTGTGTGTGTGTGTGTGTGTGTTTCCAGTCTGACTGCTCCAGCATAATCCACCACTTTTCTGTCCATGTTGCCTTGGGCTGATCAAAGCTCTTTTCTGCTGTAGAGGAGTCCTCCGGGTCTACTCATGAATAATAACACACACACACACACACACACACACACACACACACACACACACACCCTCTGATTCATAACATAATTAAAACCCACATCTATTTTTTGAGCGGCACACATGAAAACATGTCTTGCCGCAGTGTTTCATAAACCAGAGGTCACTCAAAATAGGTCATGAACATGCTTTGAGCTTGCATGTAACATTTTATTAAGAAGAAAAAGTGTTACCTGGGTTGGAACAATCACTCAGGCTTTTACACTCATGTTCAACTTCCATTTTATAGTTTTTAAAAATTCTTCTTGTAAATCCTGTCACCCTGTCCATCTGGGATTTTCACTACATTCCCTACACGTTCTCATACGTAAAAGACAGACTAGAATTTGCCAATGACTCCCAAAATGACATATACAGTTTTAAACACTAATTAAGGTTGTGAAACAGAAAACCACTTGAGTATGTTTGTTACGGATGTAAGTTGCGCTGGTTAACTTAAAAAAAGTCAATGTTGACTATTGGTTTCACAAAGGACACAAACAGTGGCCTCCTGGGTAAACGTCCTGTGTTTATTTGACACATCCACCACCTGGACCTTCCCACACGGACCTTGGCGCTTGTACAATCAACCTATACAGATGTTTTTTTTTGGTAAGGACGGTCTGACATTCCAGTGATTAACTAACTGTAGTTAGTTTTTCCACTCTGTCCCTATTGTTACACATTAGCCCATAATGATTTAGCAGTGGGTTTCAGTTGAACACATAGACTGTAAAAATGAGGGACATATGTAACGTATACAATAACGTGGAGCTGGGGGAGGGGAAACATAAACAACGGCTATATTAATGTACACAGGGCCTCTGTCATGATTGACAAGTTGGTGTGTAGCCACACCCTGAAGCATCCCCTGCTTTAGTGTCAATTTCAAAAGAAATGGCTTCATGTAATGTATTGAATAAGACTTAAAATAACAACTGAGACCATAAAATCGTTAGGAAAATGTTTACTGAGGTAATAAATTAAATGTGAAGTAGAGTAATTTTCTGATACACTTCTATGCAATGGGACTTCTTTTTGCAACCAGTGGAGTCGCCCCCTGCTGGAAATTAGATACAATGCAGTTCTAAAGCACTTCCGCATTGGCTTTACTTTCAAGCTCCTTCCATTTTTTTTTTATGGTACAATACTTTGAATAGGCAGGGCCTCTAATCTGAAGCCTATTGATTGAAATATTAAAGCTTTAGTGCGTAACTTTTTTATATTAATTAACGTCCGTTACATTCAAGCCATAACGTAATGAGTTGATAAAAAGCTAATTAAGACTTTCAGCTCGACAAAACTCTCTCTGTATTTCTCAGTATGGCTATGTTCAGAAAATGGTGTCATCCGGCAACTTTTGCACATAGAAAATCGAGTGAAGATAATTACCTCTACTGAAGAGTCCATAATGTTTTTTTACTCCTCTGTGTGCTCCTTGGCTACGAGTAACTGCTTGGAGGAGGGGTGGGGGTGGTGCGCGATCACCGACGGCTTGTATCATGTGCGTGATCGTTTTGTTGTCAATACTTAGAATTTCTCATAGGGTAGACAGAAACTACGCACTATAGCTTTAAAGCAGTAAAAAGCACAAGGGACAAACTCTGTACCATAAGAACCAACAGAAAAGCTATGTCAGGATTAACTGACACAATTGCCAATTCGCATGACCATAAAATATGTTTCTGTGCTGCATGGTATTTAGAGTGCTAATACACCAGGCAGTTAAGTTAAACAAAAGTTTTACGGTCAAGTGGACAGAGGTGCCAATAACAGGATTCAAAATGAGACTCTTGGGAGAAAGAAATGCAAATGTTATGTGCTAACACAAAGTTCCTATTTGGGTTCTGTTGAACTCATTAATGCTGTGTATCACTGTCTATAGGCTGTATTTGCTTTATTCTAGTGCTGTCAGTTAAACGCGTTATTAACAGCGTTAACGCAAACCCATTTTAACGGCGTACATTTTTTTTTATCGCAAGATTAACGTTCTTTTTGGCCTAGCAAACATTGTAGTAATGTTTGAAAAACTACACCACCACAACAGATCTAGCTAGATCGGAAACAAAACAACAGGCACACGGCACTTGTTTAGGCTTGCGAGCCGGCCAGAGAGAAGTAGGCTAACATTACGTTTTGAGTGGATGGCAAGCGCAAGATGCCAAAATGGACACGGTTTGCACACAAGTCTTCGTCTGATGAAGAGGAGGACAGTATTGAGCAATGTCTGGAGCGCTACAAGGCAGAGCCTCTAAAGGCCGTTTTATGCTTGACGCGTTGGAGGTGGCGCGCGCATTTCGTGACATCAAAATTACGTAATTTCCGGCCGGCGCGTCCGATTTTCAGCGCGCGAGCTGAGGGCGCGCACCAGTCTGTTTTTTTCAGCGGCGCCCAACAAACCGGAAACAGAAAGCCTGAACGAGCTCCTGGGAAACCGGATGCCAGGACTCGCCGAGTGACTCTCTGGTAAACTTACTGGGTTAAGATGAGTTCTTTTTTGGTGAATGAAAGGCTTGATCTGACCAAGTAGCTCACTGAATCAAATCAAAGCATTGACGGCACTGCTGCTGCCTGTTCTGCCGTTGTTTATCTTTTTCTTCTTCTTCTAGTCCTTAGAAAGAAAAACATCGGTAGCTTCTGCTCCTTAGCGCCACAACAGTACAGTAACAGTACAGTAACAGTAACGAAGTACAAATACTTCGTTACTGTACTTAAGTAGATTTTTCAGGTATTTTTACTTTACTTTACTATTTATTTTTGTGCCGACTTTTTACTTTTACTCCTTACATTTTTAACACAAATACCGGTACTTTCTACTCCTTACGTTTTACAAAAGTGGCTCGTTACTTACCCACTTACAAAAGCGCGATGATACGTAACAACATTGTTTGTGACAGAACGTTCTCATTTTCATTCATAAATTCACCCCGTCTGTGTTGGGAAGCTCTGACATTTGGACCTTCGGAGTTTCCGTAGCCGTGCCCTGGATCTGACGTGAGGTCACTTAACGTTACTAAGCAACAACAAGTTGCATTCCTTGCGCGGTCTTTCCTTTCTCGCAACTAGTTAGTTACCTAGAGTTTGAACTAAGTTTTATAAGTAACGAGATATGAAACGTTACTAAACAGACCTAAATAACACTACGTCAGTGTTTTCTAAAGTCTGTCCCTGAAGCTGCTGCCACGTCGGGTGATACTGCAGCTGCCATCAACGTTAGCCTACTGTTACCTGGTAAGTGAGAGTAGAGTAGCGTGTGTGTGTGTGTGTGTAGCGTGTGTGTGTGCGTGCCTGTGTGTGTGCTGTCTGCTGTGTGTCTATATGTGTGTGTACCTGTGTGTCTGAGTACAGCAGTAAACAGAATATAATGTTTATATTTCCTTGTTTCAGATGAAGAGAGAGACAGTGAGAACTCCTGGCCTTCATTAGGTCAATGACTATGCAATATTAGAGTAAATTCTTAAATCTTAAATATGCATTGCTTTACACAATTAAATGACTATATGGTAATGTTAGTTATCAATGGTCAGATAATTAACTAAAATAGAAAGAGTGGAGCTTTTTTCTCCTTCCGTCTGCTTTTTATGCATTTGTTAGCCATGGTGTTGAAGATTGTAAACAGTTTATTAAATACTTTTGAGTAAATGTAGGCCCTTATCAGCAGATTTTACTGCTAATCGATACAAAAGTTGTATGATGATGCTAATTATTAGTCATGGTTTTGTGTGGCAGTGGGGGGGGGGTGTCGGTTAAATGGCTTGTGTGATGTGATGTCCTGTTGCGTTCAGGTTCGGTTGCGTTTCTCAAAAAGTTAAATCTGTCTCATCTTTTCTCAACTCTAAGTGTTGTTTTTCCAGGACTTTAAATAAACGCCATCAATACTTAAACGTCTGTTGCCCGTGTACAGTTCGTATTCAGAAACGTCACAGTACCGACTGTCTGGGGTGTCGCTCTGAGACAGTAATCACAGTATACTCACTACAAAAAAACAGACTACACCACTGGTTAGTTGTACTCTAAAAGTATGCAGAACTTACATGTAGATTCCTTTAAATGTTGATTAAAAATGGAACTGGATCTGTGAATTATTACAGAATCACAATTGAATTCATATCTTGCTACTCAGTCAGAATCTTATTAACCTGGAGTCCCAGTCTCTGTCACAATAATCATATATGTGATGTTTTAGGCCTTTTGGCAGACATCCATTTAAAATGTAGACAATGGCATATATACATAAAGAGCCTTTTCTCCATGGCTACTGAAGTTTCTCAGCTTGCACTCTAGTAACATTTGTGGTCCAGGTAGCTTTGCATAAAAAATGGTTGTCATTCACAAGGCTACTTTTACTTTTATACTTTAAGTACATTTCCAAGCCTGTACTTTGTTACTTTTACTTGAGTAAATAAGTTAAATCAGTACTTCTACTTTTACCAGAGTATTTTTTAACACAAGTATCTGTACTTCTACTTAAGTATGAGAAGTGAGTACTTTTCCCATCTCTGGCCACCGCTGTTCAGGAGAAGACTGCAACTAGTGCCGCGACCACCACGCGCGAGTATAAACACTCACGGCAGGCCCGTGACGTCACGATTTCCGCACGCACTTTTGGAAGCGCTAGTATAACTGAAGCTTTACTGGCATGATGTCCCCAGGAATGGTGGTCCACACATGAAGGGGCACACAGTGCACGCAAGTACTTAGCACCACGGGCCACATCAGTACCTTCTGAAAGGTTGTTTTCACTGTCTGGGCATGTTGTACAAAAGAAGCGTGCTTCCTTGTTGTCTGAAAATGTCAACAGACTTGTCTGTTTGAGTAACTGGCTCAAAGCAAAGAAATAGTAGGCTTACCTTTTATTGGTAACCGTTACTAGTCATTCTTTCTGAAATAAGAGGCTGGGTTGATGAGCCTCTGGTGAATAAAGAGCAGTAGCCTGACTGCTATGTTCAAAGCAAACTTGAGAAAAAGAAAGTATTAAGCCATGCTTTAACTGCACTATAGGCTGAGTAGAATAGATACAAATGTGTGATTAATTGCGATTAATTGTGAGTTAACTATGACATTAATGCAATTAAATATTTTAATCGTTTGACAGCACTACTTTATACATTTGACCAACTTTGAGAGACGCAACATAGAGAGGAATACGGAGGAAACAGTACAACTTAACATGGTCTTTGTTTAGGGGGGATTTTTTGGGTCTGACTCTTTGAACACTTCAGTTTACTATTGTTCACATGATGCCCCCCTGTAGGTAATTGGCACTTTCTGTCTTTCTTTATTGCTTACTTGCTGTCTGGCTTGTTTGCTTTCTTGTTATGTGAACTGGTCAGTGTGTGAAGTGACAGGCATTCAAAGATGATTCAGACATCAGACAGGAGGCGTTGGATGCATGTTAAAAGACACTCTCACTCCCATCCTTTTCAAAGGGATCTCTTCATCTCCTCAGCCCTCATGCTGAGCACCCTCACTGGGCAGAGGGAAGCTCCTGGCCAACCTCTCTTCCGGTTCTCAGCTCTTTTGCTGTCTTTCATCATCCTTTCTCTCTTCTGTCTTTTTTGTTTTAAAGCAGTTATTCTTTTGCTTTAAAACAACAGAAGAGGAGAGAGACAATAAGCAAATGATGCTTCTTAAATCCTCGCTGGTGACTGATTGGACCCTGCGTTTTATTTTGAAATGTATTTGTTTTGATGCTTTTCAGAGGGCACATTTAACAAGAGTCAGGCTTCCCTTTTCTCAGATTGTGTTGTGACAAATTGCTACAATGATGCATTAGAAACACAGAAACTGCTTTTACAAGGAAAAGCTTTGTGTGGCATTCATTGCTTTTGGACTGACACTTCTGTGCATCAAGGGACACAAATGGCGGGGGGGGGGGGGGGGTAAACCTACACTTTTTGTATGCTATTTCATCATTAAATTCACTTTTGACAATTTTGAGGCAAGAATGTTTGAATATTAGCAGGTTTCTGAAAATGGTTGGCAAATTGAAAATGTGCTGCAACATTATCCGAGTTGATGAGACCGGCCGGTCACGCTCCTAGCCCCCTCTGTGAGCTCTAGACAAAGTCTCGTAGACAAAGAGGCTTTAATTTCCCCTTTGACGGATCGTTTGCTATATCAAACAACACAAATGTCCATTATAAGATTAACAGGAACCTGTGGTTATCTGCCTTTTCAGAGTTGAAAAGCTCCACAACTGCCTGTGGAGGTAACAAGCTCACTGGCTGGCCAGTCGTTCACACAGCGGCCACAGAGCAGCAGGCAGCGGCAAGGGAGAGAGCAGCCTCTGTGTGGGAAGCCACACACCTGGAGCTGATCTCCTCATCATGGGAGAATGAAGGACCATTGGGGCGTTATTTCTGTGTGGCACATGCTGAGAGTGAGAGGCTCTCAGGCTCTCCCCCTAATATGTCCAGGGCAAACCTTTTTGACTAGTGCCACGGCTGAGGTAGTTTTTGGTTTTCTAGTTATGATAGAGCTCATGAAGAGCTAGATTTTCTGTTTTCTTTTAAGACCACTTTTTTCCCTGTCCTCCGCCCAATCGTGTGACATTGTGTTTGTACTGATTTCTGTGAGTTTGGTTAGTTGCATTCATTGTAAACAGATAATGTACACCAATTGCTCTTCTGTTGTATTCCTCACAAAGAAGCTGCTACACAAGTGTTTGCTTAAGTATTTAACTTGCTGTTACCATGGTAACCGTGCATGCCCTAAATCAACCAAGACTGAAATGTTAAGGATAACAACTTTAAAGCCTCTTTATGTGACTTTGTTATCTTTCAAAGTATTCTGATAGTTCTGTATTTTGTGTTGAAAAATAAGACAATCCTGGAGAATAGATATTTAAAGTCTTTAGGCCTTAATTAAACATTGTCATAGTTAGCCTAGTTCATTTTACTGATGTTTGTGCCTTTTAAAGAACACATCCTGAAGGTTGCACCCCATGTACCATATTGTACCAATACTACCACTGTTGAAAGACTTCTTTTAAAATCAGTCTTCTCTCTTTTTCACTCTCACTCGTTCTCTACCTCATTACTGCAGCTCCCTGAGGGGATCCTTATCAGTTTTAGCCAGCCTCACACAGGCCAGTTATGAAATAGGTTGGAGAGAAGTAGGGCGGACATAGAGATGGAGGGATGATAGAAGAAGAGTTGGAAAGTGGAGTATAGTATAGAGAGGCATAGGTGAGGAGGAAACATGGTTAGAGAAGAGGTAACAGTGGAAAGGGTGGGCACGCACGCACGCACACACGCATGCACGCGCACCCACACACACACACACACAGCTCCTTATGGGTTAACTGCACAGCTTATTCTTACACACTGCTTTGAGCCACACACAGCCTGGCACAGCCTTCTTATTTAATACTAAAGGAAATGAAGAAAAAAAGAGGGGGTGGGGGAGGAGGACAGGGATTTTATCTCAACTGCTCATCTAGGGCATCTGTCATTGATTTGCAGTTTTTTTTGAGTGGCTCTTTTATTTATGCACAACTTTTTTTATTCAGGCTCACGTTGAGGCTCAGGTGGAGTCAGCCAATTACCTATGCATTATTGACGATCTCCACCGCTCCTTATTCCCTCCTTCCTTCTCCATTTCTTGTCTTTTTTCACCCTCCTCTATTTCCTCTTCTAATTCCCTTATAGCTTATTACCACCACCTTTCATTTTCCCTTATTCCTTCATTGCTCCCTCATGTCCTCTCTTGCTTTATTTTATTTATTTTTTCTCTCTATCTCCCACTCTCCAAGTATGTCTGGAGGCATTTTACTACTAATCAATGATACATTTTACTTATTACTTACTTAGTAATTATTTACTTATTATTTTACGACTACACCTCGGATAAAAAAAAAAAAAATTGAACCTGCGCTTCCATGTCTCTTTGTAGCTTTACTTATTTTAAGCTATCTACTTTACCTTTCATATGTCTCTTTATAGCTTTACTTATTCAAAGCTATGTACTTGCACTTTCATATCTCTTTGTAGCTTTGCTTATTTAAAGCTAATGTACTTGCACTTAATACTTGCGGTCTTGAGTTTGTACCTTCAGTTGAAAGCACTTAATTGTAAGTCGCTTTGGATAAAAGCGTCAGCGAAATGACATGTAATATAATGTAAATCACATCTCCATCTTACAATATTGGAGTTAAACAGTAATTCATACACACATACAATAGGCTACATATTTAGATCTTCTTATTGTTCTAAATTGATACAATGGTATTATATAAATACACATTAGCTCACTATGGTCTCCCAAGGTTGAACCCTGCTAATCTTAAGTATTGGCACATTAGGGGAGTTTTTTCCAGAGAGAGACAGACTGAGAATGCAGCACACCTGAGGCGAACAGAAAACAGGCTTCACTCCACCTTGATGTGAAAAGCCCAGCGGAGATCTGACCGCATGACTAAAGATGCTGGATGCATCCTCCTCCTCTCCCACTTGAAAAAGATGCCAGCTTCCTTTAAGAGCTGCGCCAGGAAACATGAAAAAGTACTACAAAGAGATGAGTGTTTGTCTCCACATCTGTAGGCGAGCTTATACAAAAATTCAAAGAAAAGCTTCCACTTATTTCCAGACATCAACACAGTGGGAGATATGTGACTACATATAGTGTGTACATATAAATGAAAACGCACAGATGTACACTCAAACACACCTATAGTTGTAGGCCTATAATCTGAGGCTGAATGGGGACAGCACAGTTGTCTGAAGAAAAAAACCAGGGGAAGATAGCCAATAGTACCTCTAAGAGCCCCTAGAAAAATTAAACAGAACACAATCAAAAGACAGCAAGGAAAAGAGAGTTTGGATTTGGGTTGAAAGCTTATGTGTTTACAGAGTGTGTGCAGATGAGAGTATCTAGTGAGTGGTTTTAACAGACTGTCCCTCAGAAAGATGTAATGTGAAAGTGTGTGTCTGTGTATATTCTGTATGTGTGTGTGTGTCTGTGTGTGCAGGCTACCGTGGCCACACGTCTATGCGTTTGTCAATTTAAGCCAAGCAACGGCAGATAGATATATATTTATCATCTTCATTGGCTCAGTAATTATTCAGCTGTGTACATCAATCTGTTGCAAACTGATTAATTATTGTTTGAACAGCATAATAATTAGCTGGATTCAAATTCCTTAACAGCTGACAGACCAAATAGGACTGATAATAAGCTCATTAATGTTGCTTTGTTGATACACAGCCTGGACACACTGAAAACAGACACAAACAAAAAGAAGACAGAGACACACATGTGGACAGAATAGTCACACAAGTACATTTATTCCAGTACTTAAGTATACTTTTGAGGTATATCGTATATCGTACTGAGTACATTTAGCTGATAATACTTATCAGTACCTGCGATAACTGATTTCTTTGGCCACTTGGGCAAGAATGATCAATGACCAAAATTGTTGCCATTAAAGGTCCCATGGCATGAAAATTTCACTTTATGAGTTTTTTTTAACATTAATATGAGTTCCCGCAGCCTGCCTATGGTCCCCAAGTGGCTAGAATTGGTGATAGGTGTAAACCGAGCCCTGGGTATCCTGCTCTGCCTTTGAGAAAATGAAAGCTCAGATGGGCCGATCTGGAATCTTCCCTATATGTCGTCATAAGGAGCGAGGTTACCTCCCCTTTTTCTGCTTTCTCCGCCCAGAGAATTTGGCCAACCCATGAGAGAGAGAGACATTTGAGAGTAATTGCTTAGTGGTGCTTAGTGACTGATATTCTTTAGATGTTGTCCTGATGGCACAATAATAATTCTCCTTGGTGAAGGTGCAAAAAAAGGTCATAGACAGAAAACAACTATGGACCAACAAAGCGTCTGGCACTGACATTTAAATCTACCAATGACATGTTGTTTATTTTGCTTTAAGTGTTTGGTTTATGTCTTTTTGTCTGGATGGAGCCTTCAGTCAAAATCAATTATGGAAACTCGCAGCAAAAAACATTCTGCTGGAAAAGTAGCCTGAAGGCATTTTGAGGACTATGCCCATGCTGTGAGGTGCATCATCACACACATCACACACAGATACACATACACACACACACACACACACACACACACACACACACACACACACACACACACACACACACACACACACACACACACACACACACACACACACACACACACACACACACACACACACACACACAAAAACATGCGTGTCCTTCAGAAGGAAGTCAAGAGGTTTGGTGATGGGGCGTGGGGGGTGAATCAACAAAAAAGGGAAATGCAGCTCTTGGAAACATTCCCCATCTGTTTCCTTAGCTTTTATGTGTAAAGTTTGAAAGTCACCCTGAGATCAGATAGAGACTTTCAGAGAGAGCTGGAAAGCTCTGAATTTATAGGCTCAAATTATTATCTGATGGTTGCAAAAAAACTAATACTTAGCTTCAATGGTTCAGTTTCATGTGCCTCCATCTACAGTATCACACAGACACTACATGCAGAAGCCCAAACTGAAACCATGAACTTGGTCTCCTATGGATTACATTCATGCAATGTCAGTAATTTATATCCATTGTAAAGCAGGAAGTTCGATTCATACAGTGCAGTTAGAAGTAAAGGTGTGGAGGTCAGGGGGGTGCATGCACACAGTAAGCATTTCATTTCTGCTCAAGCCCTGTATCATACTGAAGGCCAACTTTTTTTTTTAATGTTTAACCATGTTGATAATCTTTCCTTAACCTTAAGGAGTATTTTGAAAAATGTGCTTATTTGCATTCTTGCAATGACTTCCTGGAGTCTTGTTGCTGGTTGCCTTGCAACTTCACTCTAAGAAATGACTACCCAACCCAAAAAGTCAGGCACATGACCCATGTAAAAACACACCTTTTAAAACGTTGGTTCTGATACGGATTAAACAAACAAGATATAAAGTGGAGGCTCTGAAGGAATAAAAGAATAAACGGTATTTCCCTCAAAACATACAGTATAGCTAATGCAATACATGTTCAGCTTTTAATTCATATGAATGAATGAATTTTGATGCAACATCATCACACATTAGGCATATAGATTTGATATTGGAACCTTTCTATTGGCTGCAGCCCAGGTTCATGGAGAGAAAGAAGTGATTTTCTGCACAAGGCCTAAGCACTTTTTTATGATCACTGTAAATATTTCACTCAAGAAGATGGATGAATTTCAGAAATGAAAAGTATTCATTGCAATGTGAATTGCCTCTGGTGTGATCACAGTGCGCTGGTGAATGGGGTGACATTTTCCCATGTTGGTGCAAGTTAATGAAGATTTGACGATTCTACTTTGGCATTCACACTTGTGATTTCTTATTCATTTAATTCTACTAGTCACTGGGATTCAGACCAAGAGCGGCTCTGTTTTTGTAACGTGCATGCTTGATATAACACACAGGTCATCATTTGATAGTTAACCAAAGAGCTGTGTATTGATTATATGGATGGCCTTCACTTCTGTTTTAGGGAATCCGATCTGGCTCAAAATTAGTCAGAAACAAACTTTCACCAAATACTAAACTAAATTTTGTTTCTACTAGAATTAAGCATGTTGGATAGGCCTAATGTGAAATATAGTCAAACATGAAAAGTGCCTATAAATAACAAATATAGCTGTAAATCACCAGTTTTCATAATAATAAAAAAGGTCTCTGTTTGCACAGGGAAAAATACAACGTCCCTGGAAGTTTGAACATGTGAAAAGGAGAACAGATATGTCAAAGATTTGGGAGACCTGGACAGAAAGCCATTAATTGGGACTGTCCTGAACAAACCAGGGCGTCTGGTCACTGCAAGACCCACTGAATGTCTCAGGGAAACTCAAGTGTGGAGGCCAGTGTGAAAATATGGTGTGAAAGGACTACAGCTAACCTGAGATGATACCAGGGCATTTGGAATATCGGGATCATACTCTCTTATAATCTAAACAGCATGCTGGGGCTAAGTCCAATATTTACTCTCTTTTAGCTCTGTTTTTGGTCTCCACTAACAATGCTTTTGTACTCTTAAACTGCATTTTCACTGAACCATAATCCAGGATATTACAGCTGTTCTGATTTAGCAGTTCACATACGCTCAAACATGATGTCATCAGTTTTTTTTATGTTTAAATGATTCCACAAGTTATTCTGTAAGTAATTTGGTGCTGAAAGTTTCTCTAAACTTCCCTTGTTAGAGTTACAAGTGATTTCCTGTTTCCCAGAATGCCGCTGGACAGCCTAAAGCGTAATAAAAACGTAAATTAAATGTACATTGTTACCTATCAGCAAAATACTGGATGTTCATCTGAAATCTGGCCTGTGCTGGTTGTCGCCTCCATGTAGAAAAAAAAAGCTTTCTGCCCACAGTCGGATTGATGGAAACACAGATGAATGTGAATGGTGGGAGGATTGTAATTGATGGGTGTAGGAGCGAGAAGAGAAGAAACATGCCAACCTAAAAAGATAGAAAGGAACCGAGTGAAGACCCGACACAACATAAAATCCAACACTTTGATCTGTTCTGAATTTTTATTTTATTTTATGATTTTTTTCCCATCCAAAGGCTTATTTATTGAAAAATAATCTTATACCCTTTATTTTCCTCCTCTGTCCTCCTCCTCCTTTATTTTTGTGACAAGTCATGATTGCATTGACCGATGCTGGCTCAGAGTTGGGGTTCAGTCTGATAAATTACTCTGTCCATCATTGGAGGACGGGAGCAAAAGCAAGGGAGATAACCTGGTTGTCCATCATCCTTTGTCCAAGTGCAGAGAGGAGATTGGATATTGACCCGAGGTTGCCTTCTCCAAGCCAAGATATTTGAAGGCTCTGTCATGGAATGACACTATAGTCCCAATACTGCGTTTCTCTGCAGTCACACGTTTCTTCAAGTGCATATTTTCCAACTTAAACACCTTATTTTTGAAATGTTGTGTATTATATCACTGGTCCACCTCTTGTAGAAACTATTATCCTTCAGTCAGAGGTAAAGATTTGTTGACATGGTGAGTGTTAAGCCAGCCTTTGCCCCTGGTTATAATGATACGTGGTATAATTGGAGCCCTGGTCTATAAAGTCTACTGCTTTTTATTTTAAAAATCTCGAGCAAGTTACAGTATAACAGCTGTTATAACAACTTCAGTCAACCAAAGTCCCCACTTACATCCTGGCAGCTATTTGGGCCTACCTTCTTCAAATCCATGCCTGTTCCTCATGTTCCTACATTTACTGTTATTGGGGAAAGCTGCCTCTCTGCACAATTATTGTTTGTCACAACTCTACACCTGTTCTGACCTGTGGGTGCCTTCCAGTATCCCTTTACCCCTCCCCCCCCTCCATCTGTCTCTAATTGTTTTGTGTTTGTCCTTTACCTGTCCCATCATTATAGACAGTCTCTGCACAGTGCAACCTGGCCATGGCGGAAGTCCCTGCAGGGGCAAAGACGTCTGTATTTGGGGGAGTATCCTGCACAGCTAAAGAGGAGGGGTTCCCGCTGGAGGCCGCACTCCCGCCGCACCACCGAGAAGGCCGGAAGGATGTGGTTTATCTCAGAGTCTACCACCTCGCACTGAACTGCCAACCTGAGGGGTAAAACAGAGGAGCAGCTGTAAGTAAAGTCTGTATGCACCCTAAAATAACATTTTACAGGTTTTAACAACAGAGAAGTGTTCTTGAAAGGATAACTTAGAAAAAGAGTTATTTTTTAGTAAGTAAAAAGAAAGTGGAATTGGCATAACCTCAAAATAAATAGAAAGTAGAGACAGGAAAAGAGAGAGATTTCATCACTTTCATCACACTACAGATGTCAATTTAAGAGAACGCCGAAATTTAGTTGAGAAGCGACAAGTAAGTTGGAAGAAACTACAAGGCAGATATGAGGTGTCAGTGTGAGAAAGTAGGAGTAACAGAACAGAAGCAAAAGGAGAGCGGCACTGTAAAGCAAGACAGGTGGAAAAGAAGTAAACACAAAAGATACTTGGAGGATGAAACAAGAGCAAAGAATCATGGCTGAAAGCAGTCAGGAGAGGGATGTTTGGAGCAAAGACTCAAACACCAGCAGGCTTTCTGTCTCAGAGCTCCAGAAAAGAAATAAACCTACGTTTCTGGTTCAACTGCCAGGACCTGGTACCAGGTGGGCCCCTTGTTACCCAGGTGGATGACTTACCTGTGCAGGGCCTCCTTGTTGTTGATGAAGCGGAAGTGAGCGGGCTCACAGACCAAACCATCGGAATGGCACGCCTCCACACAGGACTGGCCCTCTTGAGATATGAGCAGCCGGAGGGAGCTGAGAGGAGGCCAGGCAGGGGGAGCCGTCACATTGGACGCCCAGCCAAGGGCTGTGGAATTGGGCAGGGGCACAAACAGAGGCCCTGTAATCCTGCTGCCACCAGCAGACCCCTGTCTGGAGAGGTTGGCTGGCATGAAGGGAGGCTCAAGGGCACAGAAGTCCTGGAGGTGAAAGACATGGTAACATTAGTTTGTGCAATCATATTATTGTGGTAAACTGTTGGAGGAACACCTACAGTAAGAGTGTCTTTTATTGGGCTCTATCTTGCACCCAGCGGAATTGACTTTGTACACCGACGCATGTATCCTTTACTATTTTGCACCCAACTCACAGCGGACTTTTCCCTCCATAGACGCAAGTCGGTAAACAAGGGAATGAACTTGCGCTCCCGGGGGTGGTTCAGCGAAAAGAGGAGGTGTGTTCAGGCGCAAATGTTCCCTGGTGCTATTTTG
The DNA here is from genome assembly GCA_023631565.1 of Gymnocephalus cernua. NCBI lineage: Eukaryota > Metazoa > Chordata > Actinopteri > Perciformes > Percidae > Gymnocephalus > Gymnocephalus cernua. The sequence continues at coordinate 27,043,071 of CM042427.1, read as the reverse complement.
CAGTTTGCAAATGTTCCCTGGTGCTATTTTGCAGTTTCAGAAAACAATTCCGCCACAGACCAGGAAAAACCTAGTCTAAAGTCAGTGGCGCGTTATTCAGATGCTATTTTAGGGGCGCATGCTTGGCCATAGCATGTGCACAACGCGCATACACTTTGCTTCTCTCATCTACACGGAGCAGCAGCAGCAGTTCCCATTTTTGCAAACCATACATAATTATAAGGAAAAATATTACTGAAAATGCGCTTCAGGTGTTTGGATAGGTCAGGAGGCACTTTGCAGTACAGTCCTCAAAAAGTCACAGCATTCTTTGTGGCTTGTTGTGAAATATTAGAGGACTTAAGGAGACGTGACATTGAACTACGGCGGGATTTGACACTTGAGGGTCCAGGAGTGGCAATGCGCGATGTGCTTCTGGTGGAGCGGGTTTGGCGTAGATGGAGTGGGGGGGGGGAGGAGGAAGGGACACAACAGGAGCAGGTGGTGCGTTTGGAGGCCCACACTCCAGCAATCCTCTCCAGACTTGAGGAGATGCGCCCGAGAGGCCGCAGCAACATCGCCACCCGGTCAAGACGGGCATTTATTACTTTGCCGCATCCCGGACAGCTCCTGCTCCAGCCCTGACGAGAATGTCTCCTCGGCTGTGAACTGCTCCTGGCGTGCGCCAGGCAAAACTGCCGTCATAATAGCAATCCGCCATGGAACAAGCGCGCCTGCTCTTATAAGGAATGTGAAATGACGCTCTGATTGGTTTATTGCATGTTACGCCCAAACCACACCTAGCTACTTCAGACCAACCCATTTTAGATTTGCGTCGGGGCAAGAGTCATTTATCCCGCCGGTATAATAACAACAGCGCCTGAGATCCGCCCACAAAGCTACTTACGTTTCGTGTTTGATACTTGCGTTTCAGATTGTTAAAATAGGGCCCATTATGTTAATAGGCAGAATAGTGAGGCAGCTCAGTCAAAAGCATATTAAAGGACAATTTAAAGTCTGTCTTTGAACAATACACACATGCCCATATGTATATTAAAAAAAGGGTTTTCTTGCTGTAATCATAGTTCTTTTTGGTTGTACTGGCTCTTAAAGAGATCACTTCTGAATGCAAATTCATTGCAAGTGATGAGAGACATATCCACTCATCACGTCCATGTCATCATTATGTGCAAAAATGCATTCCAAAGTTTATATGAAGCTAACATGAGGCTTCAGCAGCCTGAGTTTGTCAAATCCAGTGGGGATCTTCTCTCTGCCATGGCTCAGCAGGGAACCAAAGAGGGCGATTTGGTACTAAAAAGACCAACTTTGGAGGATATTCACTTGATTTGACTAACTCAGACTTCTGAAATGTCATATTAGCTACAGCTAAATTTTAGAATGTATTTTTGCATTAGGGCAAGGACTGTGGATTTACTGCGTGGTGATGTTGGTGTCTATGGGCGGTTAGAGGGCCCTTCTCCTCCACCTCCACCACCACAGCTGCTGGCTATATTAAATATTGATAGCCTGTTTTATATCCTGCAGGAGGCTGCTGCCCACCTACTATACTCTAATTTCCTCAAAATAAAGCAGGTTGTATCTTAAAAATGAGGACATAACAACAGATTTTGTGTTTATTGCGGATAAGTGTTTATTGGCCCAGACCCGATGATCACAGATGGAAGCTGATGTTACACCAACACAACATTTGGTAATTAATGTTCGTTAACTGCTGGGGTGTGGGTGTACGCTAAGCATAACTCACATACTCAAACAACAGCAATACTAAACCTGCATTTTTTTCCTTGGTTTGGATTCTGTGGTTACCATGGTTACACGACAAGCTGTGGCGGCAATTGAAAAAAAATCAACTCTCATCAACTAATATAGCAGGGAGTGCAAGTTCACAAGAGCGGCAACTTCCCTCTCACTCTGTGCCGCTGCTACCTAAACAGGGCTGGTGCTGCTGACTGGAAAAATAAATAAAAACATCCAAGAAATTGTGAGGGAATTTAGCCAGCCTAAGCTGCTTCAGCATGCCACGTGCTGCTTTAGTGCAGTATATACAGTAAGTGAAATAAAAACACTAAAGAAAGGTTGACCAACTGTACGCACTGGTATATATGTTAAATCTTGTGGCAAACAGGTGGCAAACAGATTTAACATAGTATTTAACTTTCTCCTGTTTCTCTTTCAGCAGTATAAATGCTGTGGTAACGGTTTCTGTATCCAAACAGGCTGCCAGTCAGGAGCAGATGAAGGGTTGTTGAGACACCTCTGCAGTTTGTCTGACATCTACTGTGGGATTATTAAAAAAAAAATCTTTCTTTTATCCCAGTCCTCCATCATCATCATGCGTATCTTACTTTCCCTCCTCATTAGTGTCAGGAGACCTTCTGCTTTAGAGCCGGAGGGCAGATATGTGGTTAGTAATGAGAGTTAGCATGTAGATTAATCACAAGTCTACATACGTGGAGCACAGAGATACTGGCACACACACACACGCACGCACGCACGCACGCACGCACGCACGCACGCACACACACACACACACACACACACACACACACACACACACACACACACACACACACACACACACACACACACACACACACACACACACACACACTAGAGTGTAGAAGTAGAGATACACAATATTCTGGGTGTAGAATTCACACAATGATGAAATATTGAGCAGAGTTGGGAGCTTGAAGGCTGGTAAAATGATTTTTTAGAGAGAGAGAGAGAGAGAGAGAGAGAGAGAGAGAGAGAGAGAGAGGAGAGGAGAGGAGAGAGAGAGAGAGAGAGAGGACTAGCAACTAAAAGAGAGAATCTCTGCATGTGTGTGTTTTGTTCAGCAGTCTGGGTAAATTTGTCTTGACGTGGACTGGACCTCACCTGATGCTGTATGTAGGCATGCACTCTCTCCAGCATCCCCTCACAGGTGTATTCATAAGGCAGATATGGCTCAACCTGAAAATGAAACACAGGAGCACACAGACACTGTCCACACCCCATTATTATTTCCATATTTTGCACATATCAAAATGTACTTTTTGATGCTGTCATTTCATTGTTCACACTGATTGCAATACATTTCTCTTCTCCTTGTCATTTTAGCAGATGAATGTTTCTATTGTCAGATTTCTGCGGGGCCTAATCACAGTATGTCCCTGCTCAGAAACTCATTAGGCTTTATTTGCATACCAATAGATCATCCCCTGTTGTGATGTGCCGGTTTAATAACTAAAGCACACTTTTGATTGGCCTAATTAGAGATGAGTTGAGAAAACACCAAAAATATACATTCTTTAGTTCAATACACAAGAACAAACTGTCTGACAACTAACTTGATGAATGTAAAACAGCTCCAACTGCAGTGCTTGCAATAATACAAATTGAATTAGCTGATGTAAAAAACTGCTTTATATTGTGGGAATCTGCCACACTCTATAAAAATGTAAATTAAAGCTCCATGATTGACTTACAAGAAGATGTTACAAAAGTGCAACAAATGGAAGACTTTTCTCTGTGTTTAAAGGCTAACAGCAGAGATTGAAGTGGTTTGTCTTAATGCCCTAATGCAAAAGACCGGCCTTTGTCAATTATACACGACTCACTAAATTGCATTTCCAATCTAAAATCAAAGCAGTCTGATGTTCAACCATGTGTGAAATCAGACTTGGCCCATTTCAATGAAAATCACTTAGAAGCAAGTATGCAGGGATGATGCAATTTAAAAAAGTTATGCACACTGCAAATCTGATCAAAGCCTTATGTTAATCTACTTTGTAAGCTGGAGCAGAAAGTAAACACTTGCACGAGAGGGACAGACACACACGCTCCAACAATCTACTGTAACAGAGTTCCTCATTTCCTTTCTGTCACTTCTCTTTACCTAACCAGGCAAGGTGACTTACAGCATGTTCTTATTTACAGAAGCGGGCTTTAGAAGAATTTTACAACAGTGCAAGCCATAGAAATATATCACAAACCAAAGAAATTGCAGTTTCCCCAAGCCAAAAAAAAGGTTTAACTACCAAACGTTTATACAGCATGGAATAATAAACCATTATTTGGCCAAAGATTGTGCAACGGTCTTGCACGGCAAATAACAGGTAAGAGGGATGGAGGGAGAATAACAAAACCAAGGATGAGAAAGAAAGACACACACAAGATAAAGAAAGGATTTATTGGAACCTGAGGACTTGTCAGCCAGTCAGCGATTGCTTTGTCCTGCATGACTGAACACGAGCTTCGGCCCGCACACACACACACACACACACACACACACACACACACACACACACACACACACACACACACACACACACACACACACACACACACACACACACACACACACACACACACACACACACACACACACACACACACACCCCCTGTGTGTCAATAGCTGTAATGTGGGGGTGATCCCCATTTTCCACCAGGCACGTCTGCGCTGCATTCCGGAGGCACCGCGACCCCTTGCTTGGATTGGAAGGTTAATACTAGCTTAATAAACACGTGATTGTTCTTTCAAGTACTTGCAGAGACAATCTAATCTGCCAGTCGGGCAGTCAAGACGCTCTGCGTGGCGGAGGACAGAACAAAACCGCGGTGCAGCTGGAACGCAGCGCAGACGCGCCTGGTAGAAAATAAGGGTAATGGTATGCGTCCATATAGGCCCCACCTCCCAGCAATGCTAGTGGGCTTTCCAATAGTAGTTTGCAGTTTATCTTCACTGACAAGCAAAGATAACAGGCTACACCCTCCTACAACCGTGATGGCTGCACCTGATTGGACGAACGCGTCATGTGGCGCTCTCTGCTCCCGGGTTCCAAAACAGACCAACATGGCGACTCGTTTGGAATATGATCTCTTATTTTACATTACATTACATTTTATGGCAGAAAGAGACTATGCAGATGCTAAATCTGACTGCATTTCAGATCGACAACGGTCAGTTTAAAAGATTTCCGTGAGGTATTGAGAGGCGGCGAGCCAAGCTGCCCGCTCCTCATTTGCACAAAGTAGCCTGGATTCCACTTATGCAAATGAGGAGTGGGCAACTTGACACCCCGCTTCTCCAAAGTCCCCGCAATGCTGCCAGAATGCATTGTACGGCTGTTCCCATAGAAGTTAATGGGAAGTGTGGAAATGACGCTGACAGTGGACACGTACTATGAGACTTTGTGTGCCGATATGCATATGCCTGATGATGCGTGTCTCTGCAATTGTGGTTGTGTGGTGTGATAAATGCAAAGAGAAGAATATTATCTGACTGTGTGTGTGTGTGTGTGTGTGTGTGTGTGTGTGTGTGTGTGTGTGTGTGTGTGTGTGTGTGTATGCTGGGGCATTGTGCCTCCAGTGAAGGGTGAAGGGGTCTATCAGTTCTCTCAGTGGTCTGACAGTGCAGATGGAGACAGAGCAGTCAGCCAGGGCTGCTGAACTGTAGCTTGCCTGACAGCACAGACAAGATGCAGAGATGAGAGCACACGCACGCACGCACACACGCACGCACACACACACGCACGCACGCACGCACGCACGCACACACACACACACACACACACACACACACACACACACACACACACACACACACACACACACACACACACACACACACACACACACACACACACACACACCTCTTATCTCCATGCACACCTTCTAATCTGCAAAAAGCCCAAACTACTACAGAATGTTAAATGGATCATGCAGACAGCTGTCTTCCTACTTCACATGATCCCTCATTGCCCTTAATGCAGTTAAAAGTGATACTTTGCTGGAGCGTTACTGCAGATTTTTCTATGAAATACAATATGGAATTAGCTAGATGGCTTAAAAGAAAAATATAACATGCGATGCCATTTGGCCACAGGATCATGATTTCTTTAGCTATAAACATCACTTAGTCAGATCTGAAAACAACTTCAAACTATAAGAAAAACCTACAGGAGAGTCAAGTTGCTGTAAACGTATCTCGTATAAGTTTTGTGTTTGTAATTTTTTTGCAGTATCCATTCCTGCGCGCACTGCCTGAGACAATGTTTTCTCTAGATAATTAAAGCCATGTGCAGAATAGTGATCTACTGCTTACAGTAATCTCTCATTCAAAGTGTCAATTTCATGCACTTGATGCACCTGACATTTTAACATTTGTATTTGTACTTAGTTTGAGATATAAAAGGTTTATGCTGTGTGCTTTGTTGGAACATTTTGCACTCTAAAGTCTTCCAATTTAATGAGAACAGATAGCTTTCGAGACCATGCAGACGTTTAGTCGATCTAAAACTCCCTCTCAATCCTTCTGTTTGTCTGTATGTTCATCTCTCTCTCTTTATTCTTTTCCCATTTTCTACCCTTTTGTCGTGCTGTCAAGACAGATTTAATCTCCCTGGTTAACTCCTTAATCAACCTTTCTCCCACTCTTGGCAGTTCCTACATCCTCATATTTTCTGTCAGGCCACATTTCCTGCGTGGAAAAGTTCAGCACTCTGCAATATCAGACTGCTACCTAGATACTGGCAACGTCGCTCTGGAAAGTGCCACTGTGGCAAAGCTACTATGCTGATTGTCAAAGTAGAAAAAAACGCTTTATCAACTTCCAGTACTTTACTTTAACCCTATCATAGCTCCCTGATGGCAAAGGTAAACAAAACACACAAACACCAGACAACAAAACAAGGGCATCTATAAATCTAACCTTACTGAGTAAAATAATTGTTTTTTTATGTTGCAAAATTGTGCTCTTTTTTAATACAGTTTATCTTCCTTTTTCATGCCAAACAGATTCACATCAGGGATTTGATTGATAAGATCCCAGCTAGTATTCATATTCAAATCAACAAGGGCGATTTCATGACGTATCAGTGCAGAACACCTTTTCACATTTATGATGCAGACGACCATATTGACTGAAGGACAAGCTGAATGGAAAGAAAAGGCTCTTCAGTTTCAATTTGAAGTCATTGCCTGACAGCTTAGCTGCATCAGATAGAATGGAAAAGTACCAGCATACAATGTACATGTCTCGATTTCTTTCCCTACAGCTCACAGTGGGTAAGAGTACCTTGGTCCTCATGATTTCCCTGATGGCAGAGTCGAACTCCAGGGAGTTGTTGTAGTCCACCGTCATGACGTGGGGTCTGCTGATGTACTGCTCTGCATATGGGTGCTGGGAGGACACCTACAGAAGACACACGCAGGACATACACTAAAAGCTCTATGTGTCTAAACTAAATGTCTTAAAGCAGGGGTCTTCAACATTTTTAAGCCAACGCATATTGTATAAAATTAAGTTCCATATTAAACTGAGCCAACAATAACGTGTAGGGTGGCCTAAAGCCTTTAAACATAGGCCTACCTTTTTTTGTTGCAAAGAATACTAAGCTATTAAAATAAAACTTGTTGGCATGATTTTATAAATAATGTTTTAATGTTAAACATACATGTGTCACAGTGAATCCTTAGGATTACTGGATGTGTGGATAGTAAGCATATCATCATTTTTTTCACAAATAGGTTGATTTATATTTGCTAATAATATGTTGGATTCATGTGAAGAATTCAAACAATTACAAAAATTTAGAGGCCCCCCTTCAGTAACTGTGAGGACCCCCTAGGGGTCCTGGACCTCCTGTTGAAGATCTCTGTCTTAAAGGGTAATTGTGGGGAGTTTCATCATCTTGCTTATTCTTAACCATTCCCTACAGTAATGATGATGCTGTCATTAAATATAACGTATTGTTTATTTTGGGTATTTGATTGTATTAAATGCATATTTACATGTCTAGTTTGACACATTTAGAGCAGAGCTAGCATATTAACAATTCATAGCATTTCAACAATGTTCTTCTCAGGGCTATAAAGACTGCACTGGGTCGGAAGAAGGTACTGCAAGAATTGCTCCAAAGTTGTGTGCACAGTGATTAATAGCAACATAGATTGTGTTGTTCCAGCCTCTTAGCATGTGCTGTCTGCACCTACAGTTTGTGCCAGTTCTTTTGAAAGATCTACTGAGGAATAAAGTTACGTAGCAACTTGGCTGGTAGTGAAAACTGCAGTGGCCAAAATATTCTCATCAGTGACTAATGATGGGGGAGTAATGAACATAATGAGCGTACCTCTCTAGAAGTGGGCTTGCCTCTGAAAAACTCATGATTGAGTGAGCTGTGAGGCGGGTGGAACTTGGGCTGCAGGAAGATGCAGCCATTGGCTATTGCTTCCAGAGGGGCCGGGCCTTCGTAGGGGAAACCAAAGCCAATGAAGAGCTAGAAAACATTCAGGAATGTTATTTTGTAAATATGGTAATTATTAGCTTCGACATGTTTTTTAGATCAGTATTGTAATGTTGTGTGTATACCAAAATCTGTTTCTGGATAAATGTGAGTGTACTGTAAAAGACTTGAAGCTGAGATGCACTCAGAATGACACCAGCAGTGAAAATGCAACAGGATGTACATGTATATAGGTAATATTTTCTTCACTGTCTTGCCTTGGCCTTGCGCAGCAGTTGCTGCAGCTCATGCTGGGGCAGCAGGCCGTGGTTCTTTACGAAGGCCGGGACCTCCGGAGGTCTCTGGGTCTCATAGTACACTGTGCCGTGGACCTCCATGTACCTGTGGAGAATCTGCAGGAAACCTTCTTTACCCTGCTGGGATAAGAAGGGAAAAATATAGGTTGGTGTGATTGAGGGCCAACGGTTAAGAAAGGAAATCACTTTAACTTACTTATAGCAGTGATTTTATCTCTGCTTATTTTTCTACAGAGAATAAGTAATTTAACTGTGTAAGAGGAGATAGCCAGAAAGTCACACTATCAATGTAATGGTTAAGCATGATGATTGGGACAACCAACCAACCACCAACCTGCATCAGTTAACAACCAAAACTGAAACATGTGAATGGAGCATAACCCTGAGCCAGGGTATTGACTTGCTCTCTGCTGTTGAGCAGTTTACTGTATCCCTGTGCTGTGGTGTGGCCCCCTGCAGCCGTAAATGGAAGCTGTAGTGATCAATAGCTTCCTCTGTGAGGATTTTCCCAGCCAATTAGGAGATTAGCTGAAGCGCTAAATACAGCAGACAACATGAATTAGCAGAAGGGGAAACACGGGTGTGGAAGAGTGCAGATTCCATAACCTGCCCTTGCCTCTCTCTCTCTCTCTCTCTCTCTCTCTCTCTCTCTCTCTCTCTCTCTCTCTAACAATGTTCTTCTGTGCTGGTCCGATTTGCACAGCATGTCGTATGGGTACGATATCAAAAGGGAAGCATATTTACTGAGCCTTAAATCCTTACTGTTGGGAAGCCTGTCATGCTATCTGTTCTCGATGTCACATAAGTTATGTACAAAGAAAATGGTGGCACATTGACCACACAAGATTCATGTAATTTAGAAACAATGGGACCTTCATTTCAGACAGAGGTAGACAAAAGCAAACCTCTAATTTGTCGCCGGCGAAGTACAACATTATGAAATAGCTATAAATAAGGTGGGAGCGACTTGAGAAGACCAACATCATCATTAGAGTTGCATTGGCCACATTTGTCAAGCTATAATCCCAGTTATAAGAAATTGAACTCAAAATCTACATCCTTTCAATGACTTTTCTTCTACATAATCACTGTTGTACATACAACTCTTGAATAGTGATGGCTGTTCCTGTGAATGCTGCAGTGCATTTGAGTGCACTTGTGACAAGTAGCTTCCCATGAATCACTTTACTGGATCCAACCCTGACAATAAGTGTTGGTATAAGTGCATGTGTCTATTCCTTGACTTATTAACGGCTCGGAGTAATTTATGCTGCATGCTTTTTTGCCAATGCGCAGGGTGTGAGATGTCCTGAGAAAAATATGTGGTAAAAGTAACAGGCTCTTACCTGAAGCTAACGCGCATCCAGTCGGATTCACCACAAAAGAAAGAATGACAGAAAGAAGAAAAGAGACAGAGACATAGGAAAATAAAATCAGGCAAAAAGAATACAAGAATGGGGTAAACAAAGAAGAGAGAGAAAACAAAAAATACAAATTACTGTACATTTCCTGCATTTTTACCAGGCTTTTGTAGATTAGGTTATTGTACTTTTATAACCACTCCATCTCCCCTCTGTGCTTGTCTCTTTCACAAGCCACAACCATAAAGAAATCCAGGGAATTATACAGATACACAGTGAAAAGTACTGGCAGCAAACAACATCTTTATAATAATTTTAACAATGGAGGCACAACTGTGCTGCTCTACAATATGCAGAGGAACATGCAGGCGGCTTTTGAGAGGAAAATTGCCTGTAAATTAAAGCTGTACAATTGTGTATATAGAGCCACATGAAGCTGAGCTGTAATAGTGCAAACAGCGGGGGTGTGAAAAATGCTGTCATTGGATTTTTCTGTTAACACTGCAGTATATTGTGGCGGGTATTGTGTGTCTGTGTGTGAATGTATCAACGTTGAAAGAGACTGCTGTATGAGGAATTCAGAAGTAACCCCTTGTGCAAAACTCATCTTTGTGTTTATGAAATGTTTTGTATATGTATTTCAGGGTTACCTACATATATATGTGTGTTTATTTTCTGTAGACTGTATACTTTGTCGCCCTCCAGGAAATCCATTTACTTTGTACATGGAAACACTGAACAGAGATTGGTTGTATGTACCTTCCACATGCTGGCCTCTTTACCGTACACTACGGCCATGTTGTTGACTTTGTTCTGCTGGATGCTTCTCTTCTCCGTCTCATTCAGCTCCTCCGAAACGAAGCCCATGAATGAGTTGTCTGGTGTGTGAGCTGAATTTGTGTGTGTGTGTGTGTGTGAGAGTGTGTGTGTGAGAGAGAGAGAAATAAAGAGAGAGAGAGAGAGAGAGAGAGAGAGAGAGAGAGAGAGAGAGATAGACAGAGAGAGAGAGAGTAGTAAAGTAAGGCAGGATAAGTAGTAAAGAGAGAGAAAACAATACAGAGGAAAAAAGTTTCATTGTTACACAGACATAGTGAGAAAAGACAGAAAAAGAGCACTGCATCCTTGTATTATAAATAGTGACTGTTATAAAGCCAGCTGCTGTTGGTTATGTGAGGCTGAGATGCTTGTTGCAATACTAAGGTGAACTGAAATGGTTTCCCCAGTACTGACTTTAACTTAACATGATCAAAACAAACTAAATTCATGATTTTACAGCTTTTTACTGCATCCTCACAGTCCTTGCCAAAAATTTTTTCTGCAGTGTACATTCTTATGTATTTAATAAAAGTAATAAATTGTGGCTCCTGCTGCTCTTTCCTATGAAATGTTTAGTTAACTAGCTTAGGACAGTGCGAACCGTGGTTGTCTGCAATAAGCCACATTGACTTTATGATGATCCTGCTGTTGAGTGCCAACTAGCTGACAGAGCATGACATTGTTGAGTAGTGAATATGAGAGCAGAAGAGAGTTAAATAGTCAATGTTTTTAGTCAGGAATAGTGAAGAGACAGACAACGAGGGCTTTGAAAACAGCAGGTCAGACATATTGTGTAGCATTAAACAGAAAAAGAAAAGCAAACGTGATGAAGAACTGACACAGTTTGAAGCTGTAGTGTTGCTGAAAATAGCTGCATTAGACACATAACTCCAAATTATTGTGAACAAGCAGCCAGACCTGTCAAGGAAAGTGAAAACACTGTCAAAACTGGTGACAGATCTGTCTGTGTGTGTGACAGCTCAGAGTTTTGAAGTTATAAAATACAAATGCTTGTGTTTTACACATTTAAAGATACGATATGAGAGTAAAAAATGTGATGTGTAAATCAATATTATTCTGTAAAACAACCATTAGTATACTGACAGTATGTGTAGTGTATTACAGAAGGTGTTGTGAGGTTTTGTTCTTACGGAACATGGTCATGTACTGCCTGGCATTGAGGTTCCAGTAGCCCCAGTTGGTCCGGTAGCCGTGCAGCGTTGCGTACTCCTCATGATTGTAAGCTGGTTCTGTCCCAAATGTGTCAATCACTCGGATATGACATCTATAAAGACACAGCAGAACCACTTTAAAACAAAATGTTCCTACTGTCTTCCAAGAAATATCAGGAATGGATTTTTTCCCTTGTGTGTAATCATATGTAATTACAGCTATGTTATACAGTACAGTGATATCAAGCAGTCAATACCTGTTTATACACCAGTTACGAATGCTTCAGGATGGAGTTATAATTCTTGACAGAATAATAAGCAATAAGCAAAATGACAAGCACTTAAAATGTCTGTTTATTTGCTTACAAGTGCATTATAAAGTGTTAGAAACCACCCGTAATTGGTAAAAAAGTGTTTATATACGACAAATAAATGCAAAATGGGGGTTTGGTTAAAATAGTGTTGCCAAAATATCAACTCTGTTTTGTGTTGACACACTGTATGGAAACAACATATGAAAACTACAGAAAGTGTGAATGCTGTATGTTGAAAGGCTGATGCAAATGCTTAATTTTTGTAGGAAGAAGGTGAAGTAGTGAGAATAGTTGAAAAAGTGGGAATGGGTTTAATTAGCATGAATGTCTGAAAAGTTGAATAATACCCAGAATGTTTGAAAGATCGGCATATTTGAATAGTATTTATTTGAAAAAGTGGGAATGAGTTTAAATAGTAGGAATGTGTTTGAAAAGTTGAATAACACTAATAATGTTTGAAAGATGTGGAATATATTGATGTAATAGTAATAGTTCATTTCAAGATGAAGCTAAATGGGATTGCTGGCTTCAATGTGGATGAAGAAGCAGCTAAAGGAGAATGAATGAGTCTGAAAAATGGGAAATGTGTCATATTAGGGAATTTCAATCAGCTGTGTTGAATACGTTCAAAAAGTATCAATGGAAATTAAAAGTTGTATAAAACTCAGTTAAAGGGACAGTATGAAAAACACAAATAAAAAAAGAAAGTAGTGATTTCTAAATGTACTTTGACTTGTATTTCATTGCAGACAATGTGAACACAAAATAGTTCATGTTTTGTCTGGTCAACTTAATTTCATTTGTAAATATACATCCTTTCCTGTCATTCAGACCTGCAACACATTCCAAAAAAGGTTGGGACATGAGCAATTTAGGGCTAGTAATCAGGTAAATTGGTTAAATAATGATGTGATTTGAAACAGGTGATGTCAACAGGTGATTGTAATTATGATTTGGTACAAAAGCAGCATCCAAGAAAGGTCTAGTCCTTTAGGAGCAAAGATGGGCAGAGGATCACCAGTTTGCCAACAAATACGTGAGAAAATTATTGAAATGTTTAAAAACAATGTTCCTCAAAGAAAGATAGGAAGACATTTGCTTATTTCACCTTCAACAGTGCATAACATAATTAAAAGATTCAAGGAATGAGGAGGAATTTCAGTGCGTAAAGGACAAGGGCGCAAGCCTAAGCTGAACAACCGTGATCTCCGAGCCCTCAGGCGCCCTCAGGCGGCACTGCATCAAGAATCGTCATTCATCTATAAGCGATATCACCACATGGGCTCAGGACTACTTTGGCAAACCTTTGTCAAGTACCACAATATGTAGTTACAGCCACAAATGCCAGTTAAAACTGTACTGTGCCAAAAGGAAGCCCTATGTTAACAGTTTCCAGAAGCACCGTCGACTTCTCTGGGCTCGGAGGCATCTGGGATGGACCATCACACAGTGGAAACGTGTACTGTGGTCAGATGAATCAGTATTTCAGGTATTTTTGGGAGAAATGGACGCCGTGTGCTCCGGACCAAAGAAGAAAAGGATCATCCAGACTGTTACCAGCAACAAGTCCAAAAGCCAGGGTCTGTCATGGTATGGGGTTGTGTCAGTGCCCTTGGCAAAGGTAACTTGCACTTCTGTGATGGCACCATTAATGCTGAAAAGTACATAGAGATTTTGGAGCACAATATGCTGCCTCCAAGAAGACATCTTTTCCAGGGACGTCCATGCATATTTCAACAAGATAATGCAAAACCACATTCTGCACACATTACAAAGTCCTGGCTGCGGAAGAAGAAGATACGGGTACTTGACTGGCCTGCCTGCAGTCCCGACCTGTCTCCAATAGAGAATGTGTGGCGCATTTTGAAGCGTTAAATGCGACAAAGAAGACCCCGTACTGTTGCCCACCTTAAGACTTGTTTGCAGCAAGAATGGGACGAAATTACACCTGAAACACTTCATCACTTGGTGTCTTCAGTCCCTAAACGTCTTTTAAGTATTGTGAAAAGGAATGGCAACATTACAAAGTGGTAAATGCTTTACTGTTCCAACTTTTTTTTAAATGTGTTGCAAGAACCAAAATTGGAATTTTGTTTTTTTGAAACAAAAACAATAAAAATCATGAGGAACACATTAAATTATGTGCTGTTGCATTGTCTGCAATGAAATACAAGTCAAAGTACATTTAGAAATCACTACTTTCTTTTTTTATTTGTGTTTTCCATACTGTCCCAACTTTTTCTGATTTGGGGTTGTACATGAAGCAGGCAATTTAAACATAAATCTGGCTCCTCTGGCACCACCTACAGCCTGTAGTATGAGTTGACAAATCCACAGCTCTCTGTTCAGATGCACCAATCAGGGCCAGGCAGGTGGGTGTCTAACTGCGTGTCAATCACTACTCTCGCACACACATTCATTCTCCCTTGTGGGGAAGCGGCTTAGGAGAACGTTTTGGGTTTTAGCAGAAAGAGGGGAGGGACTGTGAAGTTGTCGATGTTCAAATTCTTTGGCTAAGTCCTGGATCTTCACAATCTTATCTACGGCACCTTTAATGAAAGATTAACCATAATCCTAAGGAATAACTGACCATTAGTATAGGGGAGGAAGAAAAGAGAAAAGGAGGAGACGAGTAGGAGAGGAAGAGAGCAAGAAAGGACGGGAGTTACACACACACTAACAGACAGACACACAGGAAGAGAGGAAGATAGGAAAAGGAGAGGAAAAGGAGAAGAGAAAAGGAGGAGGTGAGTAGAGAAAGAAGAAAGGAAGAGGGGAGGAAAAAGGAGAAGAGGTGTTATTTGTAAGCTGATGTCATGATGGACTAACTGACCAACTGACTGACTCTGATAACTGACCTCAGGCCTCAACACCAGCAGCTGTTCTCACAGAGACTAGGCACAACATGTCAGGGATCAGATCACATGACCAACTGCAGGTAAAGGGTGCCACAACAACTCCTGTCTCAGAGAGTACACTGAAACGAGGCTCTAGCGCACCTTACATAGTCCTGCTCCCAGCTCAAAAACCGTGACACCTATCGCTTAATGTTTAATACTGTGAGAGAAATAACACCCTGCTGATCATCCAGTGCAAGAATGGTGTGTGTTGTGTAAGAAATGTGAGGACAGGAGCTGTCCAAAAAGGGCCTGTTTCTCTTCTCCTCCTGGTATTTCTGGTAGGATTTAGAAGGCAGTGCAGCAGTTGGTGGACACGGCTTCACTTGGAAGCTCACTGTGCCTCGTGTGAAAGTCAGATTGCCTCCGTGAGCACATTGTTAGAAAGGGCACAAGATTCCCTACATTTAAATGTAAAAGCAATGTATGTAGAGTGAAAACTGTGGATGGTCTGGCAAGGTAAAGAGAATTTAGCTTCTGCCTCTTTCCACTCTGTCAGTTGGGCCCTGCCCTCTAAGTCTGAGCATTCCATCCCATACACACCAATGTAAAAATGGCACAGGCATTTTTTTCTAAGCCTCAAAGAAGACTGAGTATTTTAAAAAGTACTAATGGGATTTGAAAGTTGAATACCAACCCTGAATGTATGAAAGATGTGGAACGTTTTAAAGTTTGAATGGAGTTTCTCAGTTAATGTATGACTGAGTAGCTAGTCAGTCCCTCCAGAAAAACGCGATTATGTGATCGCAGAATTCAATGCATAATCAGTCAAAGTCCGCATATTAATGCGGGGGCCGCATTTTTTCAAATATGCCGCACTTTCGCGCGCAAAATATGGGGGCTTGCATGATTTCATAATCCCCGCATTTTCGTTGCAAAAAAGTCACATATATCTCAGCAGAAAGTTGAAAAATGTTGCGTTTACTTCACACAAGAGCAGCCATTTTCCCCTGTTGCCATGGGAATGTTATGAAGTGACGTAATTTCACCTACTGAGAACACGGTGTTGGGGGAATCACTTCTTTTCTCTTTTTCATCAAACCGCAGTTTTTGCAAGTTCCCGCAAGTTCCCGCAATTTTTGCAAGTTCCCGCATTTTCATTGCATAAAATGGCATAAATATCCTGCATATTCCATCGCATTTTTTAAGAAAACGTGCCGCATAATCAAGAATTTTTGCCCGCAACAATCACAAAAAAACTCCGCGTTTTTCTGAAGGGACTGGCTAGTAGTTGAAAATGTATGAGAATGTATGAATATGTGTCAACTTTGAACATTCTGTCCATCTGCTAGGGCAAAAATGCCCGCTAAACGTTGAATATTTCGAAAATTATGAATGTTATGAATATTATAAATAGTAGCACACCATTCTGAATCAAGCTGAACGTTTTGATGTTTGAATGTAGTTTCTATGTTGAAAAATGTGGAAGAAGTTAAGGTGCAAAAAAGTGGGCAGAAGAATAAGAATAAATATTTTTTAGTAGAATAGAGTTGTGAATGCCTTCAGCATTCACACCAATGATGCTTCTTCATCTTGTGTATTTATATTTACTCATCTCATTAACGATACTACTACATAATATTAAGTTGTTTGTGTGTCTTGTGCTTCACTTTATCACTGTCTTATCTTCCATGAAGTATGTAAATGTCTTGCACTAATTGCAATTTTATGAGTAATAGGCACATTTTTTAGATGCAGCTGAGAAACTAGGAAATGTTGAATCTGCATCACAGTATTATCATTTATTTTCTGAGCTTGGTGACCTCAGACAAATCTGAGCTCTGCCTCACTTGCACAATATGCATGGAGGCTTGTGCCAGGTGCTGACTAAATTACATGATAGGTTTTCGCAGATTGGGACAAACTGAATGCAAGGTGCAGCACAAATCTTGCATTTTCAAGTTAATAAATCTGGCCCTGTGTGGTAAATCACTGTCTCCACTGATATGAGGCTTAAGGACAGAAAAATACTAACATCACAAAACAGTTACACTATTTAGCACAACAGCACACATAATAGTTATTATTAAATATAATATTTGCAGGTTTGTCAATAACAAATAACAGCAACCAGCAGTTTTGCCAACAAGTTGCCAAGTGCATTGTGGAAGGTTTGACATGAAAATTACAAGAATAAAGGTGGTCCAGGTGAAAGCTTAGTAGCATAGCACTAAAGTACTGAGGCTGTGCATCAACACACACACACACACACACACACACACACACACACACACACACACACACACACACACACACACACACACACACACACACACACACACACACACACACACACACACAGATCCTTGATATGTGTGATGATCATGTAATTAGAGATGTAAGAGTCTTAAAGGACTACCGATGCCATCAGCTGTCTCAGTCACGTGACCCTTGCCTTTCACATCACAGCGGCCCCTTGAGAGACTTCTGATCACACAGGTTTGCAATCACTCAAATACAACATGTCATGTTGCTATTCTGTTTTATGGTCTGTTGAAGCTGCTCACAGTGGATACATTGGTTTCCTTTTTTCTGTTCAATTATGGATTTCTGACTATATACTTGTGGAACATTGGTGTAAATGGTGAGTCAGCTTTTCTGACAGCTATAAACATGTAATATTACATTCCTGTATTATAGCTGCACTGCAAATATCTGAATGAGATGTTTTCTACAATCAAGGCACTTATACCCTCAAATGAGTAAGGTCATCAATGTCTTGTGTCTCACCCACTTACAAACAATCAAAATTGCTGGCTCTCTAACTTTCAATGTCCAAAATTTACTAGAACAGCATTTACATTTTATTTGTATTCAGTCATCTGCCACACTTAAAGACAGGGACTTTGGTTGATTGTTTATATGTTTTCAGGAAATGTTGAGTCTTGATAGAGACAAGGTGACAGCTCGGTCTTGTTTGACACTTCTTCGATATTTCTGTCAATGACTGCAGCACCCAAGAGGTCAACCAATACATCAACAGTGATATATCTCAGAAAAGAACTTTTAAAAATGGGCCTATCTGCAAAAGAGTAAAAAAAAAAAACATACACTTATCTGTAGATTGGTTTGAGGCACTAAGGATGAGATTCTGCTGAAAATGTTGTGTGTCTATTTGAAAGGGTCACAGAAAGCTGACAATGAATTATTAATAATACATTTAAGTTTCACTTGTCTCTGCCCTGTCTCTCTTCAACCTGCGTTATCACATTTCGCCAGCTCTGAAATGGTGAAAATGTTTCTGCTAACCGATAAGAGGTCCCAAAGGGGAGGGAAAAAAGAAGGAGTGGAAGAAGAGGGGATAAGCGGAGGAGTAGCTGAGCTGAATATCTATCCGGAGATCAGAGTATGGGGCTAATCTGGGTTAAACGGCTGCTCAGCAAGGCTCAACAGTACTGTGGGGTGAGAAGGGAATATGGCAGGGTGGTGTGTCATCACCCACAGTTTCAGCTTCAGCTTTAGGGGAGTAAGACAAACCAAGATATGACTGGACAACAACAGACATTTTAATTTGAAGCATTAATTTTTTTTTATTATGCGTCACCCAGCCGAATGAACAGTTCAATAAAAAGAAATTTCTCCCGATAACCATGCCCGTCAGCGGAGCATTCGTAACAGCACGCCTCCCCTAACACAGCGGTAGTGTGAGATACAAGATAATCCTTCACTGCCTGAGTGAAAGCAGAGTTACACTGCAGAGTTATATGCTGATGGCGGCAGTTTACTAACCTGACGCGCCAGATGGCTTGTTCCACAGAACCATCTGAGAAGATGTCATTGGATACTGTTTGGAAAAGGGCAGGCACGTTAAAAAAAAAAAAAAAACCTGTATGAACAATCGGTCTCTCATGTCCGTTGTTAGTCACGCACACATACCGACACATACATACTGTTGAGGTACTTACAATATGGTGTGCATTAGTTGCAAAATATACAATACAAAAAAGTGGTACTTTGGACTTTGATTTGGTTGAATTTTGTCCTGGCACCAAAAGAAATTGAAAGATACTATAACAATCACCACAGTACTTTAGTATTGACTGCACATTGGTTTGCAGCATTTCAGTAACATCTGTGTGGACGAGTAGCTTTAACACAGTTGTTGCACCTCAGCACATGTGGTATGCTTAGTGTTTAACAGCTTGTGTTAGACACAAGTATTACAATTTGTGTAATAAAATAAAGGACATGTGCTCTCATAGCGTGATGTTCAAAGACAGGTTGAATAGGCATGTGAAGAAACACTAGAAACTAGAAGATCACTCGGAGAGCGCAGACCTCCACCAAGGCAGCCCTATCTCAGCAATGTGAATTTTCCTATTAGGAACTACTTTCTTCCGACACCACATGAATGCAGCACAAACTCTATCTCGCAATGTTAACGAAAGTGAAAAATAATTTGTGTATCCATCCCTTGATTCAGATCCAATCCAAAATGTTACTGGGTTCCCTCTTGGCCCATGCTACACCCTTCCACATAATTTCATGAAAATCGGGTCAGTAGTTTTTCCGTAATCCTGCTGTCAGACAAACAAATAAACAGACAAACCGAGCCGAAACCTCCTTGGTGGAGGTAATAAAGAAACAATACAAATGGTTAACTAGTGCTACAGGCAGTTTTACAGTTTTCACATTGTGCAGTGAACCTTTATCTTAGTGACTCCTTTCTTTCAAAGTGCAGTGATGTTTACAATACTCCCTCTTTCATCTACCATGTATCCCCCATTACTTTAGCAGATGCTGAGGCTTACTCACTGTTACACCCTTTAGTCTTAGACTTTGTAAGGTAGAACTACTTGAGCAATGAATATGAACTGGAGCCATGGTGTTTTTTTAATTGTTTTAATTTAAATTGAAACCAGGGTCACCGTTAGTTGGGGAAAACCCTGAATTGGAAAGAAGCCCAATAACATGCCAGGGATTATACAGTATTAATTATGTCAGAGAAGCTGTTCAATTGTTGCCAAGTGACCTAAAAGTAATTCCTCTGATTGATAGACTACAGTACATGGTCTTTTATAGTATGTGTCCAACAACTTGGACTAATGAAACCCTTTGGAACTAATTTTAAAATAATAACCATATTTAGATTGCCATCAAGCTAATAACAATGCTTTGGTAAGTGTCTCTCTACCAAAATCAAAACAAACAACCAGATACTGATAACTCAATGAAAACTGCTCTTTTGCTAAAAGTTAGTGATGTGTCCCCAAAGAGTGAGCAGGCTCCAGGGAAGCACAGATACTCTAGCGTGTCTTGTGTCTGAGTAAGGAGATTTTTTTCTTTCTATTTTTATTTTGGACCCCAGGAAAACTAGCTGGTCGTCTAGGCGTCAGCTAATGGGGATCCTTATAATAAATAAAAAATAAATAAATAAATCTATCAGAGCAGTAAATTCAGCATGCAGAGGAAATCAATATGCTAGTCCAATTATCAGATGAGTTGGTGTGATTTAGGACTATCTCTTATCTGCGTCCAGCATCTTTAACGGATGCACATACACCGCCTTGCATGCACGCAAGCACACCCGCGCACAATCACACAAACACAACAACACTCCGAACAGGACAGCATCATGTTGTCCAGGCATAATAAATGAATGTGGATGTCGGTGGGAACATAAAACAAAAGTAATTAAAAGGAGCTGAAGGGCCCCAAAGCTCAGAGCACTTGATTAATGATGTCTTTCAGCACACGGAGCTCAACTAGACCGGTCTAGCCTGACGAAGCAAGAGAGAAAAAGAGAAAGAGAGAGGCAGAGAGATAGAGAGAGAGGCAGATAGGCAGAGGGAGAGAGAGACACTGGGAAAGAGTGAGGCAAATAGGTATGTCATTTACCTGTCCTAAACTAGTGGAATTGAGGGTTAAGATAAATGGATGAAGAGGTTAGGCACGAATGGCTGATAAATAAAAAATAAAGTTAAATACAAGAGAGGGGAAATATAGAAACAAGTGTAGTTTTCTTGCTTAGATCAATACAAATTATTGGTGATTGTTACATGTCATACAGCTGACATAAATTTCAGTGAATTCTTTAAAGTGTGTTAATAATTCTGCCCTTGACCAAAGAAATCCTGGGCATTCTTCTTCACATATTTGAAATCAGTGAAGCGCATCCTCTTGTGAAAGTGAGGATAGATGTTCCTCTTTCCATCCAAATTGCTGAAACATTCAGATAATTCCCTTAGCGTGAGCTTCTGGGCGAACAAAAGAATGTCTCTTACAAACACTAAAAGTCACATTCTGTTAGGGAAAGCAGAAATCAAGACTCCACGCTGTAATGATGGAGCGGGAGGACTGCTTGCCTCAGCAAGCAATTAGCTACCGACTGCTGGCTGACTGGCATCTTGTCTGGGGGAATTGTGGGATTGTGTGTGTGTGACAAATCATGAGAAAGAAAGACAGCAAAACAGGTTGTGTGCTGGGAAAATAGCTCCCCAGCCCACCCGTAATGCATTTCTCTCTCTCATAATTGGATTTTAAAAATAAATGGAATAGTCCTTTATATGTGGTGTCAGGTTGACTCTAGACACGTTCCACTCCTCTTTTCTTGTGGTATCTCTTTCTCTGTTCTCTCTTTTCTCCTTTGTTGCCATCTCTTCTTACACTTTTACTGTTGTATCTTCCTTTTTCTGTTTCACTTTCACTTGGCCTCCTACTCACAACTGCCCTCTCCTCTTTTATCTTTCATTGTTGCTTCTTTACGCTGGGAGCAAGAACAAGGAAAGCAAAATGTCAATTGCTGCAACCACATACAGGGAGTAGACACAGATGACAATTTATTGGACCATGGAGGATGAGTGGGACAGAGGGGGGTGGCTGCAAACTGTTTTTAAGGGGCTGGAGAGGACAGGGCTCAAGCTGGACTTTAAATCTTATGTGTTTCTGAGACAACAACATGGACCTCTGAAGATAATATGAGCTAGTGTTGCTGTGCTCGGCAGGGCTGTGCAGCTGGTAGTTTTTTTCAAAACTCTTCTTGTTTTGGGTATTACTTTACATTGCTTTAATCTCATGACTGTCATGGCCTAGTTTCCAAGTTGTTCTGTCTTTGTAGCAATGCCAAAAGCCATTAAGCACACTTTTGTAACAGCACAAAAAAGCCTCTTATCTTTTTACCATCTCACTAATCTTTCTTCTTTTTTATAAGGCAGATATCTCCTGTTTTTTCCTGTCTTCCTGTCTCTTCTTCTTCTGTGTTTAATGGCCACCCTGCTGCTGACGGTGAACCTAAGTGCATTAGAACAGCTATAATAAGCTGTAGAAACAGGGTTTAATTGGAAATCGGTCCATACACAAACTGATGTACATGTGTCCCAATGTGCATGCATGTTGAGTTGTCATTTTCTCATATGCCTCCAATCTACCACTTGTTATATTTATATTATTCTTGCTGTGAAGAGTAATGGTGCATGACAGGTAGTGCAGTGCAAGTTTGTGTGTGTGCGTTGTGAAGTTGTTGTTGTGCATTTAACTGGATGATAATAAGTAGTTAGAGGGAGGCAGTATATATGTATGTGTGTGTGTGTGTGTGTGTGTGTGCGCCCGCCCGTGTGCATGCGGAAGTGTGTTTCTGACAGACAGAATGTGTGAATTTAACAAGCTGAATGAGTTACAGTCAGACATCTGGACAGAGGCATGAGCATCTTATTACCAGCAATATTAAATTGATAAACACAGCCAATAAACGTACTCGCTGGCCAGGAAAATTGCTGACACACACTTACAGTGAGAACATAGAGATACTTGAAAACACACACACACACACACACACACACACACACACACACACACACACACACACACACACACACACACACACACACACACACACACACACACAAGCACTAACTTGTGTTTCTTGAGTGAGAGCCCCATGTGTTGCTTCATCTGCTGCATGCCGTGGTAGTCAGTGTAGATGAGGTCAAAGGGCAGCGGGCCAGTCAGTGGGCAACTGCCTCTTCCTGGGGGCACACCGAGGAACCTGCAACACACAAAACGGAGTTTAGACAAGTGGAGAAACATAACCGACAGAGAAGAGAGAAGATTCACTCCAAACATACTGTGAGCACATGGACTGCACTTCAGAGCATCCAATCATTCATTGTTGACTTGGACAAAAATATTTTGGTTTTGTTACAGAAAGTAACAGTAAAGAGAAGGTGAGCATACAGTACAACAGTGTTCAGAGTCAAATGCATTCATGGATGACTGAAATGTGGGTTTCACCTTAAAAAAAAAAGCTTTGGATTTACTTCTGTATTTATTGTTACCTCCCTTTCTGGGATATTGATATGCAGTAAAAACCTACCAGTGGAAGGACAGGACTTTTATTTTAGTTTAATTCATCCATTTATTGTGAAAATATGTATTAGTCCTCTACTATTGTCTCTTGCAAGGTGGCAAGTTTTCTATTGCTTGTTTACATAATTGTGGAAGTGACATGAGTCAACTTTTACCAGTGTATTATATCATCACTGTTTATCTGTCAGCCCCAACTCTAATAACAGAGAGCCACGTTCAGCAGCTAATTAGCAAGAATCAGTAATCAGGTATAGGCCATTTTTACAGTATATTTCATTTAGATATGGTGACTTTTTCTTTATTAAAATATGGACCTCAGATGTGATACTGTAAGGGATTTCTCTAAAGTTTGAAAGTTTGTAAAGTATGGATATATTTTCATTGCACTGCATTTTTTTATGGACTATAATAGCCTAATAATGTTCTCAATTATCTCAATTATTATTATTATTGTTTCCATCTTGCTAACTGTCGTACTGTTGTGTAAAACATTCTAAAATACAGCGATGTGAAGCAGCATTTGGTGTGCATTCATCCTTCACTGTATAATGACATTCTCTCGGCACCCCTTAACTTCTATGCCTTTTGGCATCTGAATGCATTTTAATCTGACCACATGGTTTATAGGTTAACTGGCTCAGCTGGCTCTAAGTTTGATGCTTATAACATAAGAATATAATAAGACAACATGTCTAATTTTGTGCATTGTGTTCAACTATGCTAGCGGCGTGACTCCAAACAATACTAGTCTGTTGGTCGGTCCACCATTTATATATACAAAAAATATAAGTGTTGGATAGATTGCCGTGACATTGTGTCAGTCAGTCATCTGGAAAACAGGAAGTGCTGAATTACACATCTCCATCAGCAGAAAAACTGAGTGGTTAGCATGAGCAGTTGAATCAGCAAAGAACGCCAGCTACAGAGACTAAACTTCATCAGCAGAAAATCCTGTTTGATTGACAGTTGATCTCTGAGAGGTTTTCTCGAAATAATAGTACCAGAGATAACCATTTTCAGAATGCAAGCACCTTTAAGAAACCAAAGGAGCTGTCGCCCTGGAGCTGTTGAGCTCAACCTGCTGAGCTACACCAACACAAGTGAGAGAAAAAGACTGTGAATATGGCAGCATCAGCCAGAGCTGGAGCACAGCAACACAATAAACTGTTGTAGTCAGGCTTGTGGGAACTTCTTGCAATGTGCACCAGCATTATAAAGACCACCAGCATGCCCTTCAAAAAATCTGGGTGACTGCATTAGAAAGTAAACCAACAAGGTGATGATGGGAAATAATCAAATTCCAATCACTGTTTACATCTCCCCTTGCTTTGGCGAGGTTCAAAATCGAATTCCCTGGAGTGAAGGAAAAAACACAAAAATAGTGTTTTGATTGAAAGTTGAACTAAAGTGTGTTTGTTGATCAGATAGTATCTTATGGGTTATGCACAGGGGAAGCCTTTGGCAAAATATAATTCAAACAAACAGGAAAAACAGAGCCTACCAGAGTCTAACCCTGAACTCTGAGTTGATTTACCCTGAGATCTGAAACTGAGTTTTCGGTTCCAGAAGAGCTGATATGAGTTGGTTCAATCAACTTGGAGTAGGTTCACGCGCGTGCACCACCACGATTCACCATGGTAACAACCACAAACAAATGGGTCGGCGGAAATACTAATGCACACATACAGCGAGTTTGAACATGTATTCCGTTAAAAAAGCAACACAGTGGCTGCAAAAGAGAGAATTTGCGTGGGAGAAAATTGCTGCTAGAGTAAATGTATATATTCCAATATAATGTATATCATATTTAATCATAATTATAGCCTAATATTACTGAAAATCTATTTAATTTAGGTGCAATCTGTGGGTGAAAAAGTTCTAGGCCTACTAATCCCATTCTGAGGCTGCAGCACCATCATTAACAGAATTATAATTCATAATCTTTTATTTCAAAGGGTTTACATCATTCACCTGCAATACTGTGGAACTCCTTTTTAATGTCTCTTACTGGTTTGTGTCCAGGGAACACTACAAAAACGTTTAAAGCACGTTTCAGAGTGATCTCTTCTGACGGTGCTTTGCTACAGTGGCTTTAATAAAATGCTCCGCATCACCAAGGTCGTAAAAAGAACTGCTGTTCTGTAATGAGACACAAATAATCTGCTGGGATGTAAAGCATGTCCACGATGGGTGACGTTAGTGATATGAGGTCCACCACTTATATATACAAAAAATATAATATAAGTGTTGGATAAGGTTATGTAGGTCTACATAACTGATAGACTGGGAAGAAAAACGATAACGCTCAAATAGGAAGTTATCTGGAAATTAAAATGCGTTGAGGCCTCATATCATCTCCCGACGTATGTTTAACTCCCAGCGAAGTAATACAGCTTCTTCATCAACGGGATCGTCGACAAAAGGAAATGCCATGTTTTGAGAAAAAAAACGTTTTATTGTCTGCCTAACACAGTTAATAAACCAACAATTTTTTTTTATTCATGCTGATAAAACAAACTGCTAAAATGCGCCTGATACAGACTGAATGAATGAATGAGGAAATGAGCGTGCTGTGTCAGAGGGAGGAGCGTTAATACATCCATGGGTAGGAGACTGAGAGAAACTCAAGGTTTCTTCAAGAAAACCTGCTCCAGACCAGGTTAGGTTCACAGACTCAGTTACTATAGTAACTGGCTCTGAGGTTAAGTTACCTCTCTTTCTGAAACAGAAAATGCAGAGTTTCCCTCATCTCAAATGTATGGGGGGAGAGAGAGAGAGCAAGTAGCGAGAGATAACCTGAGGTGTTGAGGTTGTGTGTGTCAGATGCCTAACTGTAAGTGCTTGTGTGTGTATGATGTATACTTGCTGTGTTGTGAGATCCAAATGTATGCCTGTCTGTCTACTGATATATACTGTACACTTCTACCACTTGTGATTACAAGACCTTCAGACACACACACACACGCGCACACACACACACGCACGCACACACACACACACACACACACACACACACACACACACACACACACACACACACACACACACACACACACACACACACACACACACACACACACACACACACACACACACACACACACACACACACACACAGGGAAGAGATGTTATTTCTAAGTGTTAGATGTACTGTGTCCAGTTTCACATCCTTGTTTGACTCAGTTTCAACTTATTGATCGACTGAGGGCCTCTCTGTTACCGTGCTGACAGACCTGCTATTGGATATCTGAACTGTGAGTGGTCTGCTAGCTCTTACTTAGCTATTATTTCTGTGAAAGATAAGGCCAGAGGCTAATGGAGACTGCAATGCAATTTGTACCCCCAGTGAGTTTCATCCTTCTATGCTAGTTTTACAATAGAGTCTTTTTGGCTGCACTTCTTGTCCAAAGGGTCATTTGATAGTGTTGCGAGGCAGCACTTACACGAGCTCTGCTGGCAGCTGCTAACCACCACAGGACAGCAGCAGTGTAAACACATGGATACAAGAGTTGTTTGATGTAGTGGATTGAAGTGAAAAATTAAAAAATGTGGTATTACCAACAACTGCAGTGTCTACACATGAGGGTACAGGGTGTTTTTGTCTGGTGTACTAAGATGAATGATTACTGTGACTGGTAGCAATGTGACAAAATAACCATTACTCAAGGTCCAGTTACTAGCTTTTTCTGGAGTTTTGAACTGCATTTCTTCGTTTACACCACTGACGAGACTTGAAGAGATGTGCATGGTTGAAATCTAGTAAATGGAGGTTTAGGCTATTTTTTAAACTTTCCACAGAAGACAAAACAAAAAATGATGTGGGTGCTTCATGAAACATAACTGTAAAGATGTAATTAAATATGACTAAGGCTGACAGCATACAGGGATGTGAATACAACCTAGCATCTAAAAAAATCTATAAATGCATGACTGAAATTCATTCAAAATCTTTTTCAGGCTAAAATTAGACTGTGTTCTTACGTTTTATCAAGTAAAACTGAATATTTAACTAAAACAATGTATTTTGTCAAACGACTATAACTCATCAAATGTGCAAAAAAAACTGTTTTTAGTTTAACAACATTTTTTAAAGGATAGGTTCACATTTTTTAAAGTATATCTTCAAAAAATACTCACAAGTCCATATGTATATTGAAACTGTTTTTGGTCCCTGTAATTGTTTATCCTGTCCATACTGGCTGTGACAAGATCCCTTTCTAATGGGATCACAATGTAAATGATGGGGGACAAAATCCACAGTCCTTGTTGAAAAACTGTAAAACCATCCTTTACGTTTATTTACAAAAACTTCACATCTCTTACATTTTCCACCCACAGTGGGCACTGTAATCCCTAGGTTTTAAGAGAGAGAAAGAGGGAAGCTACACTCATGTCCCAACACAAAACAGAGTTTCTGCATTTTGAATCTAAATGAACTCATCACTTATAAAGCTTTGGAGAAAACACATCAACAGGTGCTTACAAGGCCTCACCACAAGAGCTTTCTTGCTTGGCATAATCATTATAACTAAAAGATTGATGTGCTAAACTGTTCTCTTAAATGAAAGGTCAGAAATAAAAACTCTCTCTGATGTGAAAATGAAGAGAGGGAAACACTGAAGATTGGAGTATGAGAGGAAGAAAAGGTCTAAGAGGAGGATAAGGAGGGAGAAAATTAAGTATGCATGTCTTTGGATGAAGCCTGGGAGTGTTCCTGTGGCCATGTTTTCATCCAAGGTTTGACAATAAGCATACTGTATACTTAATAACCCTCCCAGTGTAGCCTTTCCAGATTGTCGTACTCTTTGTCCTCCCAGATTGCATGTGCTACCTTTTTTTCTTACATAATGGAACACCTACAGCCACAGTTCCTCACTCCTCCCATCCTGTGAAAACCTTATGACTTTGGACTCGAAGGTTGGGAAGTGTGATGATGAGAAAAGGCTCAGAGCAGCCTCGGCCGCACACTGTAGCTTCCCCTGTTGGAACTTTCAAAATGAGGATAATACAACTCTTGACATGCTTTGTTTTTTATTGTATCAAGATATTCAATGAAAGCGGTTTCATTGTATTTGTGTTTACTTTGATGTTTTCTGCTACTGCAGTCTTTAGTTTGTCTTTATACATTTTACATTTTGCAAAATGGAGATAATGAATCAAAAGGAATAACACAAATTAGCATACAAGGGGTGATAATGTCATTCTAACAGAATGAGCTCAAACTGCTTGTTTCAATTAAATGAATAAATAATAAATAAAAAACAGAAAAGAAGCTGTGCTTTAGGGATGTGGAGTTAAGGTGTCAATCAGTGCTTGCATTTATGTCAATGCATCAGCATATTGGCACTATTGACAACATTACACACATTGTCAGTTTATCAACAACAGAAAAATATCCAATAAGGACAACATGTTGAGGCTGAATTAATTTTCATATTAAATAAATTGAAATATACCCTCATCTACGCTTTGTATCACACACCCAATCAAGCACATACACACACTCAGTGTTCCATCTTAAACAGGAAAAAAGCTGTAATTCATGATGGTAGCTATACCTTCTGTGGTTATTCTTTGCAGAAAGCCACAGAAGGAGGTACAATATGTACAATCCATTTTCATTATGCAGCGCTGCATCTCAGTCAGGCCTTTTGTTTACCTGCAGGTGTCACTCAGTGCGTTTGTCTGTCTGTCATAACAGAGAGGAGGGTGACAATGAGGCCAGTGAGAAAGGGCTTGGATAATTCCATAATGCTAACTGGGATTCAAAACAATAAAAAGAGAGACAGACAGTAAAGAAAGAAAAAACACAGACAGTAATGTACCAACAGCTGAGAAAACAGTAGCATGACAGAACACAAGCAGCTCCTTGATATTTCATTTTCCATCAGCAGCACGTTTCTCTCATTCTT
Organism: Gymnocephalus cernua; assembly: GCA_023631565.1. Lineage (NCBI taxonomy): Eukaryota > Metazoa > Chordata > Actinopteri > Perciformes > Percidae > Gymnocephalus > Gymnocephalus cernua. Next base: position 27,013,768 of record CM042427.1, on the reverse strand, counting down.
TTCCTCTAATCCTTCTCTTTTGGTAGCTGTTCAACCATAGCATATCGGCCAAGAGTGAAAATTAGTTGTTTATTCTTGAAATAGTCTCATTTTCTCTCTCTTTTGTTAAGGAACGCTGAAGGACAATTTGGCTGATAAAACTACATTGAATACCTGACCTCTGTGTGGTTTATTTTTTACAAAGCCTAACTGAACCAGCTATGCATTGAATTCACCCTTTGATAGATGTTGGTACATTATCAATGCCCTGCTCACACCTTTCACGGGACAATTCAATGGCATGCAACTAAATTTGGATGTACTGCTAATTGGACACACTGTCCCTGTGTTAGAAACAGACAATGTCAGACTTGTTACAAACAAGCAAAGAAAACAAGTGTTGAAACAGACTTTAAAATGAATTACATTACATTACATTACATGTCATTTAGCTGACGCTTTTATCCAAAGCGACTTACAATTAAGTGCTTTCAACTGTGAAGGTACAAACTCGAGACAACAAGTATTAAGTTCAAGTACATTAGCTTTAAATAAGCAAAGCTACAAAGAGACATGAAAGCGCAGGTTCAATTTTTTTTTTGTTTTTGTTTTTTATCTGAGGTGTAGTCGGAAGAGATGTGTTTTTAGCCTTCGGCGGAATGTGTGTAGGCTTTTGGCCATCCTGATGTCGGTGGGGAGCTTGTTCCACCATTTGGGATTTCGTTGAGTGATTAGTTCTCCCCCGCTGTGAGGGAGCAGCAGGGGGTTTGGCTGATGCAGAGCGAAGTGGGCGGCTTGGGGTATATGGTTTGACCATGTCCTGGATGTAAGCTGGGGCTGATCCAGTCGTGGCCCTGTATATAAGTACTAGTGTCTTGAATCGGATGTGGGCAGCAACTGGTAACCAGTGAAGAGAGTGGAGGAGCGGTGTAGTGTGAGAGAACTTGGGGAGGTTGAAGACAAGCCGAGCTGCTGCGTTCTGAATGAGCTGCAGGGGTCGGATGGCACATGCCGGCAAGCCCATCAGGAGGGAGATGCAGTAGTCTAGACGTGAGATGACTAGAGCCTGAACCAGAACCTGGGCCGCCTTCTGCATTAGAAGGGGACGTATCCTTCTGATGTTATGCAGCATGTATCTACAAGATCGGGTGGTTGCAGCAATGTTAGCAGTGAAAGAGAGTTGGTGTCAAGTGTCACACCCAAGTTTCTAGCAGTCTGGGTGGGGACAACCACAGAGTTGACAGAATTGAAGAACATTTTCAAAATGATCATCATATGTTAATATTCAGCCTTCCAGAGCCGTAGTTTTATATTCAGTCCTCAAAGAGTTGCAATTTGGCAGCATGTGATGCACATTTGTATTCCTGGCACTGTTTACAGTAAGTACAGTTACCGAAGTACAAATTTGAGGTTTGCACTTTACTTGAGTATTTTCATTTTATGCTACTTTATACTAGCCTGACAAGCCAGACCCACATCAAGATGTTGGGTCTGGGAACTCACCATTGACAGGGCTCAATCCGAGGGGCGGGATAAATGGTTGTCTTTCAAACTCCCTCTGCATGCAATAGGATAGCGCTACAACCAGGCAGAGCAACGAAGAAGGTGGCGGAGCTAGTTGATAGATTAAACGTTTGCCATATCCGGTCGGCAAAACTCCGAACACATCTTCCTTTTTGAAGAATTACTTCAGTGCCGTTCTTTGTTGTTTTCTCAAAGAAAAGCTTAACTCCAAGTCTTCCAGAAGACCGCTGTTCGCCAGCAGCAGCAGCCATAAACCTGCCCACCGACTCTATACACGATGTGATTGGCCAGACAATAATTTTGTATTTCCAGCTCGCAAGCCAACGGAGAGTGCCTAGACTGACCCTAGCTGCAAATTAAATTTGCTGCCGCTAGGGTGCGTCACGTTTTAATTTGTCTGACAGCTGTTACTTTTGGGATTTCAATTTCTCATCCCCTTCCTATCCAGTGAAAACTTATATCTCCAAAGTGGTGTTCTTGAATTTTAAATTTTTCTGATAAACTGAAGGATTAAAATTAGCACAACCTTAAACAACTACAGCAGTAAAATGAAACATACACACAAATGCAGCAGTAACATAAATTCATTAACTGACAGGGAGCATTTCCTGCATAATGGGAACTGCTTTTACTTTCAATACTTTAAGTACATTTTGCTTATAATACTTACTTTTGCTTTTAAGATTTTGAATGCAGTACCTTTACTTATAGTGGAGTATATTCAAAGTGTGTTATTGCTTTTACTTAATTAAAGGTTTGGAATACTTCTTCTACCCTTGCTTGCTGCGCCTGTTTCCTACATACAGATGTTGGCACAACTTTAAAGGAATTTAGAAGGTTTAATCTGAAAGTGTGGCTGTGAAAAATTAGCTATAGTTTGCAAATATACATTTTAAATGTCTACTGTAATTGAAAGACTCAATATTGGGCAAACAAACTAATAGAAAGCCAGTTAAGAAATCACAGCATTAAACCCAGTATAAAATATATAATTAAAAAATCCAATTAGATTTGTGGCTCAACCTTTGAGACACATAGAATAAAGTCACACAGCAAATACTGTAGTACATATCAACATTAAACAGAGCAACTCCTTACTGTAGATGTATGAATGCTGACACACAGAATAGACCCTATTCAGAGGTTCAAAATAGACATCATTAATACACACACTGACACACACACCTAGGATGGCAGCTATCCCAGACACAATTCGAGTGCCATGCAGGGCCACACAGGAGTCCAATTACCCAAGGTTGTCCTGTCTCTTGGCTGGCATCTAGTCAACAAGCCCTCGGAATGAACACACACAGGCAATGAAATGCCATGGAGTAAAAGAATACATGGGTGAGGGAGGGCAGGGGAGCAGTGCACCAGTTGTTTCCTTTGAAATATCTATTTACTATTGAGAGGGTTCAGAATCTATAAAGCCTGTTTTAACAAACCACTTCATATAGTACATGTTATGGTCCATTGCTCCTGAAACCGTTTCAGAAGGGCAATGTCCACTGCTGACCAAACAAAAACTTGGAAAGACAAATACATATGGAGGACGTTTACAGCTGGGATGCTCAGCCTGTGGATGATCATAGTCCAAATTAAGAATTGAAAGAATATTTTAATTTTAAACTACAAAACATATTGTCTGAAATGCGGCATTGAATGCTTTTGAGAATTCTATTTGGTTTTTTTCACATTTTGCTATCTTGTGATAGACTGATATAAGCAAATATTCCTATTAGTATCATAACATTACAGTAATTTCAACCATATGAAACAGCCCAAATGTTCACTGTAAAACAGGATGCAGTATATTACATCCTGTGCTCACATACTTTATATTTGACATTCCTTCCTTCTCTGTCTTTTATCAACTTTCTCAGATAAAAAAAAAGGATTTTAAAAATTGAACAATCAATAGTATCTCAGTGAAATGCTGTACAGTATGTGTTTGCAATTGCTGTGTGTGTTTGTGTGCATGTGTTAGTTATGTGTTCCTGTGCATGGTGCTATATAGCAATTCCATTCAATACCAAATGACTGTATTGATCTCCTAAGGAGCAATTTAGCAGGGTGTTATTAGTCGTACAAAAGCATAAAATGAGCAACAACACAGTGTATTGCTTGTGGAGAGCTACTATCTGTCATTTTGCCCATAGGTCTATTACAGTATGTGTGTGTGTGTCTAGGTCAAGTGGTGCAGAAATGGAGCCATTTTATCCTTTCTCACTCCTGCTTCCTGGTCTGTACTTATTGTTAATGCATAGGTCTTTTATGCCTCTCTGCCCAGTCCTATGTTTGTGTGTGTGTGTGTGTGTGTGTGTGTGTGTGTATGCGTGTGTGTATGTGTGTTTGTGCGTGTGTGAGAACACACAATCCATACTGGCTACAGGGATGTGTGTGACTGACTGTGTGGTGTGTGTATGTGTAAGTATAAATGCATTTCCACAGTATTTCTGGGATGTGTGTGTTTGTAAGCATGACACAAAAGTTGAAGGGCATTCCAATCAGTGTTGTCAGCTAAAGTCATCCCTACTGTCCTGGCTGACAGAGGGTGAGACAGGGTCAGCAGTGAGAAGAGGGTGGTATAAGCTGATACTGTGACCAGCACTGCACAGAGTGTATGGGTATATATGTATGTCTGTGTGTATCCGAAAAAAGAAAATACATGACTGAACAGACTAATGGTTATGTTTGGCATCAGATCCAAATCAAATCTAGATATAGTTGTGGCCTGGTTCACTTCATATTTACTGTTCTACTGGGCCCAAGAAGAAATTGTTAACAACAACCGTATATTCTGACATCTAGAGCTTTATAATACATTAACTTAAATTGAGTCTATGCACTTCTTCCTCAGTTTCTATTATCAAAGAAAAAAATAGCACTGGCAGAATCAGGTCTTTGTTGCACTTCAATGTGGTGAAAATGTTTTGATGTTTAATCACATCTTTGTTTTTACACTTTTCTTTTTTTACTCAAGAAAGTAAAAGCTAATTAAAACAATCCCCTAATTAGTTATTCTAATGATTCAATTCATTTAAATAAGATTAGATTTTATTTCAGAACCAAAACAACAATTTGAATGAAGCATTTTAAACTGCATTATAATAGTAAATTGTCTTATTTTTTTCTTTTGATGTCTTAATTCAATGAGATTAATCTACAAAGGTATTGTGCATGCAAAAACAAAAAATACAGTCTCCATTCTGCCAGGAAAGAAAACAAATATAGAATAAGAATATGGAAGTGTTCAAGCCAAGTAAGCACATTTAGAGAGCAAAGATGGTGGAAAAATAGAACTGCATGTTGTAACTTTCATTAGTAATGTGTTGCTGATGTTAGGAACAAACTTGGAGGGTACTGCTGACCAAGCAAAATGTGTACATGTTTACAAGGCTAGCTGACTGAAAACAAATTCAAAGAAGGGCCATGCAAAAGTCAAATAGTGAAACCAAAAGATCTTAGTCCTAAATGTCATCAAAAATGTTGCCTTGGTGTTGCATAAGGTAACATCAAAAGGTTTCTGCTCTATAACTTGGTTTAAATGTTTATCACCGTGACATGATGACAAAATTGTGCAACACCAGCTTGATCCTCTTATGTGTAGACCCTGGCAGCTGTAGGCACCATAATACTCCCATTTTAGGAGGACAAGTCTACATGTCAAGATGAACCTCAGTGATATGAGTGTGTGAATGTGTGTGTGTGTGGTAGCATATAGCTTGAATATTAAAAAATCCTGCCTGAAAAAGTAAATACTGTTGTAAATCAACATGTTCTTATGTGCAATTAAATGAGATACACACACACAGCCTAATCAAACACTCAAACATCCATGTAATCATCTGTTTCCACATCCGCCTTTGATTACACCCAGGGGAAGGCAATTTGTGTGTGTACAAAGTTTATCTTACTTGACACACACACACGCACGCACGCACGCACACACACACACACACACACACACACACACACACACACACACACACACACACACACACACACACACACACACACACACACACACACACACACACACACACACACACACACACACACACACACAACAGTGCTATAAGCAGCTGACAAGCCCCAGTTATCAGCCAAGGCAGGGTGCACTAGATAAAGGAGCCACAAGGCATCATAAACACCAATACACAGAGAATACAGAGAGAGAGAGAGAGAGAGAGAGAGAGAGAGAGAGAGAGCGAGAGAGAGAGAGAGAAAGAAAGAAAGTGCAGCAGCGGGAGGGATGAATCAGAGATGAAAGAAAGAAGAGGCAAAAATCCAACACTCCTGTCAGAGATAATAAAATTCTCAGATGAAGAGCTCCAGTGGAGAGAGGGAAACATAGAGAGAAAGAGGGAGGGAGAGAGAGATGGGGAGCAGCAATGTAAAAAGGGAAATGACAAGTTAGACGCAAGGGAGCGGGTAGTCAGAGAGAGAGCGAGAGAGAGAGAGAGAGAGAGAGAGAGAGAGAGGAAAAACCAAGTGAGAGTGAGCGAGAGGAGAGAAGAAAAGGTGTAAAGAGGAAGGAGGGTAGGGCCAGAAGGGAAAAAGAAACCAGTTAATGTTAGTTAGGCAGAAATATTAAGAGTTTGAAACTAGTAAAGTGTGTGTGTGTGAGAGAGAAAAAGAGAGAGAGAAAGAGAGAGAGAGAGAGAGAGAGAGAGAGAGAGGCAGATACACAATGAAATAGTACTGGACGATATAGCTTATAAATAATATCTATACAATAGGCCGCAATACATTGAATACCCCACCCCCAACAAAGTGAAATAAGAATGGAAATTACACCTTTATAACCTCTAAGGTCTCTGGATGAAATACAAATACAGATAAACGTGTACACACACACACACACACACACACACACACACACACACACACACACACACACACACACACACACACACACACACACACACACACACACACACACACACACACACACACACACACACACACACACACACACACACACACACACACACCCATGCTGCATGCACTTGAGCCTTTGTTAATAAAGCCAGCTCCTGCTTTGTCTCCCAAGACGTAAGGCGGTCCACCCTTTTCCCTTCGTCAGCAACTTTTGATCTAATCCCACTAAATCAAGAAGAATAAGAGCCGGCATTGGTTGTGAGGGAAGAAGTCGAGGGAATTGAAAGCAAACACACACCGACAGACACGTGATGTGAGACCACACAGCACGCACATATTGAAATGCATATGGTGGGATACGGGTGTGTAAATGGATACTTTGGCAGATATACATATCATTATGCTCTCACACATGGTGCAGATCAGATAAATCCAATTTGCAACCTGCCACCGGCACACAGGAAGGAACGAAACGGAAGAGCGACAGTCAAATGATTCAGCAGGCAGATGCCTTTCACTCAAGTGTGGAGCCAACACACGCATATTGATGAATGTGTAGGAACAAATCATCAGGCGTCAAGTAGACGTGTGCAAGTGCACATATTTAAGTGATCTCATTAGTATTACCCTGCTGACAGGGCGGAGCGCCAACTGAGAACTAATTTTCAGCGATGTGTGTTGTAGGCCATTGACCCTCTGAAGCTGCACTCAGCTGCCTGAATTGAGCTCGAGCTCTCACCTGAAATTAGACTTTCAAACCCACACCCAGAGAAAGGCAGTCAAAAGTCAGAGAATAAACCCACCTCTTATCTATACCTCAATAACATGCAGAAAAAGTCTGCAGTGTTGTTTTATTCACCAACTATCATTTAGACTTGAAAAGTGTTAATTAGCAAGTTGCTTGTTCACATATAGAGCTGAAATGACGCTGAAAATGGAGCAGCCATGCAAAAGAATGCGAGAAACAGTGGCACAGAGTTAAAGTGACACTGCCGATTTCGTTGCACACTGAGAATGTTTGAGACTTCCTCCCATGTAAAAAACGACAGTGTCGGTTATTTCAGCACAAAAGAACATTTACTGTACATTCAAGTGACAAAGCTCTCTAGCGGCCATTGGAATTATGACTCTTGTCTGCTGGGAATAAAGGAGGAAATAGTGTTTTGTTTGTTATTAAGCCTATACGTCTTAAGAAGGAGGAGGTTATGGTGGACAGCAATCTTTGACAAGGGAGACCACGGTTTGCTTTCCGACAGTCTTTTATTCATGATTGCAAATGATCCCTAATCTTCATTGGCAATTCTGCTCTGTCTGTGTGTTGGTTGTTCCACCACTTTGGTCCAGACTGAAAAAGCTCAACAACCGTTAGGGTGACCAGACGTCCCGAAAAATTCGGGACAGTGCCGAAATCCAAGCAGTTGTTCCAAATCCCGAATCCTGCCCCAATTGTCCTGAAAATTAGAGCAAAGTCGGGAGAGTTTAACTACATGTCCCTCCAGCCACACAGAAATCTAAACCTGTGTTCAGTAGGCTACTCTCAGACATGACGTGACCCAGCCGTAGTCGATATCTAAAACAGCTGCCGGCTGCTGCAGTCAAGTAGTCATTGTGTTTGTTTGTGTTTTTCATAGGCTAATGATACTTGAATTCATGATTTTAATGATATTTTATTTTCGGGTTTACATGACAGACAGTTCAGTCTCTGAATAAACATAATAAATAATTTTGCTGGCTTGGTGCGGAGTTTTTGAAAATTCATGTTAAGTGCAGGCAATCACGAGAAGGAGTGATTGGATTGGATGTTGCTGATGTTAAAGCGCAGTCATTGTTTGTTTGTTTTGTTTGTTTCATAATCACACTTGAGTTCATGATTTTAATGATTTTTTTTCTATGTATTTTCGGGTTTAGATGACAGACAGTCAAGTCCTGAATAAAAATAATAAATCATTTCGGTGCAGAGTTTTCAAATTCATGTCTTCCAACTCCAACCCCCCCCCCCCACACACACACACACACAGTCTGCACAGCTGCACAGTCTGTTCCTCGACAACTCAGGTCTCAGGCAGGGTTAAAATCCACAATATTCTTGAAAGATACTAAGAAATGAAGACAAAAGTGGTGGAATGTGGTTTCTGTGGGACGTAGATGTTATGTGCATCTGCTCACATCTCTCCATCAGACAAATGGAGCGGTGAAGGAGCTGTAAAGAAGCTGTTAGAGCAGCGTCTGCCTGCATCCACAAAAGTACTGCCAGTGGGTTTTATAACTGCATTTTAGCTCAGTTATTACCCAGAATTTGCTGCACAAACAAGAGATAGAGAGAAGAAGAAAAGGCTAGGGTGAGACAAAGTGGAAAATCAAAGGGAAAATGTACAGAAAAGACAGCAATTTATTTAGTTTTAGGGAAATAAACACCTTTCTTTGCTCAGTCTAATTTCACGGTTGGCTGCCCTAAAATGGCCCAATTTTCTCCTCAGAGAGGGCACAGAGATATCAGGTGTACTGACATCAGTTTGAGCCCGGCTTTGACAGCCCGTCACTTTTTAAGCAATTACGGAGAGGAGACACTGACAGCATCATTGAGCAAAATGTTTTGGGTTCTCGTGTTAACTCTTAACAACTCCAGGGAGGCCTCGTGAGGTACAGTATTTAGGCACCAAACCCAATTATGCTGGACTTTTGCTTTCTTCCGCTGCACATTTATTCATTTTTCAATGAAAGCGGAGATAACAAGGGCTCTGAAATAACTAACAAGCACTGTCAAGTTTGCTAAAGGAAAATGTGAATAATAACAGGTTTCTGACCCATTTTTAGCAGTGGTTGGCACAGATGTAATAAATTGGTGTCTGATTTAAATATCATTTAAATTACTTTAAGTTTTAAAGAAACAATTATATATTCTAATGGGTAAATAAAGAATAGAGTCTTGACACTGACCTAGTACACAGATGAAGTGGTTACGCTCAAATCACTGATACAAGTCATAATAAAAAATAATTTGTGGGAAAAATAAGGATACGAAGCCAGAATGTGAGAACACCATGTACTGTATGAGATCTTAACGCTTCAATTTTACGATGCATATAATGTCACATGATGTGAATATTGATATTTTCCTTTATTGCATGACTGCATACTTTCCCAACATTAAAATCAATGATTATGTGCCTGCTCTGCAGGTGCTGTACACCAAATTATAAGTTGTGGTCATGCACCATTTCACTGAGAACCAATTAAGAACCATTATGATGTTGATAATCTTTCAATCTTTCAGGGCTCATTATTCCTCTTAACCCAAAATTGAATTTAGTAAATTCAGCATCACACTACAGTATCTAAGTTACACCACCTTTTATGCTGTTCAACTCAGTCGCATAATAACCTTGCCTTTATAAAATACTAGCCCTGATAAACTTTATAGTTAAAAAAAAACACGTTTTAAAACATTTGATGGGATTATCCAAAGTAAGGCTGATATAGGTATAGTGACACATCATCTAGTTGTATACATTTATATTTTACATATATTGATGTAGTGCACATCTTTTTATTATTTACTTACACCTTGTGGTTTGCTTTTTTACCTGGGTAAAAAACTAATTGTATAGGAGCAACATCATCTATTTTGTGGAGTTAGCTAATACACATTTCATTCTTTGAAAGACAGAAACATCTGTTTAAAATTTCGCAGCATTATATAATTTGTTTTAAAAAATTGTAGTGTGGGTTGCCTCCACTGTCTAACTTCAGTGACAAGTTACTCTAAGGTTTAATCAAATCACTTCTCAGATGGTTAGGTGTCATTACCATCTGTTCAACAATGCTTGCTAGTTTTTTTCCACTTCCAAGAGAACACCAATCTAGAAGAGTCTAGTTTACTGAGGGGAAGAGGGCTGTAATGGGTCAGACAGACAGAGCATTTTAGGTAAAGCCAGGTGTGTACTACATGAGATTGTACTTCCTCCAACTTGTCTTTTACTGTCCTTTTCTTTATTTCCTTTTCTGTCTCCCCCAGGCAACTTCTAGTGAGAAATAAAGCTTGGTGAGGGAAAGGAGGTTGATGAATGGCTGATAGGGTTGGTTTTACTGGAGCTCAGCTCAATCTTTCCCCAGGCCTTGGAGTCTATTCAGCGCTAAACCTCCCCTCCCCTGCTTCCATTCCCCAGTAAGAGGAGATTGAAAAGTCCTCCGCGCCTGCATCTAGGATGACGAAATACACACACTCTCGTGCAACACACACTCCCGTGCAACACACACACCTCGTCTCTCACACATTCCCTTGCTGTACCTGTCCGTCTAGCTTTGTTTTCCTCCTCACTTTATTCAGCCAGAGGAAACTGTTTTGGCCCTGCAGCCCGAACTCTCTTAGTCTTTCTTCACGTAGTCAGACAACTGAGGCCCAGTGGTGTAGTCTAATATGTATTGTAGTGGGTATATTGGCCTATATATTTGGGCCAGAATCTGCCTTCGGGGATGGGAGGGCATATCATAGTGGGGGGTCTGGGTATAGCTGGGCAATATATCGATATTATATCGATATCGTGATATGAGACTAGATATTGTCTTAGATTTTGGATATCGTAATATGGCATAAGTGTTGTCTTTTCCTAGTTTCAAAGGCTGCATTACAGTAAAGTTATGTCATTTTCTGAACTTACCAGACTGTTGTAAGTGTTCTATTATTTGCCTTTACCCACTTAGTCATTATATCCACATTACTTACTAAAAATCTCATTGTGTAAATATTTTGTGAAAGCACCAATAGTCAACACTACAATATCGTTGCGGTATCGACATCGAGGTATTTAGTCAAAAATATTGTGATATTTGATTTTCTCCATATCGCCTAGCCCTAGGTCTGGGTGTCTGGGAAGTTATGAGCGTCAACAACTTCATTGTCTGCATTTGGAAACACTTTAATGCACCAATTTACGGTAGAAGTACCTTTATTTAGCCTATGCTAAGAACAAGAACACAGATAACAATTCAAAATATATCAAAAAAATACAATGGAAAGTATGTTGTTGTCATTGGACATTTTTAAGTGGGTATATGGAAATCCTGGAGCTTTCTTAGTGGGTATACTGCATATACCTGTGTATCATGTAGACTACACCACTGCTGACGGCGTATATGAACCAAGACGAAAACTCTCCACTCTGCCCCTCTCTTTTGGTCAATCGTCAATCTTGCACACACTATATATAATGACATAATGGGCCAACATGGAGACATGTTAACATGCGATATCTGGAAAAGCACAAGTGTAATTAATAACATTGTTAATGACTGAATTGTATTTAGCATTATCAGGCCACATTTACAGTTGTTATTTCCTGTGGATAAAAATCGGATGTGATTTCATATACTTTTGTTTACAACTAGCCACATATGTGTTTGTACAATCACGAATCGGATTAGACCCGTTTTGATTTTCCTGGGCAACATGCAAATCAGGGTCAGTACTACTCCATGGGGTTGTATTAATGCAGCTGAAGATGATAATTGACAAAATGCAAAAAGAAGAATTTATGTTACAACAAATTAACAGTTAGCAATAACAACTTGCTGGCTAACACTATCTATTATCTATTATTTATGAGATTAAAGATTAATATGGATTAAACATGAAGATATTGATGATCTATCCTTGATGATATGAGAAAATAATGATCAGTGGTTTATTATTCATTTTAAGAACATACAATTGCAACAAAATAAGTGTATATGTCAGCATAAATGTTAACAGTCTGCTTTCAAATATTTGGTAAAAACTAGAAAAATATCTTTCAGTTCTTTAGTTTGTAACCAACAGTAACTCAGAGTGAGATTCAGATTCTGTATAAAATATAAGTACAACAAAGTGCATATCTAAACAGTTGCCAAATTACAGGCAATAACATCAACAAGAATATTGCCATTATCGCAATACAATTTTTTCACATCATATCGGAAATATATTTAAAAACACCAGGAAATTTGCACCAACATGACCTGATTCAGAAATTACAGCCGCGGTATAGGGTCAGGCCCAATCGCGTTCTAATACAGCTCCAAATCTCTGCAAAGCTCAGTATCACACAAGCACGCTATATTTGCCATGTCCACTTGTTTTGCAAACCAATCAAATTTCAGGGATTTACATCTGTCTCGTAACTAACCCCTGTCCATATATTTAGTTTAACTTGGAAATATGTCACATAACTGAAGCTAAAGATGCTTCAACTGCCTTTTCGCTGCAATTCTAATGGATCATTCCTTATTTTATTCATTGTTTTATTCATATTATAAAACTGCCCCCATGTTAAAGGTTAAAATCCCAACTTTACAAGAGCAGAGCATACAGAGACTTGTGTAAAAACACCACAATTGTGCTAAATCAGCTAAAGAAGCATGAGCAGCAACTTTGTGTATGTCTGAGTCCCAGTTGTGTCAAGAAGACTAATTAGAGGTAATGTCATGTGGAAATGTGAGTCAAAGCAACACCAGTAACGAAAGACAAAGTCACCCATGGGCCACAACTGTTTTTTTCCCCTCAGTACTTCAGATCTGAGACGATGGATGGAAGGAAGCCATTACCGAGTGTGTGGTGGTGGTGTGCATGTGTCTGTAAGTTGTTAGCAGTAAGGGTAAGGGTGATGAAATGCTGTAAAAATCTGGGAAGTTGCTAACAAGCACATCGATTTGAGCTTAGATGGGAACAACAAAGAGACAAAAAGAGAGGGAGCCAGACTCATAGCAATAGAAAAGAAGGTTAGGAGACATAAGACAAGAGAGGAAGAGAGAAGGGAGTAAAGAGGAGAGGAACAGAGGAGAGGGGCTGAGAGGAGAGTTAGCAGTTTGTTTCTGCTAACTCACAAGTTTTAAGCAGACAAAATGATGCAGACGGAGCATACCACTCATTTGCATGCTCTAGTTTTTAACAAAGAGACACTCTATCCTAGTATACCACACACACACACACACACACACACACACACACACACACACACACACACACACACACACACACACACACACACACACACACACACACACACACACACACACACACACACACACACACACACACACACGATTCATGCCAATGTGCTAGTTTATCTTAAAGAGGGAGCTATACTTCACAAGTCTCTTGAGGAGTTTCACACACCTCAGCAGCTTCTCTTAAATAAACAGATTGGATACACACTCTCTTCTTAACTCAAGGTTTAGATATTTTTAATAAGAGACATTTCTCCCCCGCACTAACAGCCAAGTGTATAATAATGTTTTGAGTCAACTGCTTTACACTTCATTTCCCCCTAAACCTGCATATGTAGTTGCTGCACAACAAAGTCAGAAGGAACAGAAGAGTATTAAAGTTATGAAAAAACTAAGAGAAAGCAGTGATGTAAGGAAAGTGAGAACAGCCTAATTGCCAGGGAGAAGAAAGGAAAGCAAGATCAGGGTTTTACAGTAAGAGTGAGCATGTGTGTACTGTATGTGTGTTCCTATCTGCCTGGGGCAGGTATAATAAGGCAGCTTGTAGCCAGGCTGTGGGAGAGCAGGAGGTGAACCGAGGTCACTGACTCCAGTCTCTCTACAGGCTTCACTTTAATGATAGTGGAAGGTTAGGGAGTCAGGTCGATGGGGGGTGATGGAGGAAGAAGAGACATGGGGAGAAAGAGAGAGAGGGAAGGAGGGTTTATGAGTCACACAGAGCATGACTGACTTTTCATGAACTTAACAGAAAAACAGAAACACCAAAACAAAAAGAGGAATAAGTAGTAAGCACCATCAAAACAACTCTCACAATCACCCACATATCACATCCACTTTCTTAATGCTTAATATTTTTGAGAGAAAATACACGTTTTCCTAGTTAAAAGCGTGCAGAGAGAATTACTAGACACACTTCTTACTACATATCTTTGACCTGGCATACCCACAGAAATCATTTAACAGGGTCACAACACATTTAGTCCACTGATGTAGACAAACAGATGAAAACGAGAGAGGAAATTGTGACCAAAAGCAACTGAAGACACCTTATGAAAACAGCAAAGAGAAGGAAGAAACTGATTAAAAGAATCCGAAGTGGCCACAAAAAGAGCTGAAAGCATGCACACGGCAGAGAGCAAAATACAGAGAAAAACAACTGTGCAACTGACAGAATCTGAAGACCAATCCAATTTTATAAGGCATTACATAACCTCTGTGGATAGCTCTTTTTACATTAATCTCTTGGGTTATGCAAGCCATTTCTGGGCCAAATCTCTAGACTTATAGCAATGAGCTTATGCTTCAAACTAGCTTTAGTTCTATTACAGCAAGCGTTCACTGCTGTAGAAGAACATGCGCACACATGCACACACAAGCACATATGGACCCTTTCTCTTCCTGTGAAATTCTCCCTCTCATGCAAGACAGTATGATAGTCAGATTAAGCACACACACATACGTACAACAGCTTTACTGAACTTAAGGCCCAAATGTAACACTCATTGTTGTCCTGCTTAACAACCAGACACCAGAGGCTCTATAGACTTTTAATATTGAATACCTGTTCAGATTTGACCTGTTTTCATGCAATTATTGCTTTTTAAATCTAAATTAATTCCTGTATTTCTATTTTCTTTTATTGACGCATATACGTTGGGGAAACGTATGACGAGCTGCATCCCCTGCCCTTTGCCATGATGTGCAATGTAACGCATGCGCTATGCCTATGTGCGCGAACTCACATAAATGCATTGACGATGGCGACACCAAGTCCTTCTGGAGCTGTGCCTTTTGTCATTAGTTTTGCTTTCAATAACTTCGTAAACACTGGCAGTAAGCGAACAGCTACATGCAAGGTGTGTGGCACTAAGATAAATGATGCCGGATCAACAACGTCAAATTTCATCAGGCATCTCAAAACGCTCCCAGATAGGTCAGTCAGTCACTTGCTAACTTAAATTTAGCATATATCGTCCAAGGAAACAAAGTACCGTAACCATCGCAAAGTGTTGTGCTAATGCTGGGAACAGGCAAATTGTATCTATATAGTTGTATCAATATGACAGACTTAGGTTAATATTTCACCAGGTTGTTGTTAAATAGCAATACGGAAAGTATCAGTTCTCACATGTTTGCACGATGGTTGGTGTATTAACTTTCAATACAGATGTTTCCCTCACACTTTGAACACTGAAAAATGTAATGCATGATGAGGTTGGGCTTTACAGCCAGTTAGTAACACAGACAAAACATGTATTCTTTGGTGCAGATACCAAAATGTTGAAAAATACAGTTATGAAATTGAAACAGAGTCCAGTGTGTGCTACACTGCAAAAAGGCCATATCTTCCTGCCCTATTACTCACTTTCTATTTGTCTCTTTACAGCGGTGACATGATCAGGCACAAACATGCTGACCATCCACCTTCACATTGACTTCAGCAGCTCTCAGTGATCTGCACCCTAGAGTCTGTAATGGGTAGCAGGCGGAGCCCTGTCTTTTCTCCTTCTCACACTAATACATCTCAGGTGCCTTACCAATCTAATTGGCACCAAATTCAACTTCATTTCCATCATGCTGCTCCGTTAGCTCACATTGTGAGGACTGCACACTCAGCAAAGACGAGGAGATGCAAAAACCTGTAATAAATTAACTCAGGTCTGTGTGCTACCGTGTGTGAGCAAGTAAGTGGTGCAAGTAGAATTTCTGCTTTGTGCAGAAATGAAGGACAGTGCAATATCCAAAACAAAGAGATGGCATTTATCAGGGATCCTTAAAAAAAAATCCAATGCAATGAGCCAATATTTGCATATTTGAAAAACACAAGTCCCCACCCAAACTCCACAGATGTCAAATCAGCACTTTGCTGTTCTCCCATGTCCTCCCTCTTCTCCCCTACAGGCTTCTCCACTCACATTTTCTCATCAGTCCATCCTCCTGCACAGTGAAAGCCTTAAGACTGAGATGTGTTACAAAAATGGAAGATTATAAGATATTTCCTATATCATTATGGCCTGCAGGCCAAAACACAACACAATTATATTAACATAGAAGGAACACAAATATAGACTATATAGATCAGTTTAGTTCAGGTTTTAATCTATATTGCATCCTGAGTTAAATCAAAAGAAGTTGTTTTTGTCCATATATTGGTTTATTTTCACTCCAGCCATTGTCTGTAGGTCACATTATGTTAGTGAGCCTCTGTGTGCTCTGATCATGCATCTCTAGTGAATAAAGTCCAGCCACCTGAAAGTAGTACTGAGTGGATTTACAAATAGTGGATGTATGTTATGTACAGTAACACAACCCTAGATCAAATCATTCCCTCAGTGGACAATTACAGCTAACTTCTGCTTCCTCCTCAGCCAACTACAAGACTCGGATGTAGCCATGAGACTAATGCACACACACACACACACACACACACACACACACACACACACACACACACACACACACACACACACACACACACACACACACGCACGCACGCACGCACGCACGCACACACACACACACACACACACACACACACACACCAATGTGGAATTGTGGAGATGAACCCTGTTCAGCTTTGTTCTTTGTTTTCCATTTGTCTTGGTCGGCCTGCTTGTCTGTTTTACCTGTGTGTCTGGCTACATCATGTGTCTTTGAAACCAATCTTGTACATTATTGGGGACAAAGGAGGATGAGCAGTATATCCACAAAAATGGACAATACTGGGAAAAGTGAGAGAAAGTAGGTAGAGAAAGAAACTATTTTAACTACACAGGAGTGCTTTAAGAGACAAAAATAGTATAGTAAGACATCTGAACTGAAAAAGGACTGTAGTGTGCAGCTTTGAAGTAGCACATTTTGAAGGACTTATTTACCCAAAACAATGTAATGGGACATTGTTTATCTGTCAGTATTTCACTTTACGTCCATCACACCAGCAGACAATACTCTGGGTTGATACCAAAATAGATTGACATCAGCCATCTGTGTGGAAATGCTGCGTTTGTTGATTTGCATCTGAGTGATATTTTGCAAAAAATTATGATTGTAAGCTACTCAATGTGTTATCGCTGTGGCGTCCTCTTTTCTTGTCTGTTTGCTAACAAAATGCAATGACTGCATTTTCTTGGTTTGAATATACACAAAGCCAATGTGTGAGAATATGGCGAAACAACATAAAAATGCAGCAGATGTTTTTTGTGTTGAAAGAATAATCTATTATTTCACTAATAATACTTTCTACCCCCTGTGTATTTTACGGTGCCAAGAAAATCAATACTCATGTTTTTCAAATCATTGTGCAGTTGTGTGTGTAGCGAGGCAGGAAATATGGTGGATAAGTATGCATTTGAACTACATAGCATGACAGCACATCTTATGGACCAGTATGCCACTAATAGCTGAAAACAGTGTATCCTCATTTAAGCAGCATCTGTTTGCTCAGAATTTATTTTGTCACTAATGGTTTAAGTGAATGGACCCTTTATAACATTTTAGCTGTAAGGAAGCAAGCATTAGCCAACATGAAAGACAAAAGAAAGGATAACAGTGTTTTTATTTTTATAGTATAACTCCATGACAGCCAAACTGCATTACCACCTTAGTTCAACCATACCCTCATTTTTTTTTAGACTTACTGACGGCAGGGACCAAGGGAAATGAAAGGTGTGGGAACAAAAAATTGACACCAACAGAAAACGATTGGACACTGCATAACCCTTCTCTGTTCCACTTTACTGCAGCAAACCATGTGGAAAGATTGACATCAGGAGGCAAAGCTGATGTGCCCATTTGTCACACCAGTGTTTCTTAAGGACTGAGTCAGGATCCAAATGCATTCTAAAGAAAGATTAGACTGCTTCCTCAAGTAATCCAAAGATAAAAACTATTTTTTCCTTCAAAAGCCATTCCATGTTGGCAAGGTGGACATAATAATTCTTCATGCTGGTATGTTAGATTACACTTCACAGTCGCCTAAAGCACATCGTGGCCAGGGTTGTGAGAAAGACCAATTTTAAAATGTGGGTGCCGAGACATTACAGTGACACGCATGGAGCCATCCACTTCAAGTCTGACAACTGAACTCAGCCTTGTGGATGTCCCTGCCATATTTAAACCCATTTTTTAAGAATAAAATCCCTCTTGATTTTCATACTCTCTCCTGCTCCCTGCAGATGTGTTATATGTCTACAAAATGACTGCCAAATGCTTTGGGTCAATACAATACTTCATCTATGATTTGTGAGCGTTGTCGCAGGCAGTGAAGAGTGTAAAAGAGTTCAGCGGGGTCTCTGTAGACATCATTATATTGATATATACTCTATACCTGTGTCATCGCAGTGATCAACGATGGCAGAAAGACAAAGACTATTGGCCCAATCAAGGCAGAACAGAAACGTCACCCATCTACAGTGTGAATCAGTTGTCTTCTCCAACTCATACCTATTCATGATTCTACTGTTCAACATTAGTCATCCATCTTCATGGGAGCCTGACAACCTGTGTGATTTATTCAGTCTTGACCATGAAGTAGATATTGCATAGACTGGACAGAACAAGCCTGAGTAATCTATCCCAACAGAGTTGATTTAGATCCATTCACCGGTCTCTCTCTGTGTGTGTGTGTGTGTGTGTGTGTGTGTGTGTGTATGTGTGGGTATGTGTGTGTGTGTGTATGTGTGTGTGTGTGTGTGTGTGTGTGTGTTTGTGTTGGCCCTATAGCTGTATCCGTCAGCAGAAACATGCAACGTGCTGACGCAGGGGATAAAAAGATACACACCAACACAGTCACACTGACAGGAAGCTCTGCAGCGCATCAATATAAGATCAATACAGCAACAAATAAATCAACAGGACCTTAGGGCCCTCATACATAATCTTAAATCGGAATAGGGTGTGATAAGAGCACAATGCTTTCTTAAACATGTTGAATACAATATGCGGTTGTGTTTTCTTGGCTGGATAATCCCTATATCAACGCAATGTCGCCGGTTAACAGGAAGAATATCACCTACTGGCTTCTCTTAATACCAGTTCAGATTCAGAAGCAAACACTGCTTGATTGGATGAATGAGAAATGGGGTTATGCGTTATCATCACTTGCTCAAAACCAACAGCCACTAACAAGCCAGACCGTAGTAGTTGGGAGCTTTAGGATACAGTAACTTACCCCTGCAGCTCCTTGACAGACATGGAGATCTTGAGGTTATGTCCCAAAACATGGAGGGCAGTGAGGATGTCAGCCCACTGGACCATCTCTCCCAGAGGACCCCCCTTCAGCACTTTGGGGCTGAAAACATCTCCAGACTCCTCGGTTAGGAAGCCTACATGGACCAGGATCTAAGGGACAAAATAAAAGTTAAAAAAAAGTCTGTGGAGAAGCTCAACAATAAGCTCCATTTGAGAAGAATATTCAACTGAATATTCAACCAGTGCAGAAGCTTTTTGAGGCTTTTTTTGAGGCTGTCAATGACTAGTTATCATCTCCATCAGTCTCTAACTAACATGACTTAAACGGTTTAAAGGGTATTCATTGTTTACAGTAGTTTTGGCCATCATTTCTATTGGTTAGAAAACGCTCACCAAAGTAATCAATGAGATCTGGGAACATGGTGACATGAATTCCAATGCGACAAAAACATGATCAGCTACTGTAGATTATTTAAACCACTTCCTTTAAAAGTGAAACTAAAAGTGAGTGCACCTGAAATTAAATCAACTAAGGCATGTATGGTTAAGTAAATGTTGAATTAAGAAGTTGTTACAGTATGTAATCTGTGATGGATGCTTACAATGATTTTAGAGTAGTTCCAAATAAGTTTAACTAACCTGGGGGTGCACTTAGAACTTGTATGATCGTCTCACTGCTGTACCTTGGTCCGACTTTTCTTTTGGCAATGTCACAGTATTCATAAATCGCAGCAATTAACTTTGTGAGCACAATGTTTTTATTACTGGCAGAAATGATGACCAAAAGGAGTTGTAATAAACTGGAACTAGCCCTTAATGTGGTAAAGGTCAACACAGTTATGAAAAAAGGCATACATTTCTTTCTGAGTAAATTCTTCTACATTTAATAAGCCATTTACTAACATTACCAAAACCTTTCCCAATACAATTTACTAATTATTAATGATGTCCTGCTGCTAAGTATGTGTACCTTTACTCAATTTCACATTTTGCATAAAGTGGTAGCTCTGAACTCAGAGTTTAGATGCACAAATCTTGAGTAAAATATATATTTTTTTTAAAAGCAGTAACTATTTAAAACGCGTATTTTCCCTGCTAGATAATAAGTCTGAAAACATCCAGCCGTTCTTTATTATGTACCATATTGCACATCTATCCAAATAAAATACATTATAGACAACTTGTCTTGATGGTGGTGCACCAAGTTATATACACATAATGCCCAATGTCATAAAGTACATTTAATTTAATCTGATTTATATTGTATCATTTATATATGTGTGCGTAATGTACTGTATAAAGTTAAGATCCCTGAAAGTTAAGCTGTGCAAAATGTTTTAATGAGTTTGAGGATTAGAATCATTAGAATTTCAGACTCTTCCATAAGAAAATTATGGAAACTGAAAAGTAATTCTTTGAAATCCCCAATGAATTATCCCCTCATGCTCCAATGGAACAGCATGCACATGTAGAAATCTCATTTTACATGCACCGTATGTCTATACAGATAGCTGCTACTAATTCCTAAGCACCCAACTGGAAAATCTTTTGTTTTAAAACACCATATGAAACAGTTTATATGTTGCACTATCATACAACTTTGCACTTGCAGGCTACAGTCCTGTCATGCATGTACACCTAGCTACTGCGTAATTAGTGCAACCCACCGAGAAATGAGCAACACGTTGCCTTTCACAGTGGATTAGACACAGCCACGTCCAAACGCTGCTCTGCTGAGTAATCCTGATTAGCTAACGCAGCATGAACACCTCCATGCAACATACATAATGAGCTTAAGGCCAACTGTGTGGAGTTTGCCAGAAAGTTTTGATGCTGATTGCTCACTATGTCTTTTCCTCTCTCTCTCTCTCTCTCTGTATGTAAGTGCATGTGCGTCCTGTGTCTGTACCTTCACAGCTTTGAACTGTAGAGGTAATGATTAAAAGCTTCCAAGAGCTTTTTTAGAAGCGTGCCACAGTGCACTCTCTTCCTCTCTCCATCATGCCACATTAGCCACAATGCAGTAATGTTTGAAGGTTACTGACAGACACCAGCACGCAACAAACACACACACTGCTCATACACATTACACATTTAACGATCCTGTCGATGTTGTAACAGAAAGAGAAAAAAACACTGGATATCTGATATTTAAACGTACAATGTGTAACTTTCTGCCGCTAGGGGTCTCTCAACCAAAAACAATGGATAGTAAACACAGACTTTTGATGACGTTGGTAAGTTGCGTGGAATTATGGGAGTTGTAGTTTTTAATGTTAAACACCTTCGCAGATTAGAATGTAACTGTTCACGGACAGGTTTACCCATTCAAGGTTATTCACGTTACGTTTAGTATCATTTATTCATGTCATTATAATAAAATAGCTGCATTTTCCCCAACATAATTACGTTTTTCTTGATTCAATCTGTATTGGTAGCTGACCAGTTAGCTAGCAAGTGAGCCAGCAAGCTAACGTTAGCCAGCAGCTAAAACCACAGTGACTATCACAATATATTTCACATGTCACTGTCACTTTTTGGATGGTTTCAACACCGGGGCGGACGGGGTTTGTTGTAACGCTAGCTGGCTACTCAACAAGGCTGAGAGACGGGTGTGGGTGCTGGGTGGGGATTGCCGGGGGAATCTCCGGCTGGGACGGCGAGGACGGCCGATGGCCGATGTGCAGCAGCAGAACATCTCCAAGCTGCCCGGAACAAACTTAACTATTCATTTTGGTTCTTGTCAGGTTAATTTAGCTAACTGTAAAGACAGCTAAATGCAAAGGGGTGAGAAATTCGGCCGGGAGGAGATTTTCAGCACAAACACCGGTAGCTAGCGCTAACGGAGACGTAGCTAGCTAACATTAGCTATGGACGGCCACTGTTGCGAATCGGATCTGGGTCTGGGTCGGATATGGTCTGTTTCCCGACGCTTCATTAAACTGCCGTTAGTGTCGTAAGCACCCGGCACCGGAGTTAAATGCTGTATAGTACTTATACTGTATGGATTGCTGTAATGGTGGCTGTCTGTTGGCTGGCTATGGGCTAACGGTAACTGGCTATTGCTACATGTCCCGGCTGTTGTCAGCTATTATCCTAGGCAGACAGACCGGAGTGCTAGCTGGCCAAATTAGCATTAGATTAGTTGTCAATCTGTACAGCTAACGTTAACATTACTGGTAAACTCATTTGTGGGTTAGCCCAGCGCTGCTTTTATCCGTGGTGAAAACAGTCATGCTACCAATAACTTTATGAGCATGTTGAACGATGTGGTAACCCTATAATGTTATCCACCAAGCATTAGCTAGCATTAACGTTAGCTACTTGTCAACCAACACATTGTAGTAACATTAAGCTGGATCAATATTGATATGTATCAATAAATAAGATCTCGGCTGTATTACTGTGTTGCAAAGTGGCATGTTATCAATCACAAAATGATGCTGCGTGGTAAAAAAGCAGCATTAGGAGTATTTTTTCTGTGACATTGTATGATTTACAATTACGCTCAAATGTATCATCTGGGTGCCATGTTTTGAAGGAAGTTACGAGTAACTAGAGGGTGCAAGATTATATGACGCCAGTGACGGGCGACTAAAGGAAACGTGCCGTGTCTGAAAATAAAATAACAGATTTCTCTGGTTTTGACATTTGGTGGAAACATTTGGGAGAGTGTAACTCCATAAATCAAAAAAATACATAACACAGGTATGGCCGTTTTTAGACATTTTAATGCAGAAATGTTACATATTGTACCTTTAATTATTTTATATAAATATAGATAGTGAAGAAGGGTTGTCTTGTATTATAGATGTATACATCCAGTCCAACTACTAAAAGTCATTCCACTGAAGTTAACATGTACAAAATGTGTGTAAAACATTGGACAATGGCATGTATGCAGCAGTCAAGCTCCAGTGAGACTCCAGCTGGCGTGAAAAATCCCCTGATTTAATAAGCCTGGTCTATTAACTTCTGCTTCATAAAAAAGATAAGTGAAATTTAATTACAGTTTGGGTGGCAGATGGCAAGAGTGAGGATTCATGGCGCAACTACTATTCACTCTCTAGGCCTGGTGGCGGTGGTGCTGGTGAGTGTATCACACAAACACTGGCATAAAATGGACACAGAAGGACGCGAATTTCAGATACTGGCAGCAGCGCAATAACACTGCTAAATAAATATCACACAGCGGTAGCAGAGCTGAATAACCATGAATTAGATTTTGTAAAACTGGCATCCACACAGAAATGAAAAGTTAGCAGGGAGAGAGTTAAGGGTGATTTACAAAACCTGGCAACTTGTGCCAATGATCTAGACTGCTGAGGAGGGATTTTACTTCCTCTGTAATAGGCAGTATTCATCTCTATTTGCAAATTTTAATTCCTCTGTATGGGAACCGAATTAGAGTGGAGTTCAATGACACATATCAGAGCAGTGCTGGAGAAGTAACCTTTATATCACAGAATAGGAATCAATAGCTAGAACAGAGAATAGAAAGTTTGCACTGTGTTTTACCATGCAGATCACCGGCACACACTCTCGCTGCCAACACATTCTCGCATATTTGCTCACACACTCACTGGAAAATGAAAATTAACGGGTGGGAAAAGCCACACAATGGGAAGTCGACAACAGAGGGAGTAACTCATAAACTCCTTTATCACGGCTAGCTGCCTCCCTCAGGAATTTGATGATACACCAGAGAGTGGAGCTTCTTGTACAGTCGACTTATGGCCCTCCCAGCTGGTGTGCGTAGTGTGTGAGTGTGTGCAGATGGATTTTGAATTTTGTTTGTTTTTGTTTGTTTGCCTGAATTTGTTTCACACTAACATACTGTACATCAGTGAACTATGTGTGTGTGTGTGTGTGTGTGTGTGTGTGTGTGTGTGTGTGTGTGTGTGTGTGTGTGTGTGTGTTTGTGTGTGTGTGTTTGTGTGTGTGTGTGTGTGTGTTTGTGTGTGTTAGGCGTAGCTGTTCGCTCATTCGCTGTGAGCTCGGGGCATTATCAAAAGGATCTGAAGAAGAATCACTACTGTTAACGTCCCATGGGGACTTTAACAGAAATCTCTCGCTCACCTTTACCGTCTGCTTGTAATCACATGCCACCCCTCTCGCAAAATAATTATGCCACAAACCAAGGTTTTTTCACAAAATCTTTTTGGGTGTAATTATTGTTATATAACCAGAATACGCTGTGGGAAAGGAAATCTTTTATCTTTTATGTGCTGATGTTAGGAATGTTTTATGTGATATGTCAGTAGAATCCTTGGAAAGTCCTTGGTGCGTACATATGAGATCAGAAGTGGCTCTTGAGTATGTGGTACCACTCCATTGCTCTGCTCCACTCATCACTAACTGGCTAACGACGGAGGAATGCTAATGCTTGTCTCAGCATCTGTTAGCGCCAGACTTTGCATAAATGCATGTGTGTCTGACCTTGTTCACTCATGCACTGTGGCCCTTACGAAGGTCGCAGCTGTCCGATGGAAGGCAACACAAGCTGGCACTGCCAACCATCACTATTCTACCCTTAATTTCACCTTCTCCGTCATCTGCCTTTTACAACTCTGCAGACTTACTTTCCCCCTCGTTAGTTTCCAACCCGCTTCCTCTCCCTCCTCCTCACTTTCCCTTTTTCTTAGACCCCCCCCTTTGTGTACCATCAGTCTACTACTCCGTCTGCACATCTTCAGTCAGAGGTCAATTAACTCTCAAGAGGGCAGACACAGGGAGAAAGAAAATTAACACATTTTGGCAAATGGACTGTATTTACAGTATTTAGCACTATTCTAGTCTTAGGGACTACTCAAAGTGCTTTAACAGGGTACAGGGACCATTCTCACACACATTCATACACAGGCCACTCACTCTGCTCATCAGATAAACAATTCGGGTGACATGGAACTGCCTGGGATCGAACCACCACCCTTCCGAATCCTTCCGATTGGAAGGTGACCACTCTTACCACCTGAGCCTCAAAGTCGCTTGCTGATACACTTAAAGGAACACGCCGACTTAGTGGGACATTAGCTTATTCACCGTAACCACGAGAGTTATTTGTACATTTGTACACGCTGTGACTATACAAATCACAACATGTAAATAGGAACATGTTGCCATTATTTTGTCACTTACTCGGAGCAGTAGGCTAGTTGAAGCCGGTTACCTCCAGGATCTGTGCTAGGCTAATCTAATGGTGGAGCCGTCAGACAGAGTTACGACACGCACGGAGATGAGAAGGGTATGTATCGACTTGTCTGTCGGGGTTACCGTGAATAAGCTAATGTCCCAATAAGTCGGCGTGTTCCTTTAAACTAACTCCAGAAAGGCAGTGCTTGCAGTCTAGCAGGTTAACAGGATAAGGTCAGCGTCTTTGAATCTGTACTATCGTCTCTTAAATGCCTCGCCATTATTTCATGGCTTAGATGAATGTCTCTTATGATGTCTAGAAAAAAGAGAACAGCAATTTGCTATACACAAAATATTCCATCAGTTACGTTACAATGGCTGAATGGGTTGACTCAGGCTTTTGATTGAGTTTGATAAGGGCACAAACAACAGGTGGCTTCTCCCAAATGTATAACTGCTAAAGGATAATTTTATTCCTTCTGAGCTCCACAGTCACTGAGGAAATAGGCAGACAAAATAAAAGAGGCTTCCTAGAATATTTAGGGCAGGCTTCTACTTCATTCAATGTGGCACCGTGCATACAAAATCTCTCAAACGTTTATCTGTCAAATACATTTGACTGAATGACGTGACTTCAGAATGACATTTTCCACGGTCTGTCTCATGCACGCCTGTATACTGTCCTTGTGTCTGCCGCTGAGAGTTCAAAATAATCA
Source organism: Gymnocephalus cernua (assembly GCA_023631565.1). Classification (NCBI taxonomy): domain Eukaryota; kingdom Metazoa; phylum Chordata; class Actinopteri; order Perciformes; family Percidae; genus Gymnocephalus; species Gymnocephalus cernua. Next base: position 26,987,363 of record CM042427.1, on the reverse strand, counting down.
TCATGCTTTTTCTGTCCCTCGATCCTTCCCCCCCCCCCACACTTGCCTCTCTGCTCTGCTAATTTATTCTTTTTCTGAGTAAACATCCACTCTGCTTACAATCAAAGAGAAAGTCAAACAAGGAAATAGAACAACAGAGCCCCATTGGAATTGTAAAGACTGCACACTCAAGCAGAATGCTAAAGTTGTGATTGGAAGTAAGGGATTTTTGTCAAAGACGAAGGTTAGGCGAGTACAAGGCTGTAATTCACATCAAACAATGTTTTTTTTTTTTTTTTTTCCGAGGTCAGAGTTAATTGAAATCAAGCACTGTTCTCCTGCTCAATATTAAAGTGAGTGCTTATTTTAGAGTTTAAGTGAAAATGAATCTTCCTGCGTAGGAGGATGGTAGCAGTCAAAAAATGGTAAATTCCACTGGTACAGACTGAGGTTTCATTTTCTAATTAAATGTATGTGATTCTGCCTTTGGCTTTTATTGCAATGATATCCAATTAGCAGTCATGCACACACACACATTTTTTTACTTACATTTCTAATTATTGTGAAAAACAGCTTTTGACAACTCTTACAAACACCAGGACATCTGTTGTTCAGATAGCTGCAGCACGTTGTAAAGGAATATAGGCTGTTCAAGCAGCCACGGGGCCATGGCAGAGGATAACAAATCCCCTCAGTGCACTACAAGAAAGAAGAACATCAATCTCAGAGACAGAGGACTATTTCCACCAGGGCTAACTTATTTTAGAGAGATGGGGGCAGAGAGAGACATTTTGGGGAGAAGAAGCAGAATGTGTGCTCAATCTGCCTTCTCGCATTAACTCATTCATTTGTTATAATTATTATAATTCTTTATTATATAGTGTATATATTTACTAGTAGAGTCTACTCAGAGCAGGGTAAGAAAGGTAATAGGTAGGGAGGCTCGACAAACCTAAAAATGTGGTGTAGTTCAAAGGTGACATGCAGGAAAACAAAGTTTCTAACACTTTCAAAGTTTAAATTACATATTACTTACAGTGACATTTGGAATAGTAAGCCTTTAAACTACACCCTTAGTTTTATTTTATAATGAAATACCCAACGTACACAGGGCCCTCGGCCTTCCAGGGTTAGTGTTTCTTACTCACCTCACGACTCCCCTCTCCACTTCCATAAATCCTGTCCTAATCCATATTCTATAATACCTGCTCCACTACCATCCATCCCCTTCTTGTCCTTACTTTCTAATCTTATTCTTCTCCCTCTGGCACTGACACATGAGTGGCATTTCATCGTGTCACCTGGTTTCTCCTTTTCATTTCTGTCTTCTCTCTCATCTATCCTTGCATCTCTTTCTTCCTTTCTCACACACAAAGCCCTGACATACATGGCTACTAACAGGAAGTAGCCAAGTCCATACTGCACACACTCTGGTGCCAACCAAAATAAGGTTTTACAATTTAACAGTAAGATACTACGATAAATTCTTAATTTAGATAATACATCTTAAAGAACTATCTTTGAACGGATACATAATGACAGTTACATGCCAATTACACAAGAATAATGCAGACCACAGCAATGTGGTTACCTCCTCTATTATTTTTTATCCTATCATCATTCAAACTGAGAACCCTCAAGAAAAGTTTTTTAAATGCCCAACCACTTGAGTGGAAAACATTGTTTCCTGTGCCTTGTATCTTTGAATCAAAATGCGTTTAGCTAACTTTAAATCCTCTAGTTTACAGTGAGAGATTTCTAGATTACTTGTAATCATACTCAATGTGGTATTATCTGGTACTTTAAAGGTGCAGTAGGTAAGCCTTATAAAACTAACTTTCTGTCATATTTGCTGAAACTGACCCTACGTTCCAGTAGAATTACATGAAGCAGGTAATTTAAGAATGTGTCAATGCTTTTCTCTTGTCCTCCTCTCTCCTCCCTCCTACTGCACCTTTTTTTAAATAGACTACCACTGTTGTGCATGGTGTGTATTGTAACACTATTCACACCATTTAAGCTCTTGATCAAGCCATGACAAAAAGAAGTTCTTACAGTACCTGATCACAGTTGAAAGAATAAACACTTTTCCCAGCATTCTCTTACATCATCAATCACCCTTTCGTTTTCTCCCCTCTTTCTCTCACCTTCTTCTGGTCCCTCCATCGTTGCTCCAGCTTGGCGTCCAGGCGGTTGGCGGCCGTTGCCCACTGCTGTGCGAGACGGCGGATTCGGCGCTTCATGAAGCTGAGGGACTCCTTTCCTGCCCCAACCTGGTCCAGCAGCACAGAAAGGTCTGTGCGAAAGGCAGCCTGGGAAGGTAATGGATTGAAAGTAAAAGGAGAGATGGAAAAAAGTGAAGAGAATGTTTTTGCACCAGCAATATGGGTGTTAATCTTAAGCTTTTAGCTACGCTAGTGGTGTAACTCTAGGGATGGCAGTGGGTCCACCACTTTGTTCCAGACTGAAATATCTCAACAACTACTGGATAGATAAACATGAAATTTGTTGCAGATATCTATGGTGCCCAGTGGATAATCTGACTGACTTTGGTGATCCCTTGACCCCCCCTTCTATCGCCACCAGCAGGTTGATATTTGTGGTTCAGTGGAATGTCTCAATAACTACTGGATGGATTACTATGGTATTTGGGGCAGACATTAATGGGCTGTTTGAACTTTTCACATCTAGCGCCATCATCGGGTCAGAATTTTATATTTTTGTCCATTTGTTTGTTTATCTTAGGAATGAGCATGCCTCAGAGAACCATTAGCATGGCTGTAGACTCTTAGTTTGTTTTATTGACTTAAATGCTGGTAAAACACAGTGAACAGCAAAGCAACTGAAGCAAGCAAGATGTGAAAGAGGAGCGTCACTTGCTGTTACCTGTGCATGCAAATCTTTTTCTTGTGTGTGATGATAATTCTGTATTCTTTGCAAATGCAAGGAAACATTTAGTGGTATCTTTTTAAAAGAATAAGCCATTTTGCAACATAATGCAAAATTTTCCCTGTCACCGTTTATATTTTAGATAGATGTCCTAAGAAAACCTTGTTCACTTTGCTATTTGTTTTACTATTTCTAGGCAGGCTTTAGTTTTCCCTGTCAAGGAAAAGTTACAACAGCATGCATTTTCTAACTAATGCTATAAACACAGAATACTTTTCTCCCCTGAGAACAATCTTGGCTCAGCCCCGTTTGTGTGTAAGATACAGGTAGACTGTAAATCCACAGTTCAGTAATTTGGGTCACAGGGTAAGGTGGAGGTATCAGTCTTCATTTACAGTGACATTCTGCTTTGCCTCCTAAAGATTTCACTGCTGCCACAAATAAAGTGCAGTAAGCAAGGGGAAACCATACACACAAAGACATAGTGCACACACATCACTTTAATAACGACTTTAAACATTCATGATTGCTTTGTGTTCCCAAACAAATGCTGTAGAAGGCTGACCAAGCCACTGTAACTGGGAACAATACCAAAGATGATAGCCAGTATGAAGTGTGCATGAAGACTTTCCTCATTCCATTTGGTGAACATCCAAATTCAAAGACCCTTATTATTGCTGCACAGGCATTAGAGGGCACCATGTACTTTGCCACCAAGGTGAGAAAAAAAGTACTTCATATTAATATATAGGCAATTTCATCGGCCTGTATTAAAAAGCAGTCAGAATTAATTTTAAAATTAAGAGTGGAGATTGTTTCTTTCCTTTATGAAAGCCAGCAAGGATAATTAGGGAAGCCTTTGACTGCTCAATTCATGATTGTTACAAATGATGTTGCTGTTAAGAAGCTATGAGCAAGAAAGATACTGTAGGCTATGTGTTAAGTACGTTTTTATGGGTATGACCCTGCAAAATGCTCACACTCCTATTAGTGTGTATTAGTTTGACTGTGTAATGAATTAAAGTATTGCTGCTCCATGACCTTAAAGTCAATGTTGAGGAAAAATAGAGGGTGGAAGATGAGGGATGAGGGATGATGAGGGAGATCAGGCCTGTTTTAATTAGTAGAGAGTAAAGAGAGTCAGATGAAGGTTAACTATTATGAAATGATATTTACTGAACAGCATCTTTTGAACAAAAGGACTTTTAGCACTCTTATCGTGCCTCTTTTGATTGGTACTCGGGACAACTTGATGACCACCATTAAAGGAACACGCCGACTTATTGGGACATTAGCTTATTCACCGCAACCCCGAGAGTCAGACAAGTCGATACATACCCTTCTCATCTCCGTGCGTATCGTAACTCTGTCTGACGGCTCCACCGTTAGCTTAGCCTAGCACAGATCCTGGAGGTAACCGGCTCCAACTAGCCTACTGCTCTGAATAAGTGACAAAATAACGCCAACATGTTCCTATTTACATGTCGTGATTTGTATAGTCACAGCGTGTACAAATAACAACGTCACTTGAAACACAGCCATCTTCTAACTGTATATAAACTGGGAACTATATTCTCAGAAAGGGAAGCAGTGCTTCTTGGGCGGAGTGATATGCTTGCAGCTCTGCCCTTGGAGAGCAGGGCTTACAGCTCTGAAGCAGAGCTGCAAGCATATCACTCCACTTCGCCTTTCTGAGAATAATTAATCGATTAGTTGTCAACTTTTAAATTAATCGGCAACTATTTTGATAATTGATTAATCGGTTTGAGTAATTTTTTTATGGCAAAAGTAAAAATTCTTTGATTCCAGCTTCTTAAATGTGAATGTTTTCTAGTTCCTTCTCTCCTCTGTGACAGTAAACTGAATAGCTTGGAGTTGTAGACAAAACAAGACATTTGAGGACGACATATTGGGCTTTTGGGAAACACTGATCCACATTTTCACCATTTTCTGACATTTTATAGACTATGAAAATAATCGTTAGTTGCAGCCTTATTTTACTTCACACTACACATTTGGTTGGTCTACAATTACAATCCTTTTCTTTACCCAGAATGCACTGGAAAGAAATCCACATTCAAAGAAGCTTCCACAAATCATCTGCAGTGGCCAAAAGGGAACAGTAGTAACATCCTTGCTTAAATATATATATCAGATAAATGAAAAAAGAAATGTTGTTGAATCTTGAGCAGGGTGAAATACAGCAAAGGCTTCTCCTAATAATCAGCTGCATTCAGTGGCCCTCATTTCTACCCTTGCAGTATTTTATGAATTTTCAAAGGAACTGTTGCCCTGAACCACCATTCATTTCCAGTATTTCCACATAACCTTGGTGAACTGAGCAAGCTTGGAAAGTCTGAGTTAGTAGCCTGTTTGTTTTTGTGTGTGGCTTTTTTAAGCAAACAAACTGTAAATAGAGCAGATCTACAACCTTGTGTTTATGTGAACTTAATAAACAGACAATGTAAAATCGAATGTTTAACCCCTAACTTGTGAGGCATGGGTATTAACTCCATGAAAGTTATAGCCACAAATAGAGAGACCAATATTGACATATTGATTACTTGTGGTCATAACATTACTGTAGTACAGTATGCATTGCGTATGTAGTTAAGTTATGTTTAAATATGTAAGTAGTTGTAGTAGTAAGCTAGTTGCTGCTTTCTTAATACATGTAAGCAGTATTGTTAGTTGTGTTGAGGTGGTGAGACAAGCATAATCACTTGTGTGTTTACTGTACATCTATCAACTGTCAACTGGCAGCCTTCACCCACACTGTGCATGTGTGTTTCTGAATTTATATCTGTATGTATGCCTGAAATGTTCATTGTAACATTTCATTTTGCTGGTGTCTGTTTTGCATGCTTGTGAGTCATCCTCTCACCTGTCTCTTAGGGGCCTTTGGCTGCAGTACAAACTGGGTGGGGGTGCTGCTGTGGTTCCTCCAGGCCAGTGGGGGGCAGAACCACTCTACCTCGCTCAGGTAGACGAGGAAGGAGCAGTCTGAACCGTCGACTCCGTAGAAGGCATAGCAAGGGTCTGATGTCCAACGTGCACGCATCCACTAGATGGGTATACAGAGAGAGCACATACATAAAGTGAGATTTACATTCACGTACCAACAAAATCATATAAAGGGATAATTCATTATTTTCTATAACAGTGTTTCCAAAACCCCAGGGCCATGCACAGATGATTTGCTAATGGGCTGCAAGGAAACTTTATAACTCAGCAAAAAAAAGCTATGTTTGCTGTAGTTACATTTGGCTCGGTTTGTGTCTACTTTACCACGCCTTGTGACATTGCCCACCAAAAGGATAGGGATTTTAAAGAAGAAGCTTAAAATCAGTAATGATTTCTTCGAAGGAAGCAGAAGAGATAATGGCTATGTGGCATGTGTGTTATAATATCCTAAAAGTTGGTCTTTATTTTGCTTGTGATGCCCCTGTTAACTCCACCACCACCTGTCGGCTGGTCCACAACCATGCTGTCAATAGAGAACACGGTTAATATTCCAAATAAAAACAACAGACTGACACTCACATCTACTTTGCCAGGACACTCTGGGAAGCGGGGGTCTCTTGGTACTTCACACTGGCCTGATGTCACATCTCTCATTGCTGAAAAGACACAGTGAGTGACATTTTACCTCCAGTAGTAAAACATATACGTAAAGCATATGCGCACCAGGATCCTCTCCCATTTTTAAAGGACCTGGACACCTCTTCTCAGGACTGCGTGGGTGTGTATAGACTGATTAATTGACATCTTCCTGAGCCTCCTGTTAGCTTTTTTTTTGCACCTGTTAGGGCAGGACATATGCTACCTTTATCATTGTATTGATAGATGAAGATTTGTCATCTAATAAATTCCCATCAAAGCTCTGGCCCACCTTCAACCTGAGCAGAGTTGTAATCAGCCCGAATAACTAAAAAAAACACCTGTGTAATAAGCAGTAAAGAAGGACTGTTGTGAGTAAAATACTTTGCTTCACCCACAATCACTGCTTCATTAGTCTGGCTCAACGGTAAACATTGCTGGGAAGCCTGATGTCCTTCCCTTTCTGCTATCTCCGCTATCTAGTTAGCAAGGGCACCATTATTGCATCTGTGGATTAGCACTGCCAAGGACAGCTGTGATTGGTTTTAAGAAATACAAACAAGCCAGAGTGTTTTTTTTCCCCCCTATCTTCTTCCCGTTGCAGCCAGAACATACTCCAGCACCGACACAGTGCTGTGGACTGACTGGTGGTCTGGCAATGCAAGACTGCTGCTTTATTAGTCTAGGCTTAGCTCACTCAAGTCAGTTGGCTTTACAGTAATGTGAATATTTATTATCCAGTGAAAATAACTATTCTAACAGCGATTCAACCAGTGTACTATTTATCAGCTCATTTAGTAGCATATGGTGCACGTCAAAGCATATTAAAAATGCAGGTTTAATTTCTTTAATCAAATAACTTTCACAAAGTGACTGGAGAGACTTGTTGGACCCACAGGCTTACCGCTCACGACTGCCAGGTTACAGTGTCACTCGCATTAATAGCTTTGTTCCACTGGCTTTTGGACATTATGGCAATATTTGCCTCCTCCATCATCATTAACATCATCGCTTCCAGCGTATGTCGTATGCACTGTCGGTGCCCATAAATCCCAGTGGTTTCCCCTTAGCAAAATCGCACCATATCGGCTCTACTGCAGTGCACACTTTTCAGTGGGCCTGACAAAGCAGCACAGTCGTCTCTCACTGCTGCCAACCATGCTAGTGTTACGCTAGCAAACACGTCTGCTCACTTAGGCTACACTCACTGCATTAATTGCTCCACTGACTTAGTTAACTGCTTCTCTGCTACTGAAGGTATGGAATAAAGGGAAGAGAGTGACTGAAATGATGTTGTCTGAGAGGAAAACCAATGCAGCTTCAATTTCTCAGTGTTTTTCTGTCTTTCAATCCCCCCCTCCCTTTTATCCCCCTTTCTCTCTCTGGACCAACATATTTTCCTTTTCTCTAGGTTCTGTCTGTTTCCATTTACCTAATGAAAAAGAGACAGTTTTCCACATAAGTCTTCCCCTGGGCTTCTCTCCTTCGACTTAAAACACGGACACTGAGACACACTGCTTACAAATATGATTACAACAGCAACCACTGTAGCAACAATTAAAAAACTTGACTCCTGTCCCTGCCAGACAGAAAATAAAAGCCACATCAGTGCTTGAGGGGTAAGGAAATTCTAATCACGTCCTTTTTCTCTCTCTCTCTCTCTCTCTCTCTCTCTCTCTCTCTCTCTCTCTCTCTCGTCATTCCCTCTTGCACATGCCTGACCACGAGATAAATAAACTGCCACTGAGCTGTATGATAATAAAGTCTGCCGGCAGTGTTTCAATTCATCTGTGATTAGAGAAAGCAGCAGTGTTTTCATTTTGGCATCGTCCCTGCAGATGCAGTGGGGGAAAACAAAAGGAGATGTAATGCTAATTTATTCTCATGTAAAGAGTTGGGCAATTACCCTCAAGAGAAAACGTCAGAGAAGAGAATCAGGAGGAAAGAATAATCATAATGGGGGTTATATTATGAGTGTGTGCCAAACTGTCACAAGCTTAGTGTTATTTAGGTTTTGCAAGACAACAGAAAACAACAGGGTTGGATGGAAGCAATAAAACCAAGATGAGATATACAGAGATGACTACAGTGTCCCGCATGCACAACCATCCACGATGACTTGATTACTCACATGTATCCCTCTTACGTTCCTAAAAAATAAAATCATTCTGCTCTTCCTGGTTTTGACTTAGGTTAAGATATAAAAAGCTAGAAAAAAATGCTGCAAAGGTGCAACTCTCAGATCTTAATGATTTCAGATGTTGGGGTTGATGTTTTTGATCACCTATTTTTACCTTTACTGCTGTAATGCGAACATTGTTACAATATTGTTTTTTGTGTGGAGAATATCAAACTGAAACTATCACCTGCATTTTTCTACTTACACAACTCATTTTTGACACCTTCCCAAAGGTGTCAAAAATGAGTTGTGTAAGTAGAAAAATCAGCTAGACATCCTCATTTAAACAAGTCTGTGACTGTATGTGTGTGTGTGTGTGTGTGCGTGTGTGCGTTTGCAGATCTGTTTTAGTATTCTCTTCTGTTCTGTTGCTCAGCAGCAATCGAAGTTTAGCTCCAACACAAGCTGACAGCTGTGCATGAGTCCAGCTGCGCTTCAAGTTCAACATTACTGAAGCACCACAGCGCTGCGGAGGAGGTTCTGGCTAGTTCACATTGCATTCCGGGATGGGAGAAAAACCTGCTCTGGTTTATAGGCATTTCTTTAAACCAATCACAGTTGTCATGGGCGGCGCTAAACTCCGCACAGAGGCGCTGCAAAATATTCTCAGGAAGGAACTTGTTTTGGCGGAACATGTACATTTTAAAGTTGTTTTGGTCGTGTGATAGAAAACTGAGATTGGCAGATAGTCTATCTAGCTGTCTTAATTTACCATGCAGAGATCTGAGGAACGTTATGCTTTTTGTATTATATCTTATGGATACATAATGTAAAGTAAAACGAGGGGGTAAAGGCATTTCACACCGATAATGATTGGGATTGGTACTTTACCTCTTCCTTGTACAATGCTGTTTTGCAGTATCTGCTCCACCCTGGTGGCCATGTTGGAGACATTCTGGGCTATAGCTTGGATCCTCTCTACCAGACTGGCTGGTTGAAACCTGCACGCACGCACGCACGCACGCGCGCGCGCACACACACACACACACACACACACACACACACACACACACACACACACACACACACACACACACACACACACACACACACACACACACACACACACACACACAAACGTAGAGTGAAGAGGAGATAAAGGCATGCGGAAATGAAAGGTACCCTCACACTGTTGTCACACAATGTAAACTCAATTTAAAACAAAGGGCCTTGGACAAAAAACATGCACCTCTGCATCAAGTAAGACAGTAAATTCCCAAGCCCTCATTACCCATTCTTTCTCTCCTGATGGTGTCACCTCACCAGTCATGGGCTAGTCTCTCTCCTATTCAGTTATTCCTGTCTCATTGCTGTTTCTACCTGTTTTTCCTCTATAACTCTTATCTCCCCCTCCCCTCTCTTGCCTCTCCTTCTCTGCTTCCCCTCCCTGCCTTTATTACATCTCAACAGATGTAGAACTGTTAGTGGGAGATGCAAATTGTTAGACACTTGGTTGGAGCGTGAAATAGAAAAAGACCTCCACTGTTAATACCACTTCCTCTGTGGGGTGAGAGACTTCCCATTCACATAATAAGAAGTGTGTGAAATGTGGGTGTTTGTTGTGTGTATGTGTTTGCATCTGTCTGTGGGCTCATTGTAGTTCTGCATATTTCCAAAGCATCTGATTGCATGATTTCACATCTCGCAAACCCAAGCCTGCGTACCCACACATGCTCATACTGCTGTGCCCATTATGTCCATTCAAATAACTTGATTTCAGTGTGCATTGTGTGTGAGTGCCTTCCTGATTCTCTGTATTGTCTAATCAGCAGATGGTATGAACCCTCATTAAAGCCAGGGAATTAAATAAAGAATAATAACACATCATCAGTGTGTGATCAGAATTATTGATGTTGTGTGTGTGTGTGTGTGTGTGTGTGTGTGTGTGTGTGTGTGTGTGTGTGTGTGTGTGTGTGTGTGTGTGTGTGTGTGTGTGTGTGTGTACAGGATGGATTGCAAGGCTGCTTAACTGACTAAATACCTACAGCAGCTGCATGAAAATTAATTTAAAAAGTCATGGGACCAAGGGACTAATGCAGATAAAGTATGTTTGTTGTTTTACAAAGTGTAAGCAAAAAAAAGGAGGCAGCCATCAAAGTCACAGGCAGTCTCCACGTTCCATTAACAGCTTTGTAAGTGTCACTTCTAAACGTTGCAAGTGTGTTTGCGCATCGTTTAATATGTTCACTACAACAGAAAAGTCATTATTCTCTAGTGCATGTATATTTCAGGGGCAACAGCTGTCTTCAAAACATGAAATTTGCAGAAATAATATTCAGTATTTCTGTTCCATAAAATAAAACTTTTATATTAGACATACATCATCTCTGTATGTCAACATACCTGGCATACATAAAAAGGATCCTGAATTATCTTATCTTATCTTTCATCAAAATCATACGGCTTTTGATCATTTAGAGTCCCGTTAGCCAAAACTAACAGATAAAAATTTAGGATCTACATGTTCAGTATTATCAGTATTCAGTACGTTATTTTTTTATTCATAATTTAACTTATTTTAAAATTATTAAAACTTTGGGTTGGAGGAGAGTTATACTCAGTAAACGTAATACAACATTTTTCTGCCACATGCCATCGTTTTGTCATTGATTACATGCCACTTCGCAACACAGTAATACAACAAAGACCTTATTTATCGATATGGATTGATTTCAATATTCGATCCAACATCAAATATTCTTTTGTAACTTAAAATAATGTTTCCAAAAATGAGACTTAAGTATAATGGTAATGGTACACACCTCCGTTAGTGTTACCGGTTCTCCTGCCTGCCAAATTCACCCCCCCTCGCGTTTAGCTGTCTTTACAGTTACGTCTTTACAGCTAAATTTACCCGACAAAAGGGGACAAGGCACCAAAACGACTAATACTAATAGTAATTTAAAGAAGTGGTAGCATTGGATCTGGACGGGAAAGCTAACTCTGAGTTGGAAGGGGTGTGTCGTGGTTCGTGGATCTGAGTGTCCCGATTTCGGTTTCATATCGCGTTTCGTTACAGCCCTAGAGTCACAGCAAAATCTTCTTCCAGTCCTTGAGAATTCAGCTAAGCATAATACTCCATCCATCAATCCTTCAATTTTTTGCACTTATGCAGGATCCTGACCCATATTCCAGGGGGCATCCCAGGATACCTGCACAGCAAAACATCCAAATTACATGCCCAAACCACCTTAACTGACCCCCTTTAATGTAAAGGACCCAGGCTTAGATGCTCTGCGAAGGATATTCGACAAGTAAATCAGAGCTTTGCGTTCAGGCCAAGCTCCCTCTTCAACACGACAGTCTGAGGCAGCGCCTGCATTACTGCTGATGCATCACCGATTTGCCTCGATCAATCTCCATCGCACCCTCACTAGTGAACAAGATCCTAAAATACTTGAACTCCGTCCCTTGGGGAATTGACTCTCTCCAAACCTGAAAGGGGCAATCCATTTTTCTTCTTCTGGCAGAGTAGCGTGGCCTCAGATTTGGAGATGCTGACCATCATCCCTGTCGCTTTACACTCCATCAAGCCTTTTCCGTAAGGGACTTCTCATTTTCATAACAGCTGGGGATATATGACGGTAGAGTTGCACCTATCGACTCTTGCAATGTGGGACCATTCATAGTTTTTCAGAATTATCTGATTTAGCAGTTGGGTTGGAAGAATAACTGTGAACTTATTCATTTTTGTAAGTGTGGTTGTTTAATGCCAAAAATGGCATTCCCCTCACCTGTTAAAAGACACCAAAGGTAAAATCTCCACAGTGTAAATAAACATTTCCAAACATGCTATGCGTGAACGCACCCTGAAACAGTTATCTCAATAAAAAGCATCTGACAGAACTAATTATAATTTCACTCCTCCATTCCACGCAAGTGAGGCAAATACAGAGTATGTGTTAGTGAAAGTTATTACCTAATATTGTCTTATAATGAGAGCCAGCATTATACTACAGAAGGCTATAAAATTATATGAAAACATTAGTATTATTGCATGGAACATTTCACAAAAGTTCCCAGCTGTTAAGGATTACAGGCACCATGGTACCTATCCTATAAAAGTTGCAATGTATTTGGCCTGAAGGACAAAACCTTTGCTTGGTAAGCTGAGTAACCCCTGATACTATAAATCTCTCTTTGGGGGGCTTCAATGTGACTGTGCAAGTTGGCCTCTATAAGACTTGAGCTTCTAATCTGAGTTTGTATGTCTACTACAATGTGAACTCATCCCTAGAGATGAACGCAGAGAAAAAGAACGGGATTGTCATAGAAGGACTAGGGCAGAGAAATGGATGAAAGACTGATAAGGAGCAGAGTGGACTGCACAATGAGATCGAAAGAGACAGACAGAGAAACCTACAGTGTGAGAGTCGAGGCAAAACTGGAGCAGGCAGAAAATAATGAAAAGAACATCCACCGCAGCCACAGCAAACAGACCAAGAGTACCAGGGGGACCTTTGTGTTATTACTGTAAGAAAGAGAAATAAAATAAAGAGATCCTCTGCGCCTTCATGTAAAAGCCAACAAAACAGCTTGACTGAAACACTGAACAATGACTACGATCAAAGAATACAAGGATATACATATTTGATGGCCCACTGTTGCACGTTAGTTGTAATGAAGCTTTCTCCCTTTTGATGAATGTAGACAGTTTTACAAATGAGGGGAACAAAACAGAAATTAGGAAGAGCAAAGAGAAGACAAAACAGAGGTAAAGTATAGGGGAAGAAGTGATGAGAGGAAATCCACTGATGGATGCCAACCAGATGTAGAACACTCTGAAAAGAAGAGACTAAAAGAGAGGCGCTAAGAGAAAATCAATGATGAATAAAGGGAGAGTTTCTAAGGATACAAACAGGTATTTTCATGCTTTCCTTATTTCTCTCTCCCCCACTCTCTATAATAAGCTCATCCTCTTAAGGGAAGAGGACAGTTCTGGCAGCGTCCCATCAACCATATCTGTCCAGGGCAGGAGATGCATGTGACAAGGCGTCAGCATGAGTGTTTGTTTGCGTGCGTCCTGAATTATTCCACCCCACGGCGTGGTGTTAAAACATTACACTCAACAGTGCTTACTCTCCTCCAATGCTTATTTCCACACATACACAAATGCAAACACACATGCATGAATGCACACCGATGCACACTCACCAACTCTTTTTTTCATGTACAGTGGTATAGAAAATTAGGTTTGAAAAGCATTTACAACGTTGTTTATTTCTCCCACTGATCTATGCACAGAGCGACTGAAATTAGGAAAGAATGTAAGTATCTATTTTGCTTTGCTGACTACTTCCAGCAAAGCTGCAGTATGACAGTGGCTTGAGTACTGTGGAAAAGAAGGCCTCCTGGGCTAAAATTTGTTACTGACGGAGCTTTGATGGGTGCTTAAGGGAGGAGAAATAGGTAAAGCCAAGCCAGAGCAGTGATCTTCACAGAGCGTACGCCCAAGGGGAGACTTACCAATCTTTCCTCTCATCTGCTTCACGGTAAAACAGTGAATCAACTCTGCGTCCTTTCCCCTCCTTAGTCCTCCTCCTTTGTGTTCTCAGGTTTTTGCTGTCCCTCTCCCTCCCTCGGTATATTCCCTCCATTTTCTGCTCTAACGAGTGGCTGCCCTATGGGCAAATCGCAGGCTGGGGACTCAGACATCAAGTCTCATTCGCCACACACAGGAGTGTGTCAGCACCAATGAAGCTCACACAGAGATGAGACTCCCACCCAGTGTAGTGTAGTGTAGTATAGTGTAGTGTGTGTGTGTGTGTGTGTGTGTGTGTGTGTGTGTGTGTGTGTGTGTGTGTGTCTTCCTGTGAATGCGTGCCTGACGGGCCTGTATTTGGGATATGCTGGCTAAAGTCAGACATTACCACGTCACACATACTCAACAAAATTTCTCACACACCCTCTCTCGCTTTGTGCGAGTGGAAGAGGAAGAAAAATAGTAGAAAGGGACCAGAGAGCAAGAAAGGATGGGCAGAAAAAGTGAAGGTTGAGAGTAGGAGACAGAGAGACAGGAAGAGAGGGGAAACAAGTGATGGAATGAAGGAGAGTTTAGCTTTCTGCTCACTGCTTTTGCATTTCTGAGCGCCTAGCATTTTTGCAAGAGAGCCCAGAACGCCTCGAGTTGAAAAGAACTCCCATTGTTCATGTTTTTCCCATTGTCCAATTAGATTAATTAAGAGGCGGCCTTGGGTGGTGGTGACAGAAGTTTATGCGCTAAATCTCTGAGCTGAGAGGAAGTTTTCTTTGGCTCATTGAATGGTTTGGTCTCTGTGGGGAGTTTAATGTTCATAACCCATCATGGCTTGCATCAATTTGTACAAACATCATTTTAGACAACGGACAATTGCAAGTGATGTTTACAAGTCACACATTCTCAAATCCTGTTTTCAAAGCTTGATTTCAAAGTGGCAGTGAAATAAATTTCCTTTACAATGAATCAGAATATAAACAAGGCTAACCAGTAATGAAAATCAGCAACCGGTTCTCAGACTGAACTGAAGCTACAGGATATGGTTTCAGGTCAATTTTGTTGGTGTGAGCACAGATTTTAATACAACCAAAACATTGATCCATGTTGCTTTGTGCTTTCATTTAGTCATTTTTAGAGTTTTTGTAAAAGAAAGTTGTTTTGGAATTTCTATATTTTCCAGATAATGTAACAATGTTATAAAATGTAAAAAAAACAAAAAAAAAAACATGCATTATCAATTGTTATATGGTTAACCAGTCATTGTTGTTTCCATTAGGGGTTATATATGGGAAGACATAAACATTAACATTTAGTGAAAACCTTAACTCTAAATCAGTGCTGCAGTCTCTGCTAGAAATGCTGGTAATGGGTGTCAGACAGTTGTGTGTCATGGGGTGCCTAGCCAAGCTGAAGGCACTGCTGCTTGGGATTAAGCCTGAGTCTCTGCAGTGGAAGCTGAGTGCCACTCAGGCAACCCAACTAAACCCTAATATAATGCTATTTTAATCATGCATGCTATATTTCACTCCCACAAGACCAACTCTGTTAATAGCTATTCACTGAATGTGAAAATTAAACTACTATATAGGCTAATGCAAACCCTGTCAATTGACATCTTAAAGCAATCCTAAAACGTGAACACTTGCAAGTCATAACCATGAAGATCCTTCGCATCTCTAATTCCCATCCCACACAACGTGAACTCAGCATAATGTGCTGGTATTTTTGGACTGTATAGTAAAAATGATAATCACCAATTATGGTTTGTTAAAAGGGACCTATTATGCTAATTTTCAGGTTTGAACTTGTCTTTTGAGTTTCTACTAGAACATGTTAACATGCTATAGTGTTTAAAAACACTTCATTGTTCTCATACTCCCCATGGCTGCTGCACCTGGATTCACCCTCTGTCTGAGACGCAACCCTCCCGAAAAAACACGGACTGCTTTGATTGGTAAGTGTTTCTGAGTCTTCCACATCTGTGCTCTCACTGTCTCTCCACCCTCCGTCATTGTAGCCGCTCACCAATAAACTACACAATCAAACTTGTTCCACCAGGAATGTGATCCAAAATTGGGGAGAAATTAACATTTTCAACTACGATTACAGGATTACCTAACTTTAGCATGTAGCTACACGTAGCAGTGTATGTAATGTAAACGCTGTAGTAACAGGCCTGCAGCAGATGACCATATAAAGATATCTGGCGTAGAGTAGAAAAAAAATGTTGGAAGCAGTGTTCAGAACAGTCTGAAATCTGAGGTTTAACATGCGCATCCGACATGTAACATTATATATAGAAGAAAATGTGGACTCGTCAGACCACAGCGCACTTTTCCACTTTACGTCAGTACATCTCAGATGAGCTCAGGCCCAAAGAAGCCAGGGGCGTTTCTGGGTGTTGTTGATATATGGCTTTCGCTATGCATGGTAGAGTTTTAACTTGCACTTGTAGATGTAGCGAGGAACTGTGTTAACTGACCATGGTTTTCTGAATTGTTCCTGAGCCCACGTGGGTAATATCCTTTACATAATGATGTCGTTTTTTTTTAATGCAGTGCCGCCTGAAGGATCAAAGGTCACAGGCATTCAATGTTGGTTTTCGGCCTTGCCGCTTACGTGCAGAGATTTCTCCAGATTCTCTGAAACGTTTGGTGATATTATGGACTGTAGATGATGAAATCCCTAGATTCCTTGGAATTGTAGGTTGAGAAATGTTGTTCTTAAACTGTTGGACTATTTGTTCACGCAGTTGTTCACAAAGTGGTGAACCTCGCCCCATCCTTGCTTGTGAACATCTGAGCCTTTTGGGGATACTTCTTTTATACCCAATCATGACACTCACCTGTTTCCAATTAACCTGTTCACCTGTAGAATGTTCCAAACGGGTGTTTTTTGAGCATTCCTCAACTTTCCCAGTCTTTCGTTTCAATCATTGTATTCTGTTTTCATTTACGTTTTACACAATGTCCCAACTTCATTGGAATTGGAGTTTGTAGGTCCCGTTTAAAGAATATATATATATATATATATATATATATATATATATATATATATATATATATATATATATATATATGCCCCTTATGATGCAATTATCAAAAATAAGTAAAACTATAATCTTATCATTTGTTACTAGATTTACAACTAATTTACAGTAAAGAGATGAAACATTACATCTATCTGTTATTTATCAGCAAGTCTAGTCACTTAGGGCAAACTGTTCAAACTGTTCATTAACCATGTTTAAAACATGCTAGTCACACACATTGGTTTCATCTCTTGTGTTTGACCCTAGTTACACCCTGAACATAACCCTCTACCCACCCAAACTACCCCCTTCAAGGCAATAACTAGAAATTGATTTCTGCTACAGCAACACGAACATGAACCGTCCTACTTAAGAGTCCTTGACAATAGACACCCTTAACAGGACACTTCTCCCCAGTCGTACCTTAAGAGTTGAACGGCTCCCCCCACATTGAACAGCCCATTACTAGGCATTGATTGCTGTTAACACCAACGTCAGACCGTATTAATCGTTCCATCCTTCTGCTCTAGTGCCTCTGCGCAGATCTGAACCTGAGCGCTTATTCGGGATCATTTAACAAGGTTTGAAGAAGTGAGGGGATTTCTGTCAGCGTGTATCACATCACTCCTGCTGCAATGAATTGAGTCAGGCTATTTGAAAATGAAAGGAGTCAGAACGGACAGAATGTTAGATAGAAAAGACAAATTGGATGTTTTGGTACTAACAGGGAATAAAGTGGAGTCGTTTGATAAAAGCAGCAGCAGCAAGGTCAAACAAGACTTGACTGTTTGCAGCAGTGATTTTGAGGTAATAGGCAGCAATTTCCACAAGCGAACATAAGAGGGGGAAAAAATGAGAGTAAAGATGAGAGCAAAATACAATAAGGCGAGGAGTAAAAAGGAGAGAAGATAGAAGTCATGACTATAGAAGAGATAGAGAGGTGATGTGCAATATGAATGACTGCGAAAAATGGGCCTTGCAGCCTACGTCCACACAGGAGGGTGGCGACAAGGACACACTGAGGTTGGGTGGTGATGGGGTGAAGATAGCGAACGTGGATTGTGGTGAAAGGTGCAGATTTATTTACAGTGCTATGAAATACGTTACCCGGCACACTGCCAACAAAAGACTTCCGAAAAAACAAAAAACAAAAATGAACCCACAGGTTTCTCAATTTAAATAGCACAAGCTAAAATTCTCTATCTCAATAATTCTCCGTATACAACCTCTCCGCAAGTTGACACTCTCCAGACTCTCCCCTGAGGGCAGAAAACCCTCGCTTTAAATAAAGCACTTCAATTATGCTAATTGGTAGAAACCAACGTGGCAAGCTGTTTTGTTATGTATAGCAGATATTGTATCTATCACACACATACATTGAAATATAGTTCATCATACCTTTCAGTACTAATAATAATAATAATACTAACATTATTATTTGCCTATAATTAAATAATAATTACATTGCAATACAGCCAATCATTTTGTATTGAGAGAATAGCTTCCCCCACTTAAATCAACACTTTCCCCTGATTCCCAAACAGGGAATAAACTTGTCATGGGGCTCGTGTTCCTTGGGGAAACAAAATGATTCCGGACGAGGAAGTGAAAGTAAGCGCTATCAGTGTATTGTTGGTGTTTGCGTGCACAATGTATGGACTAACAGAATGGAATGGGTTATGGAGCAGAAGCGACGGGTACTGCTGTTTGGTGAGTAACTGAAAGGTAAATAACGATCGCGCATGAATGAATCACGTCGCGGTTGCTGGCACCGCGTGTAATTACAAACATTAGAAGCTACGTAGGTGTGTGTGTGCGTGTAAGCGTGTTTGTGCGTGTAGGATAAGGTAGTCAGTTTAAATGTTGCGGGGAATGTCAGGCCTCTCCGGGAACCATCACCTTATCGTGGTGGAGAGGTTTGGGTGTCCCTATGAACCTGAGGGCTGTGTTGTCTGGAGCTTTGTGCTCCTGGTAGGGTCTCCCATGGCAAAGTGGTCTCAGGTGAGGGGCCAGACGAAGAATGGTTCAAAAGACCCTATGAAAAAACGAGGAAGGGATAGAGAGACCCTGCCCGGAGGAAGCCCGGGGCCCCCGTCTGGAGCCAGGCCCAGAGGGAGGGCTCGTCAGCGAGCGTCTGGTGGCCGGGTTTGCCACGGAGCCCGGCCGGGCACAGCCCGAAAAAGCTACGTGGCACCTATCTCTCCAGCCCATGGGCCCACCACCTGTGGGAGGAACCGCTGGGGTCGGGTGCGCTGCCACACGGGTGGCGGTGAAGGTCAGGGGCCTCGACGGACCAGACCCGGGCAGCAGAGGCTGGCTCTGGGGACATGGAATGTCACCTCGCTGTGGGGGAAGGAGCCGGAACTTGTGCGTGAGGTGGAGCGCTACCATTTGGATCTGGTGGGGCTTACCTCTACGCATAGTCTCGGTTCTGGAACCGTACTCCTGGAGAGGGGTTGGACTCTTTTCTTCTCCGGAGTTGCCCAGGGTGTGAGGCGCCAGGCGGGTGTGGGGATACTCACAAGTCCCCGGCTGAGCGCCGCAACGTTGGAGTTTACCCCGGTGGACGAGAGGGTCGCCTCCCTACGCCTGCGGGTTGTTGGGGGGAAAACTCTGACTGTTGTTTGTGCATATGCACCAAACAAGAGTTCAGAGTATTCGGCCTTCTTGGAGACCTTGAATGGAGTCCTGTATGGGGCTCCGGAGGGGGACTCCATAGTCCTGCTGGGGGACTTCAACGCATATGTGGGCAATGACGGAGACACATGGAGAGGCGTGATTGGGAGGAACGGCCTCCCTGATCTAAACCAGAGTGGTTGTCTGTTATTGGACTTCTGTGCTAGTCATGGATTGTCTATAACAAACACCATGTTCGAACATAGGGATGCTCATAAGTGTACTTGGTACCAGAGCACCCTAGGCCGAAGGTCAATGATCGATTTTATAATCGTTTCATCTGATTTGAGGCCGTATGTTTTGGACACTCGGGTGAAGAGAGGGGCGGAGCTGTCAACTGATCACCATCTGGTGGTGAGTTGGGTCAGGGGGTGGGGGAAGACTCTGGACAGACCTGGTAAGCCCAAACGGGTGGTGCGGGTAAATTGGGAACGTCTGGAGGAAGCTCCTGTCCGACAGACCTTCAACTCACACCTCCGGCGGAGCTTTTCGTGCATCCCTGTGGAGGCTGGGGGCATTGAACCTGAGTGGACAATGTTCAAAGTTTCCATTGCTGAAGCTGCGGCAGGGAGCTGTGGTCTTAGGGTCTTAGGTGCCTCAAGGGGCGGTAACCCTCGAACACCGTGGTGGACACCGGTGGTCAGGGAAGCCGTCCGACTGAAGAAGGAGTCTTTCCGGGATATGTTATCCCAGAGGACTCCGGAGGCAGTTGCAAGGTACCGAAGGGCCCGAAGGACTGCAGCCTCTGCCGTGAAAGAGGCAAAGCAGCGGGTGTGGGAGAAGTTCGGAGAAGACATGGAGAAGGACTTTCGGTCGGCACCAAGGCGCTTCTGGAAAACCGTCCGCCACCTCAGAAGGGGGAAGCGGGGAACCATCCAAGCTGTGTACAGTAAAGATGGGACGTTGTTGACCTCAACTGAGGAGGTAATAGGGCGGTGGAAGGAGCACTTTGAGGAACTCCTAAATCCAGCTGATGCGCCCTCTTTGTTAGAGGCAGAGCTGGAGGATGACGGGGGATTGTCGTCAATTTCCCTGGTGGAGGTCACTGAGGTAGTCAAACAACTCCACAGTGGCAAAGCCCCAGGGATTGATGAGATCCGTCCAGAAATGTTGAAAGCTCTGGGTGTGGAGGGGCTGTCTTGGTTGACACGCCTACTCAACATTGCGTGGAGGTCTGGGACAGTGCCAAAGGAGTGGCAGACCGGGGTGGTGGTTCCCCTCTTCAAAAAGGGGGACCAGAGGGTGTGTACCAATTACAGGGGTATCACACTTCTCAGCCTCCCTGGTAAAGTCTACTCCAAGGTGCTGGAAAGGAGGGTTCGGCCGATAGTCGAACCTCAGGTTGAAGAGGAACAATGCGGATTCCGTCCTGGTCGTGGAACAACGGATCAGCTCTTTACTCTAGCAAGGATCCTGGAGGGAGCCTGGGAGTATGCCCATCCAGTCTACATGTGTTTTGTGGATCTGGAGAAGGCATATGACCGGGTCCCCCGGGAGACTTTGTGGGAGGTGCTGCGGGAGTATGGGGTGAGGCGGTCCCTTCTCAGGGCCATCCAATCTCTGTATGACCAAAGCGAGAGCTGTGTCCGGGTTCTCGGCAGTAAGTCGGACACGTTTCAGGTGAGGGTTGGCCTCCGCCAGGGTTGCGCTTTGTCACCAATCCTGTTCGTAGTATTTATGGACAGGATATCGAGGCGTAGTCGTGGTAGGGAGGGGTTGCAGTTCGGTGGGCTCGGGATCTCATCGCTGCTCTTTGCAGATGATGTGGTCCTGATGGCATCATCGGCCTGTGACCTTCAGCACTCACTGGATCGGTTTGCAGCCGAGTGTGAAGTGGCTGGGATGAGGATCAGCACCTCTAAATCTGAGGCCATGGTTCTCAGCAGGAAACCGATGGAGTGCCTTCTCCAGGTAGGGAATGAGTCCTTACCCCAAGTGAAGGAGTTTAAGTACCTTGGGGTCTTGTTCGCGAGTGAGGGGACAATGGAGCGGGAGATTGGTCGGAGAATCGGCGCAGCGTGGGCGGTATTACATTCAGTTTATCGCACCGTTGTGACGAAAAGAGAGCTGAGCCGGAAGGCAAAGCTCTCGATCTACCGGTCAGTTTTCGTTCCTACCCTCACCTATGGTCATGAAGGTTGGGTCATGACCGAAAGAACGAGATCCAGGGTACAAGCGGCCGAAATGGGTTTCCTCAGGAGGGTGGCTGGCGTCTCCCTTAGAGATAGGGTGAGAAGCTCAGTCATCCGTGAGGAGCTCGGAGTAGAGCCGCTGCTCCTTCACGTCGAAAGGAGCCAGTTGAGGTGGTTCGGGCATCTGGTAAGGATGCCCCCTGGGCGCCTCCCTAGGGAGGTGTTCCAGGCACGTCCAGCTGGGAGGAGGCCTCGGGGAAGACCCAGGACTAGGTGGAGGGATTACATCTCCAACCTGGCCTGGGAACGCCTCGGGATCCCCCAGTCAGAGCTGGTTAATGTGGCTCGGGAAAGGGAAGTTTGGGGTCCCCTTCTGGAGCTGCTCCCCCCGCGACCCGACCACGGATAAGCGGACGACGATGGATGGATGGATGGATGGGGAATGTCAGGCGAGTTGGGGAAAAGGAGGGGCTACCTTTTCACAATGACAATGAGGAATACATCTTAAATAGGATGGTGTCATTATAGTACAGTATTTCATGTCTCTCTGCCACAAAGGAAAAGTCATCTCACAAAGCTCTACCAGCTGTTCTCTGTTAATACACACCTGAGCTGACCAAAGCACTCCTGATACTGTATCATTAAAGCATTATCTCTATGTCTATATATATATTCTTTCCATTTAGAAGAGGACAAAACGATGCTTACAATATTAAAGCCATATTGTGCATTTTAGAACAATTTATTTCATTAATTTAATACTAAATACAATTTTGCTTAAGGTTAAAAAAAATCTGAATTTGAATTGAACTGAATTTTTAACTTACGAATAATATGATTTGGTGTTTTCATAGGAATAAGGATGAAGCATATGACGTGGTATTTTTAGCCAACAATAAGGTGTGATCGTTAAGGTGGACACAAATTGATTGTTAGCTGTGCACATGCCATACGTTTACAATGACAAATTTGAAGCCTTACTAACTATGTCAAATATTGTCCCTTTACTATCACTACAGCTATTTACAATTGGCAAAACATTAATGTTACACTCATGTTTTTCGCAGTTTCTGAACCATTTAAGAAGGTTTTCAAAAAATAATTAAAGATCCAAAAACAGACTTCCTCATCTAATTTTGATGTGAATCTCACAACAACCTGTTATACCTAGGGAGTACTGATTCATGTTAAAATAATTGTGGTGGTTCAAAACAGTTTACAGTGAAATGTAAAGTCAGCGTACCTGTTGATAGCAGAGCTGAGCTCATCCAGGCGCCTTGCGTCAGAGGTGGAGGTGTTATCGAGTTTGGATAGGCTGTCCATCCTCTTTAGAATCACCTCCAGCATGTCATTGATCTTCCTCAGCACACCACGTGACTCCACGCCTCCCAGCACTGAGAGGAGGGCGAGACATAGAAGGAGAGATGGGAGATAAATGAAAAGCTGGAGAGTGAAGTTCATAACAAACATGCACATTAATCACAGAGCCTGCAGCTCTTCTGGCTCAGTAGTTGGCTGTGCTCTTGTTTTGGACAACTGTCTCTATACACTTCACTGCAATGTAGATCAAAAGCAGATTCCCTTCGGATGTGTGCCAAACAATGCAAAAATCTACAATTAGATTTGTGGGAAAACACTCACATTCTACCTTCCTTCTACCCGTGTTCTTCTAAGACATTTTATGAATAAAAAATGGACAGTTCCTCTGAACTTAAATATCCATTTTAAAAGCAACCGTACAACTTCTATTTAGTGGTATTTCTATGTCATAATACTTTTAGTTTATAACCCTAAATTACAAAGTGGGGCTGCAAAAGAGAACAGTATCACTAATATGAATCAATTGTTTTTAAAGCTGTTTTTGTTATTTAGTTTAATACTTTAGTTTTAGTTTGTCAATCTTCTACGTTTTATTCACTCCTATGTTTTGAGGTGATGTGAGACTGTCAGATGTCAGTTTCGGCAGCTGCATTAAACATCCAGTACATGACATACACAGACAGTCGTAGGAAAAAGACCACTCCAAACCCCTAATACCACTTTATCCTCATGAGAGCAGCTCTTCTTCACTTAAGCCTGTGTATAATTCCTCATCTCAAAAAACAACAGTTTGATTATCTCGGTCTTTAACCTGTACATCTAAAGCTTGAGCTCTCATTTCCTCTGCCTACAGCAGTGCCCTTCGCCCAGTGCTGTATTCTGATCTCTTGTCATAAACTAGCTTTTGTTCA
>CM042427.1:26693170-26958170 GCA_023631565.1 Gymnocephalus cernua | reverse complement strand
ATGTTTATTACACTCTACGTACCTTTTTTTTGTTTCTTGTTGTGTGCACCTTATGTTCATTCGTTCATTCTTCCTCTATGTACTGTACTGTATATAGATGGTTGACAATAAATTCTGTCTTATCTTATCATAACTGATTCTGCAACAGACCAAAGTGAAACTGATCAACATCTACAGTATAAAAGCAGAAAAGCCACGTTAGATCCATTCAGATGAGAGTTCCCTGATGACAAACAGGTTTTAAAGTCTGCCTCCCCATTACTGTTCATGCCCACAGCACTGACATATTTTCGCTACATTAAAGAAACTATCCTGACTAAACGCTGATGGTTTTATCCCAGCTTTCACCTTTTGTTCATCCTTGTAAAATCCAATATAGCCTCTTTGAATAAACATTTTAAAGTACGTTCGATAAATTACAATTGCAAATTTCATCATAAACATGCATAATAAATATTCCATTACTAGCAAGGTGGTTAGTTCACGTGCACTATGACACACTGAGGCTTAACGTTTATTAAAGTCACTGCCGAAAGCAAATTCAAAGTGTGAGTTGGATCGGCTTTTAATAGTGATGGTTGCCCCAAGGAATAAAAAAAAAAACACATTTAGCAAGTTTGAAAAAAAATAAATAACCAAAGACATCATGAAACAGACTGATAGAGAGTAGCATGTTGTAGTAATATTAAATTAAATAAGTCAACCGTATTTGTGATTCTTGCCAATTATAACACTTTGCCAATAAAAGACAAAAAAAGTGGGAGAAGCTGATTGATGTGTCACTGCCCCGTG
Organism: Gymnocephalus cernua; assembly: GCA_023631565.1. Taxonomy (NCBI): domain Eukaryota; kingdom Metazoa; phylum Chordata; class Actinopteri; order Perciformes; family Percidae; genus Gymnocephalus; species Gymnocephalus cernua. The sequence goes on along the minus strand of CM042427.1, from coordinate 26,957,378 downwards.
GTTCCAGTGATGCTGTAATGGCACATTTGAGCCTAAGAAAATTACAAAATGGAAGATTAAAAAAAAAAGGGTAGAAAAGTGTAGACTTCTAAACTGATTCCAAATAACTAATAAAATACAATTGCGCTGCAAGTTATTTACCATGCATGAAGAAATAATTATCTCAAGAGATCAAACAAAAGCGTTTTTTTGGGGCCTTCAGTCATGAGTTGCTGTACTGTCTGAGTGACTACCTGCTTGTGTTTGTGTAAGATAAAAGCAGACTTAAGATTCAATGAGTCAAAGCGGGACCAAGCTGTTGGCATACTATTTCATGCCACGTTTGGCTTCACCCACTGGCATGGGGTGTAATAAATCAGCGCAAACACACACACATATACACAAACACACACACACACACACACACACACACACACACACACACACACACAACAAAGTGCCCATTTTTAGCCATCATATTGGACTGAATATTTAGTGTCACGGTACATCATATTTCTCCTGAGGACTGAAATGCATGAAGCGTGAACAGAATCCTTGTTAGTGTCTCTAAACGGACTACTGAAAACTGAGATAGAGGCCGTTTGAGTATGTGTACTGTATGAGCGTGTGCATACTGTAGCCTAGACAGAAAGTTGGCCGTTTTCCCTAATCAAATTTCAGCTTCTGAGCGGCACAATCTTGACAGTGAGAACAATTAACATTAGTGAGTGGCAATTAAATCGCACAGCCAGCTGCAGCTTCACTAGGAAGCCATACAGAATACTAAAACTAATATCATAAGTCACTGTATGTGTCTGTGTGTATACACTATGTGGGCATGTGCTTATGAAATAGCCACAGCGAGTCTGTCTGCTGAATTTATTGTAATGGAAATGGCAGAAAGGGTCACTCAATACAAAACAGTTATGACTTCCCTCCATCAAATTCCTTTTTATGTCACCAACTTAAAATAATGACTGAGCTGGGAACAGTATTTATCTGTGTCAACTGTACCATAAAAAAAAGACATTTCATATCTCAGCACAGTAGGGCATCACAATAAAGAAGACAGCGCTGGCAGGGGCGTGTTTGTACAGTATAAGCATGTCTTTGAATAAGGCATGTAATGTGTGCAGAGTGGAATACTACAGATTATTTTTCCATTATGGTTGAATGTAGGGCAAAAAAGGCTTTAAAGCAGTGGAGTTCCTTTCATAAAAAGTGATTGTGCCTGGAGGTGCCTGTGTGAGTATGTGTGTGTGTGTTCGTAAAAAGGACAGAGGTCTACAGCCGGGTTAATGGTTGGGTTGTTGCTCTGCTTTTCTTGCATGGCTAATTTAATTAAACTGAATTAAACTGCACAATTATGAAGGCAAAATATCACATATAATGTGTTTAAAAAAATAAATCATATAATAATATGACATATTGTGTTCTAGAGCAATATATTAGAGAGGTGTTTAGATTTGGATCAGCAAAGCCCAAGTGTAATGAACTATTTAATATTGACAGTAAAAATAGCATTTTTAAAATGATGAAATCCAATCTGAAAAATCTCAGCTGAAGGTAGTGAGGAATGAGTATTCATCTGCAGTGGAGTTATGGCACTTTGAAAACATTTCTCTCTCCACATATCAAGCACAATCGAGCTCTGTCTTTGAGAATGAAACTGTCTTGAAGCAAACTCTCTATCATTTGATATGTGGTGGGTTTGTGAGACAGTTCTGAACTATAATCCTTCCTACGGTGAATCAGCCAATCATTTGTGTGTGTGCGTGTTATCAGAAACGACCGTATAGACTAACACACTCACATCTGTGTGCATGAGGTATTGTATGTGCCAGAACAGTATGGTGTTTTGATTGGATGGCTGGTGTTTGCATATTCATGAAAAGAAAACCATTTCTGGTTTGATGAATGCTGACAGAAGGGCCTGCTGGATACAAGTTGACACAGCTAAATTAACCGGAGACCGGTGTCATTTTGTCAAAGAGGCACCAACACAGAAACACACACAGAATGATAAAAAGCACTGGAAGCTACTTAAACAGGAAAAATCCACCCCAAAACTATAATTGTGACATTATTTTACAGGTTACAAGTCAATGTCTAAAAAAAACAAAAGCAAACTGTCTCTCTTCACTGGAAAACTGACTTTCGAGACGTGATGAATGATGTCACATGATACATTATGGAGATATTTCATCAGTGCTTAATAACTATGTGGGCTCATAAATGTTTTGTTTGAGATATTCCATCCCAGTGAATATAATTTGAATTCAGTGCTTCCAGCTGCGGCTGACAAAATGCCGCCGTATCCCAGGAAAATCTATGGGTGTTGTCATGGTTCCCATTGTTTAGTGTCAGCTAAATAATTAGTTTGAGATGACATCACTAACTAAAACCGAGTTGTTCAATACTAATACTAATGCACACATACCGTAGTAACCTCCAGCTGATACACACAGACATATTAATTCACACATGATGCATGTTTACCTCAGCATCCTCCTCCAGCTCCCGCCCTCTTCTTCCTCACTTCTCCCCCACTTAATCTGTACCCTTTAGTCCTTTCTAAACCTCAGCATTCTTCTCCCTCACCCTCATGCTGATCTTGTTATCCTTCCAAGCCCTGTTCTTACTACTTCACCTAATTCTTCATCCTTCTCCTCCGCTTCACCCTTCCTCTCATCTGCAGTAAAGGAACTAACACAATTATCAGTAAAACTCCCTCAGTGGGCAGACAGACAGACAGGCTGGTGCTTAATGCCCTGCTACCGCTTTCAATCTCCAGTACATCTCCTCTCCTCATTTTCACACCCACATTCAATTACTACAAATTACATGCAGTTTAATTATTATGGCGCAGGAGCTCTACTGTTCATTAGCTGAAGAACAGCAGGACTGAGTGCAGACAGAAACGAGTGGGATGAATTTCTTTCTTTTTTTAGCAGCAAAATGAGAATGGAAGTATATGGTGGGAGCAGGGTTTAGGCAATTGAAAATGCAGCAAATGAAGCATGCAGTGAAATATCGTGCTGGCAAAACAGTAAACAATGATATATATTTCCAAAGACATGCAGGTGTCAGGTTAATTGTAGTCTTGATCAACAAAAGTACATTTCCAGAATAATTGCATGTCCCTTACCTTCTGCTCTGTGTGTTGCTGTTCTCAACATTCATTTACTTAGGGAAACAACATCAAATTCCCAGCTAGCATGCTACACGCTAAATATAGCAAGTTTTGAAGAACATTTGGATTATGCAATAAGGCAGGCCTGCTTGGTTCTTTCAGGGAATGATTTTAAACATTTACAAAGAATGTTATTGCTATGGATGAAGTACACAGTGCGATACACTGGTACAAGCAAATTACGTTTAACCATGTACAGTATCCAGTTATTTAAACAGCTCACGTTACTGCATGGTGTGAACAGTTAACTTCATTTAATAGTGTATGTGGCATTTTCTTTTGCGGGGTGCAAATGTTCCACCAAAACAAGTTCCATCCCGAGACTATTTTGCAGAGCCACTGTCGCTGTGTCTGTAGCTTAGCGCCAACTGTAATTGGTTTAAAGAAATGCAAACAACCCAGAGCGTTTTTTCCCCCTATCCTAGAATATATGTGTGGTAGACCTTACTCTACAGTGCTGTGGAGTAAGGTCTGGCAATGTGAGACTAAGTTAACTATGGACACTAAATTGCCCATAGTTGTGAATGGAAGTGTAAATGGTTGTCTGTGTCCCTATGTGTCAGCACTGTAATAGTCTGGCGACCTGTCCAGGGTGTACCCCGCCTTTAACCAATGTCAGCTGGGATTGGCTCCAGGCCCCTCACAACCCTGAATAGGATAAGCAGTTAGAGATAATGGATGGATGGAAGACAACATACAATGGGGATGATCAATAAGCTAGTTTGAACCCTACAGAATAGAATAAAATAGTATAGAACTAGCTTGTGCTGGTGACGGTAGGAAAAAAAAACACGTCCCCCTCTTGGTTCAGCTTTTGAAATATTTATTGTTCATCTGGTTTTGACATTTTCTCACCATTCATCCAGCGATGTCAAGGCAAAGTGGATTATATGAAGGGAGATGGGGATAGATGAGAGGATATTAAAAGACAAAGAAAGACAGACAGCTAGAATGCCTATTAATGCTGACAGTTTCTGTCACTTCTCTTTTGAGTGCTTCTCTGTTTCGAAGTGATCAAGGAGGGGATGAAGAAAGACTCCGTGTATGGCTGTAATCTAGCTCTTTGTGTCTCAACAGTTCAGCTTCAATTCATTCATCCACTTTTTGTTTTGTTTGTGCTCCCACTTACAGTGGACAAGATCTCTCTTCTTAAAATGTTCCACCCTTCATCCATCTGCAATATCCTCACTTATTCTCCCTTGTATCTTTAATTCTCTATCACTGTTTAATTTCCTCTGTTTCCCTCTCTGTCGTCTTGAGTCACTATAGTTTACCTTATGATGATGACAGCAGATTAAAAACTGGCATCACTGGACTGCAGACACACAAAGCACTTAAGACAGACAAATAAAACATACTTGAATAGAGACCAAATCGCTTATACACACATATGCAGAATGAAAAGGCTTATCTGTTGACAAGTGCAGTGTGTCTGTGTGTGGGTGTTTGTTTCTTGATTAAATTGTGATGAAATGGGGTGATAGCGGTTTCTGTTTCAAACCACATTTTCAAATGGTATGCAAACCAATGGTTTTCAATCAGATAGCATTATTCCTCTTGGAATTACACATGAACAATGCAATGTGTTTATGTGCTGAACTGAATGGTGGCATTTACGACCTCCCTTATGATTTCACACACACAAACAAACAAACACACAAACAAACAAACAAACAAACAAACAAACACACAAACACCATATATGCATACAAGCACACTCGTCCACATGCACCATGCCGACAAGCTTGACAGACACAAGCCGTGGCCCTCATTACCATTTCCACCACCTACTGAAGTCGCTATCTCTCAGAAAGCGTTTCTCTGTTGACTTTCACTACTTCTGTTCAGAGCAGACAGACACACAGCCGCAGGGGCTCCTTTCACCACAACCACGTCAATGTATGTTAGTGTGACAGAGCGTTGTGCTCTACACAGAGACTGGCAGAGATCGAGAGGTTGTGTTTAGTGTGTGTGTGTGTGTGTGTGTGTGTGTGTGTGTGTGTGTGTGTGTGTGTGTGTGTGTGTGTGTGTGCGTGTGTGTGTGTGTGTGTGTGTCTGTTAGATGGGGGTATACAAGAATATAGATGGTGAATATGAGTGACGTGACCTTTTCGCTGTTCTGTGTTACTGAGTGTGCATATTTTGCTACAGTAAGTTCACAAATGTGTGTTTGTATGTGTGTACAAGTAGGCACTACATGATATTTAGTCTCATTGAGGAATTTCCTGGAAAGATGAGAGAAAATAACATAAGGATGTGCCTGGCCTAGTGGAGGGTTTGGTGTCCTTACTGGGTTAATATTCACATCATATGGGATTAATGTATCCATTTATTAAGTTAGGTCTAATTACTTTCAACTACTAATTACGTAATCACTGTAACTCCGATAGGACATGAACAAGGCATAACTACTGGCACAACTGCCCACACCAATTACTGAAGAAGACTCTCAGATTGACAGCAAAATGTCTTAAAGAGCTCATATTATGCTTTTTGTCTTTTTCCCTTTCCTTTATATATATATATATATATATATATATATATATATATATATATATATATATGTGTATATATATATATATATATATATATATATATATATATGTGTATATATATATATATATGTGTATATATATATATATATATATATATATATGTGTATATATATATATATATATATATATATATATATATATATATATATATATATATATATATATATTAGGGCTGTCAAATGATTAAAATTTTTAATCAAATTAATCAGAATTTTCAGTGGATTAATCATGATTAATCACTATTTGCAATTACACCTGAATCCTAACCATTTTTTTCTGAAATGCATACCAAAAGATACTAGTGCTGTCAAGCAATTAAAATATTTAATTGCATTAAATGTCATAGTTAACTCGCTATTAATCGCAATTAATCGCACATTTTTATCTATTCGATGTCCCTTGATTTCTTTTTGTCCCATTATATTTTCTCATTTTAATTCTCTTATCAGCATGGAAAAGTAGATCGGCTTGCTTTGTGACTGTTTTTTTATTGAAAACAACATTGTCATATACGTTATGTTCAATTTCACACTAACATTCACACTTGGATCTAATAATCTGTCACATAATGTAACGCTGTTACCTCGATGTTCCATTGCAGGTAATACTGCAGATAGTCCTGCAGATAGTACTACAGGTAGTACTGCCTCATTTGTTTCTTTCACTGACTGTAGAGTCACTACTCGCTCGCTCTGAAGATAATCGCCGTCACGAGCCTACAAGCTACGCGGCTAGCAAGCTAAAACCGGCCGAGGCTTGTGTCTGTTTTGTTTGCGGTCTGCGAAATTACAAGACCCGCCCTTCAATCACTACTATTGGCCAGGCGTCGAAGGTAACGTAACTCCATTTGTTCAGGTCCTATCCCCTGACCAATCCACTATCCTCACCACTCGCGGTGAAATGCCTAAATCAAACCAATCAGCTGCTTCGTAGGGCGGGACATGGTGTGGCAATAGACAGTTAAAGAAGTGGACTAACAGATCCCGTTGCTCTCTCTATGCGTTACTCGTGCGTTAAAAAAATTATCGGCATTAAAATGGGTTTGCGTTAACGCCGTTAATAACGCGTTAAACTGACAGCCCTAATATATATATATATATATCTTTGTTTGTGCATGTTATAGGTATACAAAGTGAAAAAGCCCAAAGTCCACCCCAAAGAGAGTTACCATCTCCAACAGAAAACACGGTTCACGAACAGCTCCAAACAGCTCTATTGTAGTCCAGCCTTTACTTCAGTGACAAATGCGCGTCATTTTGCGTCACTTTGTAACACACGTAATAATTAGGGGTGTCACGATTCTCCAAATCCTCGATTCGATTACATTTTCAATTCTAAGGTCACAGTTCGATTCGATTCTCAATAAAAGCACAGGTTGCTATGCCATTTTTAGACTAGACTTTTATGCAATATAATATCTGACCTTTGTCCGCAATGTACCACACTACATTGTCAAATTTAAAACATTTATTAACAACTAGGGCTGGGAAAAAAAATCGATTTGATTTAAAAATCGAGTTGGTAGGTCAAATTGATTCATATTTTCAAAAAATCGATTTTTTTAGATTTTTTTTTTTAGGTTTTATTAGCTCAATGCACAGTGACTTTTCAGTTAGAGAAAGGGTTTGCCTTTGCAATTTTAAAATATATTTACAGTTTGCAGTTATTTTGTTTTAAATGGAGGGGGGGGGGACATCGAAACGAAAATCGAGTTTTTTATGAGAAAAAAAACTTAATCAAAATAACCTGCCATCAAGTTTCTCTTTTGTAACTGCAGTCTTTTTCACAGAAGATGACATTCAAGTTCACAACAAAACAAACAAAAACAATAAAACAGCCATGTCCATAGTCTTCTCTGAACAATTAAGTGTTTTAACAAACTATTTCCAAACAGTTGAACATATACCACACAGATAACTACTAGATATAGATAGATGTAGAATATGGTACACACACACATAACAGAGCTTGCAAACTGTGGCTTTTTTGTCAACGTGAACGTTGTCAACATAACTCACTGAAAATCTAAAATACTTCCACACCAGCTGTCGATGGGTCTCCTGCATCTGCAGTTTCCATGCTATCTTTTGACTGGCTGTAGCTAAATTAGAGGAGGTTGACTCGCAGCACTTCAACGCGTGTGTTTTTTTCCACTTGGCAAGCCAACCGGACGTGACATGGGGGCATGGCAGCATCGACGATTCCATTTTTTTATTTCGAGGTTCGAGATTGTGACTTAATTTCGATCAATTTTTAATCAAAATCGAAATCGTGACACCCTTAGTAATAATGCTCGCCTAGCTACTAGTGTGGCACGCCCTCAACCCAAGCTAGTTAGAGCGGAGGCCCGAAGACACTAGGTACTGTGCATATGCGACTGCCAACAAAGATGGAATAGAAGTGAGATGCCTCACTCGAAAGCTAAAACAGAGAGCTCAACACACAGGGTGAATAGAGGATATTCAACAATATGCAGTGTGACAAAAATATGGTGTTTTTGGACAAATTTAACCATGTAAACCTATTATGGTACAACTTCTAAATACAATTATGAACTTGAAAATTAGCATAATATGAGCTCATCAAATTAAAACTCCAGTTCAGTAATTTGTTGGATTCACCCGTTTAAATTACATTCAGGTTTAAAGTTCTGCAAAATTAAGGGCGTTCCGCTTTGATAAGGGGCTGCCGTCAGGAGGCAAGCATAGACTGTAGGCACTGCCAAGATGGTGACGTCCGGAGCCAGTGGGAGCCACCCACTTTGAGTTTCATCTTGAATGTTCAGAAACCAATGAGTGACATCACTGAGACTTCTAGATATTTTACACAGTCTATGATTGAGATCAGTTGAGATAATTTGGCTTGAAAAAAATCATTGTAACGTTAAAGGTACAATATGTAACATTTCTGCATTAAAATGTCTAAAAACGACCATACCTACGTTATATATTTTTTTGAGTTGTGTAGTTACACTCTCACAAATGTTTCCACCAAACTTCAAACCCAGAGAAATCTGTTATTTTATTTTCAGACACGGCACGTTTCCTTTCCTTCCTAGTCGCCCGTCAGTGGCGTCATATAACCTTTCACCCTCTAGTTCCTCGTAACTTCCTTCAAAACACGAGCACCCAGGTGATACGTTTGAGCATAATTGTAAATCATACAATGTCACAGAAAAAAATACTCCTAACCATAATACTGCTTTTTCTTAATAGCATGCCACTTTGCAACACAGTAATACAGCAGATATCTTATTTATTGATACATATCAATATCGATCCAGTTTTTTACTACAATGTGTGGGTTGACAAGTAACTTAATGCTAGCTAGCTAATGCTTGGTGGATAACATTATAGGGTTACCACATCGTTCAACACGCTCATAAAGTTATTAGTAGCATCATTGTTTTCACCACGGATAAAAGCAGCGCTGGGCTAGCCATGAATGAGTTTACCAGTAATGTTAACGTTAGCTGTATAGATAAGACGACTAATCTAATGCTAATTTAGCCAGCTAGCACCTGGTCTGTCTGCCTGGGATAACAGCTGACCGGGACAGTTAGCTAGCAATAGCCAGTTACCATTAGCCCATAGCCAGCCAACAGACAGCCACCATTACAGCAATCCATACAGTATAAGTACTATACAGCACTTAACTCCAGTGCTGGGTGCTTACGACGCTAACGGCAGTTTAAACTAGTGTAAACTTGTACGTGAACAGATGCATTGTAATCGGCGAAGGTGTTTAACATTAAAAAGTACAACTCCCATAATTCCACGCAACTTACCAACGTCATCAAAAGTCCGTGTTTACAATCCATTTTCTTTGGTTGAGAGACCCCTAGCGGCAGAAAGTTACATATTGTACGTTTAAGGGACAAATATATGCACCATAATAAGATGGTTCAGTAAATTTGTAAAAAAAATAAATATGATGCTCGTGTTTTGGACATGCCCAGCCAAGCCCTAGGCAGTAATTGGATGTCTTGTATCTTCTTCTTTTCTCAATTATATTTTACTACATCACCTGAAGGCCTCCTATCAATCAACATCACAATGAAACACAGTTGCACTGTAGCCCTGAGGGAAGGATAAGGGAAAGATGGAAGAGAGAAGGACAGCAGTAAAACTGGTTTAAGACAAGTGGATTTCAGCGGTCATCCATCAGTTTTTGAGAAATAACAAGATACATGCCAGAGGCCAGCGTCACATTCACTGTCATCATACAAAATATATACTGAATTGTAAAATGGGCATTAATGGGACCTTTCCTAGTACTGTGCTTTTCTTTCCTACACTGTCTTATATTCAACTTGTGATATACCAGTCCTTCCAGAAAAACGCAGAGTTTTTTTGTGATTGTTGCAGGCAAAAATCCTTGATTATACGTTTTCTTAAAAAATGAGATGGAATATGCAGGATATTTATGCAATTTTACGCGATGAAATTGTGGGAACTTGCGGGAACTTGCAAAAATTGCGGGAACTTGCAAAAAATTGCGGGAACTTGCAAACATTGCGGGAACTTGCAAAAACTGCAGTTTGATGAAAAAGAGAAAAAAAGGGATTCCCCCAACACCCTGTTCTCACTATGAAATCATGCAAGCCCTGCATATATTGCACAGGAATCTGCAATTTATGCGGCGTATTTGAAAAAATGCAGCCCCCGCATAAATATGTGGACACAGCCAGTGTCTCTCCAGTGTCTCTAGAAATGCGCTGAGCATCGACCCGGTAACTTCTGCTGCTAGCCTTTGTGATGAGTAGGAGGACAGTAGTGTTTCATTTTCAACTTCATCCTAAACTTTACATTGTACTCTCTGTGCAAACATTTAGACTACATGTTTTGAAAACTGTTAACGTGCCAGAGGGCAGTTTGTATGGTGATTATGTGTAATTACATTTTTTTATTTAACCTTTATTTATACAGGTAATGTCACTGAGACACACGGTCTAATTCTCAAGAGAGACCTGTTAAGGACAATACACAACATCAGTTACACACAGACAGATTACAATAGTATACACAATTTGTACTATATACAATATTTAAAAGAAAGTGCCAAGTAGACTTTAAACACTAAAGTACTAAAAACAAGAACACGATTCCAAAGATGTTTTGTTCCAGTACCCTTAAAATGAGTTTAAAATCCCCTAGTGGGATCAAGCTGGACAGCTTTAGATCCTGCTGCATTCTAGGTTGAGGGGGCAGAAAAAGAGAAAGCCTTTTTGCCAAGCTTTGTACGAACTGATGGAACAAAAAAGATTTCCTTGTCACGTTTTGCTTCTCCTTCAACTCTTTCACTACACATTCATCTTGTACAGATACTTTCAACAGCTATTTCGGCTAAATCTGTTCTGTGACCTCTCCATAATCTTTTTGTCCTTTGTCTTCATTCTTTTCTCTCCCTTCTTTGTCCTCACTATTACAGCCAGACCGATATATCGGTGGGCCAATATTATCAGCTGATATTAGGCATTTTCCAAACTAGCTGTATCAGCATTTATAATGGCCGATAAATGAATATTTAAAAAATAAAATGAAAACGGACGAAACACCCTTCAACCATGTTATGAGTGTGGGCGTTGCATAGTTTGTCCACAACACTCATGTTTAACCCTTTAAGTTTCATAACTTAGCCTAAGTTTGTATTTTTATACATTTTATTTATCAGAACTTTAATATATTTTTTAATATAGTTCCTCTGTTCTGTTGTGACAATAAAACAAGTTTATTTTTAAACTGCATTATCATATTATTTTAGTGAGGACTCATAAATAACTACAAATAACTAATGTTAGGGAAATCTGTTTGTTGTGTTACGCGTTTCTGGATTGTGTTTTTAAATATATATTGGCCGATATATCGGAATATCGGATTTTTAAATCACCAAATATTTGTATCGATATTGGCCTTAAAAATCCTCACTATTCCTTCATGTTTTCCCTTCTAGCATCTCTAACTTCCTATTCTCCTTAAATATTATCTAGTAGTCTATCCCTCTCTCTCGTTCTGGGCGTATAAATGTTTGTCTCTATAATTCAGCCTTCAGCACATACAGTAAATTAGCCTCTGTCAGGGCTTTGCTCTGTGCCGAGAGCTTTGGCAGAATCTGGTCTCTTTTTTTTTTCTCAGTGGCACACTTCAGCACCCTGGCACCTTTACTCATCATGTTATTTACTCTGAATCACAGGTAATGAAGCAAAGGACTGGTGAAACCATGTGTGAGAGAGGAAAGACATACCACTCTGGGAGCCAGAATGGACATCTGGCCTTGTGATGTTTACAGTGAAAATGAACAGCTGGGTTTCGGTGTACAGTGCAAAAGATGTTTATCCGGAGACTTTTAGCCAATGGCAACAAACTGTGCCATGTGTTTTACAGCGCTGAAATAGAAAATGAACGACAAGCTTTAGAGGAACAACACAGTTGTTGCCTCTAATGTCACTAGTCGACTGCAGATATGTCCTTTGTTTCATATGGAGTTAAATTAATTCAGACTGGGAAAATAAGATTTCACTATATCCCATGAAATGTTTTGTGGCGAGCATACATCTTGTTAGAGAGCAAGCAGCTTCTTAAAAAAGGTTCAACAACAACATTTTGCTGAAACAGCCATCAATGCTTTTTGCAGGTGCAAACTCCCAAACATTTAGTTGCTGATGGAATTGTAAAGCAGCAAATGTTTTTTCCCCCCTGAGTAAAGTAGAAAACAGAGGGAATTGTTTAAGATTTCAAGAAACACAGAAGCTAGCTAATCTTTAAGCTGTACGAAATAATGAAACACTTTCTTTATGATTTTATATAACTGGATTTTCCACCTTATTTCGACAAAAATGGTACATATCCAAGCAAGGATAAAGTCTCTGTATAATACACCTAACATGCAGTATATAGTAATACAGTATTGAGAACATTTAAATTAGTTGGGTATGGCACTTTAATTTAAGAGTCCAATGTGATTTTGTAGCTTCTATGATGATAATGTGGAAGCAATTAAAAAAGCTAAACCAATGAGCCCTCTAAGATCTATACAAAATCACCCAAAAACATTTAATAATCTATCATTTAATATTTTGCCATTAACCGATTTATTTTCCCATGAACATTAGTGGCTTAATTAAATATTTGTGCTATGAAACAGTTAATTGCTGGCTCTGAATGATGACAGAATAAATGATTCTGAGCCAAGTAAAGTTAATTTAAAGACCACTTAAAATACATTAAAAGTATGTGATTAGATTTGTAGTCCGCAGCTGAGGCTACAAACAGAATGAACGAAGAAGAGGAAGAAACCAAACAGAGACAAAAGAATGGAGACAAGAATGGCCTCTGTTCCCGATTGACACCCTGTTGTGTAATCTGCAGCAGGCTGCTGTGCCTGCCTGCTCTGTCTAACACACTCACTCACACACATACACACACAAATCATCACATACATATACTAAAGCTCAGACTCTGATCTGTTTCCCTCCCAGCTTAATCTGACAGCCGTGTCAGCTTCAATAAGCCTCTGTTTGCAGCTGAGGCTCTGCGGTCTCTGCCTAATTGCATTATCTTTCAGCTACCTGAGACAATACTGTGCTTTATTCCGCTGATGCTGACACAGAGATGAGATGCTAGTTATTGTGGAGGGAGATTCGGGACAAAGGGCTCCCTGTGTCGACAACATTGTTGGCCACTTAAAGGTGATAGTGTATGATGATCACAGATGGCACAACACACAAATCATAACACCATGCTTGCAAAGAACACACTTCTGTAATTAAATCCCACAGGATAGCTAATACATTATTTACTAATTCCCCTTTGCATTGGAGTATGTTCTTATGAAATATTGATGATAGAGACTAGACAGTTCTAAGTTTGTTTGTGTTGTTCTCATGAATGTGAAGGCTGATGCATATATAACTGTATTACCAGTTCTTTGTGTGTAACATTGTTTGTACTTTCAGTAGTCTAATTGATTGTGTGCTGTTAAAGACTTACCTGATTTTTGTCCCATTCAGTCTCACTGCTTTATAGCAGCCTACCACCTTTCTGTGTAACAATGCCAATAAAGTCCTTTTGAAGAAGTGCTGTCACACACAAAGTTATATAAAAAGGTAAGTTAGTGTGATATTACTTGTATAACAGTAATTCTTTGTTGCTTCTTTAGAGTGCAATCTCAACACAAAATTATATATACTGAACCCTTTCTCGGCCAACAGAAGTAAGCAGTCACTTTAGCTGGTTTAATTCTGTATAGAAAAAGGGGTGAGACCAAGCACACACCTGTTTCATCACTATAACGGGTGCAGCATTTCAAAAAGTCCTGCCATTTTGCGTTACATCAAACTTAGTTTGGCATGTCTGTACTGCAATTTTATAATACGTATCTGTTAATATATGCATGATATGATATTTCTGTAGTAAGCTAGTACTGTAACTCTCAGCAGTATGACTCAGTTGTGATGCTGGATATAACAAACATTGTGCACTAGAGAAATGGTTGTAGTGTAGCTGTAGTGTCACAGAACAACAGTTGAAATGTTGGCATTAAATAGAGGCTAGGTATTCCTTCCACACCCCACCATTGTCCAACAAATGATGATGAGTGGCACACACACAACACAGCTTAACACCAACAGATTTTGTCTGGTTGTTGACAGCAGTGACACTGATTGGCCTGGTAATCATGTTATGATATCGACTTATTCAGCTGCAGACAGCAGACATTTAGTTTAAAAGGTAGATGCAGTGGTACACTTTCTGCCAGCATTTCTTCCTTCATTGGGGACACAAGAAATAAGACCTAAGGGAAGGAAACACATGCGACAAACCAATGGTTGAAAATACGGGTCCATGATAACCGGACACTGCCATTTGTATTATAGAAATAATTTTGAAACATGGCAGCAACAGACACCTCACTGCCAATGTAGGGTGCCTGCATGTTACATGGCAGATGACAGTACCACACATGACAGACAAGGGGTGGGTTACACATATCTACAGATCTATAGTTTACATAGGCAAAACAATTAAACGGGATCATAGAAGAAGACACTAACTGCTCTGCAGCTGGTTGCATTTAAATGTAGAAGTAATTGCTGTGAACATTTCTTCTAGATGTGAATGCAACATGGATTTTATTTGCAAAAAGTTGTGTTGAGGGGCTTGAGGCAATTTTCTCCATCGACTTGCTAAACTGTCTGAGCTCAGCTCCTTCTAAAGCTTGTGGGTATAGTTTCAGTAGCTCTGTGTGTGTGTGTGTGTGTGTGTGTGTGTGTGTGTGTGTGTGTGTGTGTGTGTGTGTGTGTGTGTGTGTGTGTGTGTGTGTGTGTGCGTGTGCAACGTCCTATATATGTTTAAAAATCAGACCACTGGTTTGAATGTGTAAATAATCTACAGCATGAACTACAGGTTTATTCCCAGGCTGCCCAGCCACAAGATGCTGATTCGGACACATTTCATTTTTCTTAGACTGATAGCCTGGTGGGAGCCACAGAGACTGACGGCGCCTTGAGCGGGTCCATTAAGGAAATGAGAGCTATCAATCAAAACGGATTAATCTAACTTGATCTCCCAGAGGCAGATAAAGAAATTTAAATCTGGACCAACACACCCACATGCGTACATGCTCCCACGAACATTTACTGTAGATGCAGACAAAGCACTGTACAATTAAGTCATTTTGAGACTGCAAAAATAAGCCAAAAATTATAAGTGACTGTACAACATTGTGTGTGTCCCACTTTGCCTCTATGACTGCAACTCAACTTGTCCTTGAAGTGAAAAGCCTTTTTCACTATTATAAAATCCCAGGAAGACGACTGTACTCCACCATGTCGATTGTACGGTGAGTGTTCCTGACAAGGAAAAATGGTTGCGCTTGTTAAAGCCTTTCCTTTCAAAACTGATGCATTTCTCAGCAGACAAATCTATTGAATGTTACATGACAGAAACAAAGAAGGAGAGATTTGGGAAAACCTTTTAGAAATTGCTTTTTTTCTGTTGTGCTTCAGCACGTCTTTTATTTACTGAGAAACAGATGGGCCCTATCATCCGTGCTGACAGGTAATGCCATTTTAACTTTCCCAGACAGAAGAAGAGCCAAAGGCTTTGCAGTACAGCACACATGCTACCAGATCAGCTCAGTAAACTGCTAAAAAGATGCATGAGTGAAAGAAAGCCATCAGCAGGCAGCATGTGAAGAATGAAAGTGCTTGTTACCATTCAATATATGTCCATTGGAAAGAATACATTTCACTTTGTGCATACTGTACATATTCTATAGATTTATATGAACACATCCATTAATTACTGTCTCACAATCAAGAACACCCAGTGCCAAGAAGGTTATACACAGTAATAACAATGTATTTCTCAGACCGCGCATGTTGTAGACTAAATGACCAAAATTTCCTGGCCAATTTCCATAGATATACACTACTCTTTTATGCTTTGAGGTTGTAGAAAGTCCTCTTTACAAATACATGTTATTATGTATGAAGGGTTTGCAAAAAAAAGTAATGTTTAGTACATGGAGAACAAAACACTTGTTCAACCTGATTGACAACTGAAAGGGTAGAAAGAGACAAAGACCTCTAAGCAACAGTTAAGTAAGAATAGAAGAAATCAGCAGGCATTGGTAAAAGAAAGCTTAGCATCAAAATGTGTGCAGATTCAAATAGGAACAGGTTCCTGTTTTCAGTGTCAAGTGCCCGTTATTATGGATCCCACGTAACTTCTAGGCAAGTCCCGCCCTATGAAGCAGCTCGATTGGTTGGGGTTAGGCATTGACCTCGAGTGGTTAAGGTTAGGATAGCCAATTGGTCAGGGGATAGGACCTGAACAAATCGGGTTATGTTACCTAGTGTAAGCATGGATGCCTGGCCAATGGTAGTGTGTGAATGCTCCAACAACCCCAAGACTCTCTTCTCTACAAAACAAACTTCTTACCTTCAACACCTGCCTCCCCTCCCTCCACCCCCTCAGTCACTCTCTCATTTCTCTCTGCTGTCCCCTGTGGAGCTTTCACATTTCACCACAGGTATGAACAGCTCCACCTGCACCCTTGATCCCATCCCATCAGCTTTCATTAAGACCTGTCTACCATCCATCGCCCCGCTCATCACTACAATCATCAATTCCTCTCTCAGTCACCCCCATCCTAAAGAAACCTGGTCTAAACCCGGACACCATGTCCAACTTCCGACCCATATCCAACCTCCCCTTCCTATCAAAAATCCTGGAACGTGTTGTTGCTGCCCAAATTAAAACCCACCTCTCCTCCAATAACCTGTTTGAACCATTTCAATCTGGATTCCGCCCACAACACAGCACTTAAAAATGAACTCCTCCTCTCCTTTGACTCTGGCCACCTCACCATTCTTATCATGCTTGACCTCACTGCAGCCTTTGACACCATCAACCACTCCATTCTCCTGTCCCAACTGGAAACCTACTACAACATGAGTGGCACTGCACTCTCCTGGCTCCATTCCTATCTCACCAACAGACAACAGTTCATACACATCAACAACTGCACCTCCTCCATTGCTCCTCGGTCACAAGGCGTCCCCCAAGGTTCGTTGCTTGGTCCTCTCCTTTTCATCCTGCCACTCGGAAATATCATACGCAAACATGGTCTTCACTTACACTGCTACGCCAATGATGTCCAGATCTACATTTCTACCAAATCCATCATCACAGCTATATCCTCCACCCTGACCAACTGCTTCAAACCAACTTCCTCCAACTCAACTACAATAAATCCGACTTCATGCTCATTGGCCCGAAATTCCTCACAAAGAACACCCATAACTTCGGTCTCACTGTCAACAACTCCACCCTGTCTCCATCCCCACACATCCGTAACCTGGGAGTCATCTTCAACAGCAACCTCACTTTTGAAAACCACATCAACCAAATAACCAGAACTGCCTTCTTTCACCTCAAAAACATTGCCCGGCTCCGTCCATCACTCACCTTCTCTGCTGCCGAAACTTTGATTCACGCCTTCATCACTTCCAGAATTGACTACTGCAACAGCATCCTCTATGGTCTACCTGCAAAAGCCTTAAATAAAACCCAATACATCCAAAACTCTGCTGCATTAAAATACAACAGGTGCATATTGCTGTTCATTTAAGTACTGTTATTATTTAAAGTTGTGACCATTATTTTTCATAGTTACATTGCTGTATGAAGACTGCTGTTCATATTGTTGTTAGAAGTTTGGTGAATATATTATGACAGTTGAGATAATTAGAAAAGGCTGATAAAGTTGCCAAATGTGTTTTAAATGAAGTCAGTTACTAAGGGCAATATATAAAGTGCTGTACATGTGTGTTTCTATAGTGCACCAATGCACCTTAAATTATTTTAGTTGATTCATTTTGTTGTATTCTTTAACAATAAAGGATTTAATAAAATGGCATTCTTAGCACACAATTTGTGTTGTCCAGTAAACTGGGACTATAATTTGGGAGGATTGTACAATTATAAAAACCTATCCTAATTGTACAATCCTACTTAATTATAGTCTTAGTTCACTGCACCAGTAACTATATAGTGTAGACTACTGTACATTCATGTAACAACAGGGAGAGGACACCCCAATGGTTTTTGACCTCATATTTTGCTGGGGGGGAAATAACTGATGAATATACTCTGTTACATTCATGTTTACAGTGTGCATTATATTTATCACTTAATTATCTTTATAGTTTCTAGATTTTAGAGTCCAATTTCTGCAGTTTCTTTCTTTTCTATCTCCATATATACGAGGGAGCAAAACATAATATGCAAAAAAAGGAAAATCCTCTGTAAAAAAAAAAAAAGAAACGTGAGAAAAAGCGTGGCAGATAACAGCTGACCGACTGTATGATAGTCTAAAATATACATTTACAAACTACTGCTCTTAACTGAAGCCATTCAATGAGTTACTTGTCATTTGCAAAAACAAACAGTTGTACACTTTGCATTAAAAGCGAGCAGTGGAAGTTAAGGACTTATTCAATTTATATTCTAGTCCATGAGAGAGAGGGAGAAACAGAGTGAGAGAGATATTTACGCATCATATTCTAGCGTTGTAGAAAATGGATCTTCATGGTAAATTTCCTCAGGAACATTATCTTCTGCTTACTTTTAAGACAAAGAGTACAACGGTTAATCCGTGTCAATGATTAGTAGCCTAATCCTTGAATGGTATGATTATGACCGTTTCAATTCAGAGCAGTGGTCAGTAATGTATATATTTAGGCTGCTTACGCATTCAGTCGGTCTGCGATCGTCTGCCAGGCTGTCTCTCGCTGTTTCATTACAGCAGCCGTGTTTCTTTTTTACAAATAATGTGTTTCACGTTACTTCTACAAGAAGCTGCTGCTCACTCTGTATTATGTATGAACAATGTGTATTCTCCATTGTAGCATCAGTAAATCTGTGATCGACCTCGCGGTCTGTTAAGGAAATCCGTGATCCGAATTACTTCAGCCCGGCTCGACCTAGTCGCTCCTCTTCAGCCTGGCTTGGCCGTCGTGAAACGCACCAAGCCAGGCTGCACAGATTAGACTAGGTCAAGTCTCGCTTTATCAGTTATCCTGGATTCATATATTCTACTTTTGTGAAACAGCCCCCTGGACACATTCAAAACACTAATCAAAACACAGCTCTTCAGATTAGCTTTCCACATACAATAGTCTTACATTTCTCACCTGAAAGCTACTGGTTTTATTGTTTTTTAATTGCTTTTAATATGCTTGTTTTATGTGTTGGTTTTATTGCTTATCTGTTTTTAATGTGATATATGTGTCTTTGAGTACCATGAAAAGCGCTATATAAATAAAATGTATTATTATTATTATTATTATTAGAGAGAGCTTTCGTGAGTGAGTGTGTGTGACAAGACCGGCGGCAAGCAACAGTTTCCTGACATTATCACACACTGCTGACAGATGTGCAACATAACAGCTTTTACCATCGCTGCTGGTGTGATTATTGCTGCCACGTGATGATTGGAAGCACAGGAAAGCTTGACGCATGTGTCGTGTGGCAGAGAGAGAGAGAGAGAGAGAGAGAGAGAGAGAGAGAGAGAGAGAGAGAGAGAGAGAGAGAGAGAGAGAGAGAGAGAGAGAGAGAAAAGAGAGATGCAGTGAGGTTGACCGTAATTTCAACTGACTGTGTGACGAGTGTGCAAAAGACAGTGTTTATGTTTTCAGCACACATGCATCTTTATTTAGCTTTGCACCCATGTGCATCCCTTCTTTCAAAATGAAAAACATCTTGGCTGCCCTGAAATGGTCTTTCTACTCCTTCCTCTCTTAAACTCTCAGAAATCACTCTCCCCTCCTTTTACCTCAGCTCAGACAGTTAATCTCCCCAGGTGCTGCAAACAGGGCCTTCTCTCTCACACACTCGCACTCAGCACGCACGCACTGACCAATCCCAATCACTTGCATTTGGGATAGAGGGGTGTTCAGACCATGAATGGCCTTTCATCCCAAATACCATACGAAAGCACAATACCAGACTTAGCGATGGACGGAGTGACATCATGTACAACACTGAAACTAAAATATTTGTATTGACTGCTTATATAAATACACAATATATGATATCATCCCATATTTTGGTTGCTTTGCTAAACTGTCTGAGCTCAGCTCCTTCTAAAGCTTGTGGGTATAGTTTCAGTAGCTGTGTGTGTGTGTGTGTGTGTGTGTGTGTGTGTGTGTGTGTGTGTGTGTGTGTGTGTGTGTGTGTGTGTGTGTGTGTGTGTGTGTGCGTGCGTGTGCAACGTCCTATATATGCTTAAAAATCAGACCACTGGTTTGAATGTGTAAATAATCTACAGCATGAACTACAGGTTTATTTCATACACGATTGTTTCACACAAACTTGTACACTAATGTCAAGTTTTTTAATATATGGTAGTTCAATTATGTGGTGTTTTCTACACGTGGAAGCAGTGGGCTCCAGTAAAACTGATTTGACTGTTTTCTACATGGTGAAATTAAAACTTGGCGCTGATTTAATATGACATTATGTTCAGTTGTCAATTTAAATTATTATTATTATTTTTTTGTTTTTTTACAGGGCTGGATCATGGGCATCCCATCCAGGTTATTATTCTTATATATTATTCTTAACATTCCAAACCTGCTGACAAACATTACATTTTTGTCTCTCGAACAAGAGAGAGAAAAAGAGAGAGACATATTGACATGGTTGAAAAGTGAGTTGTAGTATCAATGCAGCAAACAATGTAAATCAAACAGGACTGTATCACACTGTGAAACAAACCAGCAGAGCAGAGTTCAGTCTTATTAGAGCAATCTCTCTCATCCATTGTTTTCTCCTTATCTGTCTATCATTACTGAATCTCTGATGCCCTAAGAGACGTGGCACTTCCTCCTCGCAGCGCTTCCTGAAATAGCTCCAGTGCCCTCATAGGCGTTGCGCTGCTAAATAAGCACAGTATCCAACAAAGCCCTTCACATACAGTACATACAGTATGGGATTTACTGTGCCACCAATCTAAAATCAGTGTTGGTAACATAATTTATTTATGGTAGCTTATGCATGCATTTCTAAGCCAAGTTCTGCACTCTACCCATTTATACCAGGGGCAGTTTCATATTTGCATTGCATACGAGTGTGGCATGTCTTAAGCCAATTTTATAGCAGTCGCCTGTCCCGAATCCCCTGTAATGCTCTTTTTCATGTGTGTCTTCTTGTGACAAGGACAATAGTATGCATGCATGAGTCCACTGTTTGACTCGTTTTTGCAGTAGAAATTGTCAGATATTACTACATTTTTCAAACTTGCCATAATACCTGTTCAACAACTGAGACTATGATTAATGGTAAGTATTGCTCATGTTACTGCAAAATGAAACATGCCATCAAATCCATTGTTTCCTGTGATAAACTGAATGTTGCAACTTTCCTTCAATGGCCGTGCTCTATGTGCAGTGTTTTCTCTGAAATAGATTTTCCAACACTCCCTCCTACCACCATGACAGGACAGCAACTTTGACAACAATGCAATATTCTTTTGTGTATAGCCTGTAGAAAAGACACTTGATACACAACAAGGTGCAGTGTGGAGGCCCTGTTGTGGAAGTTATCTCGGTTCAACACGGTGTAAGTAAATAAAAGGTTTAAAGCTTGTAGTGAAACAAATGAAGACCATCGAGCAGAAACCAAAGTCTGGTTATAGAGTGTTTATTCTCATTTGCAAATGGAGAAACGCTGTAACACAGCCACCTCGGTGGCTATGCAAGAGCGCTCTGAGTCTTCAACTCACAGAAAACCAACATATAGAGAATCAAAACAAATGGTGACAGCTTTCCTTCCCCCCCCCTCATGGATCTTACAAAGACCCAGTTACACAAACAAAAAGCAAAGAGTCATGTCATGCCTTTTGGCCCAGTCAAACCCAAGTCATAACACCTTTCCTTGTATCAGCTGCCGGGGAATAGAAAATTGTTTTAGAGACACTGTAGGATATTGTTTACGGTGTCTAATCTAAACTTGTTCTAAACACACGTCAGTAAAGACCTTGCGAAAAAGACACTTCAGTCTTCAGTTAATCAAAGTTTATAGCTTTAGCTGTTCATCTGTTAGAAACCTTTTTCTTAAGTTAACACATACAGTAATCAGATAAATCCTAATAAAAGAATGTGCTTTAGAAGTATTTTTGCCATTACAGCCCTCAAGGCTCCAATGCCATGACAATGGTCTCATTTGATTACAGTGTTTATTCTAATATCACAAGACACAAATAGTGATAATTGTCCATATTAAAATGCTACATTACTTCCATTAGCATCTTAGTATCTCGTGAGTGCCTTTGCACATATATCTATCTTTCAAACCATCTCAGGAAAGATCATTTTAGATCTTTTTGGCAAAAAGACAACACAAGAGGCAAGGTCTACTGCACATGAAGAGGACTGACTTTCTGATATTGTCTCCAACTAATTGCTGTTTGCTAACCATCCTTTACAAAGCTTCATTATTTAGAGTCAAATCTGTCACTTTGAAGATAACCTTGTTCACTTGTTCAGAAACCTTTATTTCTTTGCCTTTTTATCACCCTTCCACTATACATTTTGTGTCAAATAAATGAATTCCCCTGCATTGCAGCGATCATTACTGTCACTTTTCAGACAAAGGCAGGAGGGGTTTTCTTGGCTGCGGAAGAACTGTCCAACTGCATTCAACACAGGCATGCATGTGAGCAGGAAATGAGGGGCAGAGGAAAAGGCAGAAGTGAGCTGAGGAAACAAAGAAAAAGCTACAACTACCCTCCAATTATTCAGTCTCACACCGGGCATCTCTGAAGTTAAGAAATGAGAGAGAGAGAGAGAGAATGAGAAGGAGGAGGAGAAGGAGAGAGAGGTTGGAAAAGAGGTGGTTAGAGGAAAGAAATAATCATGCTTGGTGTGCGTTTATGACCTTATCAGCCCACTAGTCTAAAAAAGGAAATGGGCAAATGCGTGCCTTTGTTTCCAACATAGACATAACACAATAGGCAGACTTCCCCAAAACTTTCAGGCAACAGAGGCCAAAAACACCATTAGTGTATCTGCAGAAAGGAAGCGCAAGCATGCTCGAGTATGACACTATCAGGGCCCGAGAAAATAACCAGCTTATGGCAGAGGATACGATTAAATAGCGACCTGTAGACGAAGCTTGACGCAGGCTGGGTAATTGAGACAGCATATTGCTGCAGAGTAACCTTCCCAGAGACATAACCATAATATAATGTGCAGTGGAGAAATTTCTCATTTACGGCCGCGTAATAGCACTTAGGTTGGAACAATGGCCCTCTCCACTTGGAAATTGGATAGGCTTTCTCATTAACATGTATTGGTGTTAGGAATGGATTAATGATGGAATAACATGGTGAATGACATGAAGTTTGCACAGAGGGGAAACAAAGTTACGGAGGAGAGTCATAAATGTGGATAGTCCAGTGTGTGTATAAAAAAATACAGGTACAAACATGTTGTACTTGTGGATGGTAAAGGCATAGAGCTGGTTTGCAAAGGGACTCACACAAATGGAGCATAGTGTCAGTTCAGGCAGAGCACTGGTTAGTGACAGTTTTGTTTTGGTATTGTTTTCACTAGATGTTCTCCCAGCAGAATCATCAAAGCTGCACTGATTCTTCAAAGAGCATTTTCCACACAAGCTAACTGTATAACCATATGTCACACTGTCTCTGACTTTCTGGACAAATAATATGGCAGCCACTTGGTCAACTTTGTGAATTTACACAGCATTGAAACTGCATAGGTTGATAAATACTCTTCTTTATGAAACAACATCTCATAGCCAAGTTAAGTCATTTTTCGCGTTCAAACCTCAAAGCTGTTAAGTGCAAAACACAATCTTCTATTACCCACTGTGCAGCTCTATCAGAGCAGTTGGGGGTGTGTGCCTTTTTTAAAGACGCACTGAAAAGGGTGGTGAATATTAGTCAATGTCCAGTCTCCAGTTTTCTATCCATATAGCATTCAGGGGATTTATACATACATAATCCAGATCATACCTTCACCACTGGACGACCGTGTTCACTCCCTGGCAGAGGTCTTTTGGCTTCAGCCTTTAAACACAGTTTGGCACCGGTGTTCACAGGTGAGGAGGGACCATGTCACAAAAATAAGTGTCTCCTGGTTATGCATGCATTTCTAAGTCTAGTTATGCTCTCCACCTATTTATACGAGGGGCAGTTTCATTTTTGTATTGTATACAATTAGAGTGTGGCATGTCTTATGCCAATTTTATAGCAGTCGCCTGTCGCAAATTCCTAACACTCTTTTTCATGTGTGTCTGCTTGTGAGTGCAGGATGTCCTGCTGGTTGGTCTGTGTGCAGTGTTTCTCTCTGTATTCCCCCTCCCCAGGCCAAGAGTGGAAGGAAACAGCAAAGCAGCAACAAGCAGAGGACTTGGCGATTTACACTGTGGTCCTTTGGGTACATATTACCATTGCACTTTTGGAGGAAAGAAATTGTAGGGGTTGGAAAATAGAACCGTCAGAAGGATTACCATACAGCACTTCGGTACTGTCCCACCCTCACTGTACAATATGTATTTATGTGTTTCTTTGAAGCCTGAATTTTTCCGACTCTCTTTATGACTACCAAACACAGCCTAACATGATTCACCAGCTTCCTTTGAACACATTCATCTCTTTATCACTACACGTACCACTTCATACTTACCTCCCCTTATCTAACCAAAGTCTAACCTTAGTCTAATCTAACCCCTTTATGAGATAGTTACTTTTTAACATCTTACCCACAAACTTCTGGATGTCACACAGGAACATGATTTTGATTATATACATACAGAAACATCAGCCCATCATTCATCATTTACATGCTATACAGTAATGATGCTTCATTCTAAATGATAGCTGATCTTTTATCTGAGCAAGGTGACTAAATCAGGTAAAGTGGGATTTCCAGTGGACAGAGATACATTACATTTTTTATTACATACTGTATTTCACACCTAATCTCAATAAAGGTTTCCAGTGTTGGGAGATGGCAGTGCCACCATATACTATCCCACTTACTCTAACCTTTATCTTAAACCCTAACTTAATTTGAACTCTAATCCCGAATGTTAATGTTAGAGAACCTGGAAAATAAGACTTTAAAATGAATTTAGAAGATTTTCCTGATCTTCTATCTTTCTATACCTGTGAGAACACACAAATACACTTAGTCAAACAGACAGCACACATGCAGTCCGAAACCATTGTATATTTTTGGCACTTAGTTGATGGTGTTCTCCAGAAATAAAGAAAGACACACACACACACACACACACACACACACACACACACACACACACACACACACACACACACACACACACACGTCTCGCCTGCTGCACCTTGCACCAGCAACATGCAGAAGATTGTCATGCCAGATTTGTTCGACATGAAGCGATGGGAAGAAAACATAACTGCAGGGAATGTGTGATGGAGATGAACATCCAGTGTGAAAAAAATATCAAAGGGGACCAACGAGCGGGGGTATCTGGTGTGCTCAACCGCTACCAGCTACTGCATACTGATGTACTGAAATACACACGCACTTAGGGGGTGGGCGATCTGGCAGAAAGGTCATATACAATTTTTTCAAGGCAGGATCACGATCCACAATCTTATCACGATTATTTTCATGATGGTTTTGAACACTGTTTTCAAGGTACTGAACAGTACAACAAACTACAAACTAATTTCCCTTTTTAAAAATAAATAAATGATAGTCCTACTAGGTTACAAAACACTATAACATATCCCGTTCTCAAATTTAACACTTCTTTAAGAAGCCTCTTTAAGGGTTCTTAATCGACATTCAGAACATAAATATAGCACCAGTTTGATCCACTGATCAGCGTTATGAGCTTTGTATGAGCACTGATCTCCCACGAAAGCCCAGCCCAGGTTGTGCACAGTGTAGATCGGCAGCAAGATAGCCAGTAGAGGCACTATTACTGTTGTTAGCACGCAGCAAGCATTTCGCCGCTGTACGCAGGGGAAACACTGGAGCTATGGATAGAACTGCAACTGCACTGTAGCACAATACTAACAATCTCTCTCTGTAAAGGCAGGACCCACTTTAATAGTTCACAATCTAATATCGTCACATTGCACACCCCTATATGCACTTTAGACTAATCAAAGGAATGCATATGCATTACAGTATCTCTCAGTTGAGGTCCTCTTAGGACACAAGTAGAAATGTCTTTTGGGAATGTGACACAGGGGCATGAGTCTTTTTCTGACTGATGGCATGGAAACTCTCAGACAACCATCACAGAACTGAGTTTAATGCGAGTCAAACAACTATTAGTCTCGGCCCCTGCTTGGATCTGAGCACAGCAGCATTTCCAAACAGAGTGCTCGCCTCATGGCGATAAGAAGTCTTTCATTTTATAATTCACAGTATTTGATTGACAGTATTCTCAAGCAGTTAGCTATTAAACCTACAGAGATGAGAGAACTGCAACATTTTAAACTGAGGCAAATATATAAAATCTCTCTCCCAGCAGGGACCCACCTCGACAGCGAGAAAGCCCTGAGTCTTTCAGCTAGAACAAACATGCTTAGGGTGAAAGGACTGTCATGGGTCCTTGTTAATGTAATAAACTGAGTATACACAAGCTCCATAGGGAGGGCCTTTGATCAAGCTAGCATCTCCCTTATGTCTGATGTATTTGAATCTAGAGGAAAAAAATTATCTGGTTATGTACCTTTTTATCCTGCTTTTTCATCTCTCTCTTTTGTTAGGAAAGCAACCTTTAGAAATCTCATTCTCTTGCTTGCTTAATCACAGATGCACACACAAACACATACAGTTCTTATTCTACTTTCACCTCGGTCTTCCTCCCACATTTTCTCATTTTCATTGAGCCCCCATACCTCTCCATCTCCGCCACACAGCTCTTGATGAGTTTGTGAGTCACTGAGGAGAGACAGGGATTTGAGCGACAACCTTGCACTCTGAACCATCTAGTGGAAGCTGATAATCCACACAAGCGAGAGGTGGCTAAGAAATTCAGCTAATACCCAAACAATGGGTACCAGTGCAACTCCCCCTAAGGTGACGAAGCCCTACACAAATTTGGCTGTTATTGTGTGCAAAAAGCGAGCTCATATCTGCGTAAAAATGACTATGGCACAATGCAGGATGAAATCCTGTGAATTTGATTTATATACTGTACAGAAAAGCATCTTGTCCTGATGGCCTTGTTTTCAATACGTAACATCACACATGATTAGCCTTTTAGATGACAACTGCTTACATCCTTAACTCAGGACATAGAAAGCTCTGTTATATAATAACATCTATTTTGAGATAAAATGGACAATAGTGACTAAAGGATTGCTGTGGGCTATAAGGGGCAAAACTGTTAAGGGATGCACCAAATGTTTGGCCACCAAAATTATTATGACAAAAATAGTACAAAAAGCCCTTTCGGTGTTCGGAGTGAAAAAATGCCGAAATGTTGCCAAACAATAATGTTTATGATGACACGATCGAAATAGCAACCAGCGTAAAATGTGAGAGGTGCACACGCTTTATAAATGCAGCAAACATGTCGGTAGTGTGGAATCACTGTCAAAAAAAACCTGCAATATTTAATGATTCCAATCCTAGGTAATTGTCTGCTCCTTTCACAAGCACCGACAGCGAGAGACTGTTTAGCGCTGCATCTCGTGCCGGGAAGCACAGATGCTCCCTCCAGGGCCGATGCTCTTTCGGGGGTAACACCCTTCACTTTACCGACTTTCATGTAAGAAAGCAGAGAAGCTACTTTTCAGAAAAAAGAAGTAGGCCAAGTCTAGGACGATTATTCATTGGCTGTGGATCCATCCACTTTTTTAATTGTTATATTGTGCTTTGTTGGTATAGTGGCTGCTTTTCTAATTCCATTTCAATATAAAAACAATTAATCTATAAGCCCTAGCTGCTCCCTAACAACAAATCTGAAATGTCTTGGCAGTTGTCAAATGGTCACAAGCATAGTGAGGATACATAGACTAATTCCGAGCCTGTGGAAAAATGTTAAAAATAATCACAGGTTACATAAGTAAAAGTATTCAGGGCAAATAAAAAAGGACCACAGCTAAAATCACCACTGAATGAAGTAGCTTTGCTCTGCTGGTCCGTGTAAAAAGACCAGAACCTGATGAGCATTTTTAATTTGGCAATGGTGCATATATTCACATGGAAGGTCTGCCAGAAACGATATGTAGTTAATGAAACACGAGACTGGAGCTGTGTGTGCGTGCGTGCGCTGCTTCGCAGGTGGTGACTGGAGGCTTAATGAAAGGGCCAGTTGTTTTGTGGGGCTGATTTGCAGAGAGCAGATGGATCGGTCTCTCTGGTCTCAATCTTGTCCCACATTGCTGCTGTCGCCCCATTTAACAGCCAATTTCCTGCCAGCTCATCACCAACACACGCACACAAGCGCACAAAGGGAGAAAGCAGCAAAAACAGTGTGAGGTAGTAGACCACAGAGATGTGCATAAAGGGAGAAAAGGGAGTCAAACAGTGGGGTATACACAAACAAGTGTACCCAGGCACACTGTAGATGTTAGGAGATACAGGCATCTTTTATGCATAGACAAGCACAAAAGGTATTTAAGTACATAAAGGGACACACACAGAGAGAGAGAGAGAGAGAGAGAGAGAGAGAGAGAGAGAGAGAGAGAGAGAGAGAGAGAGACTCCTATGGGGAAGCATGGGTGGACACTATACAGTTTTTAATGAGCTTGCACCAGCTGTCTTCCCAGGCTGCACTGCATGAATAGTTGATTAATCAAGTACATTTTACTAAGAAACACCGACACATACACAGTTATCTCAATTTATCACAAATCCCCCCCCCCCCCCCCCCCCATTATCTCTGTTACACACATACACTGCACCTGATTTTGGAATATGCTTCTACATATGCATTCAGTTAAGCCTGCTAATTTCTGTTTCCATTTTCCCTGGCTCATCTTTCTCTCTGATATATTACAGCACACCCTCACACAACACCAACACCTGACTTATTGACAGTAATAGTAGCACTTGCTCCATCTTTCACTTGCTCTCACACCAACGCAAACTGACACATGGCATGCTTCATCCACTGCTGTGCATACACACATGTGTAAGCGCCCTCAGGATGCAGGATTTCTTATATTAACTGCAGCCATGGTGAGAAGTTGCTGGCCTCCACAAAATGACCTCTGACTTTGAATCTTCGCACCTTGTACAGCAGGAGATTACAACGGCACTACTTTTTTTTCTGCCTTGCCACTGGCAGTCACCCTTTACTCCGAGTCATGTGATAATGACAATCCACTGGTGAGATCTGGCTTCAGTGTCCGTGCAACACAAGTACAGCAACTGATGTGCAGTGTGGAAGAATTCATGGTTGCTATAGTTAAACAGTATTTCACAGTTATGTCTGACAAAGAAACATGCTAAGAAGACATTACTGTATAAAAGGTGTGATGCTTCACCTCCAAGTAATTCTAATGTATTTTACTCTCTCAATTCCACTTTGCATACAAGCTCACGATTCTAACCTCACTTGTTCTCAAAACTTGCTCGAATCTGCGCATTCTCACGTCTTAATATGGTAACTGTTCAGCGCTAAATAAAGTTATTATTAACCTCAGTGCAGGAGCAAGACCACGGCCCGCCGTAATACAATTGCCTTCGCTTATCTACAGTTTATTAGTCGCGCATTGCCAGACCTTCCTCCACAGCGCTGCGGAGGAGGGTCTGGCTAATCCACACAGCATTCCGGGATGGAAGAAAAACGTGCTCTGGTTTATTGGCATGTCTTTAAACCAGTCACAATCGTCATAGGCAGTGCTAAGCGCCAGACGGAGCCCCGGTGCCGCTGCAAAATAGCGTCAGGAAGGAACTTGTTTTGGTGGAACGTGTACGTTCAAAAATAGTTTTAGTGCAACAGAAAACTCAGATTCGACAGATCAGTCTGAGGAGTTGTGTTGTGCTTGCCAGTGGTTAATGTTAGTCTTCTGTACTCAACTCAACCACTGACTCAAGACAATCTCGGGAAATGTAGGAAAATACCATGCGTCCTCGTACTGTGATTTCCACTTGTGGTTACAGCAAAATGTTATATAGGCTTGCTTTAATGGACTTCCATATGATGGAGAGTCTAACGGAGAATCCAGAGTCTTCAGGACAGCTGTAAAATGCATTTTAGGCTCGATTGCTTATCGTTCCTCTAAAGTCATCAAAGATAGTGCAAGAAAAAAGTTTGAAAACGTGATTTACATGTAATTTCTTATACATCTGTCATGCACACAGCCCCAGCATATACTGCATATTGCTGAAAAGTAGTCAGCGTGAAACTGACAGATATAATATTAGACACTCACACTGCTGTCACTGCTGGGGATCAGACCAATAACTTTGAAGCTATTGGCTGGCATCTCTATCTCATGTCTCACCCACCATATCACTGTTCATTTTTTATTTTTTATTTTTTAACAAGCATGTTGATTTATCTCTCACCACTTGACCGCAACTATAAAAAAGCAGCTTTTCTGCTGAAGGTTATATGAATGAAATGCACTGGTCATACTGGTTCTGCAATGTAATTTACATTTACTTCATCATTTCGTTGCCTCATCCTTCTAATCCAGGCCATTTTATGTTTCCAGTGACAGGCGGTGCAGCTTTGACAAAGTGGCACATGACAGTGAAGTGACAGCAGGATCACGGTGCAGCACAGCAACATGCAGTGACTTTACAGCATTTCAACTCAGTGAAGGAACTGTACACACACACACACGCACGCACGCACAGCACAGCACAGCACACATCAGTACCTTCTGTGCGGATGGTGAAGGGGGAGTCCCCAAGTCTCTTGGCTGAGAACTGCCCCCCCAGAGAGGTCATTAGAAAGCACAGGCTGAAGAAGCCTATTCCCACCAAGAATATCCTGCAACACAGGGGGAGGAGAGAGGAAATAGATGAAATGGGAGTTGAGATAGATAGACATATTTATAGGGAAGGGCAGATAAATATATATTTTGAGTGAGAAGTTGGGAAAAAAATGAAGATGAGGAGAGAGAGCGAGAGCAAGAGAGAGAGAAGCAGGGGGGGGGGGGTGGAGAGTGAAACATTTGGAGGCAGAAAAAGGAGTGGATGAAGAGTGAGAGGCTTAAAAAAAGAAGAATGTAGGAAGATGCACAAGCCGGCAATTATGGAAGGCAGGTTTTGCAGGAAAGAATGATCGGCAGAGACAAAAAAGAGGGAGGGTAAAATAGAAATGCAGAGAGGAGGGGGTGAGGGAAAATGTGGAGGAGAGTAGCAGAGGAGGGGAGAAGAGAGACGAAGAGACAGCCAAGAAACAGCAGGCAGCACTTCCAGAAGGCAGAGCATAAATAGAGCAGTGATCACAAGTAGTAGAGTAGAAACTTGAAGCCAAAGGGCACCTAAAACAGTTGGTTGTTTTAAGGTTGGCATACTGACAACTTATACACCAACACCTGCCAGAACAAGGGTGAACAGTTTAAACTTCTTTGTTGTATATAAAATGTCCTGCTAAGTGACAAAATGTTAAAGGATAGGTTTGAATATTTCAATTATTTCTTAAAAAGAAATATACTCACACAGTATGAACAGTAAAAGAGTGATGTGCAATAGTTAACTCTTGTCCATACGTCCCCAAGAAGATCCTTTTTTTAATACGACTCTAATGTAGGGGACACAACCCAGTCCTCTGTTTAACTCAAGCTAATTAGAGGCTTCAGCAGCCTGAGTTAGCCAAATCAAGTGGGTGTCCTCACAGCCAGTATGGACAGCAGGAACAATTCCAACCACCAATAACTTGCAATGTACACACAGGCATGTCAGCATTGTTTTACGTTTACAGAACCTATTCTTTAAACTAGTCACAGGTGATATTAAAATCCATCAGGATGTGGGCTCCACTCTGTAGTGCTGATCGTGCTTTGAAACATAAACTTCTTCTTTACCCCACTTTGTGGCACTGATTTGATTTTTGAATCGCTACCGTGCCTCAGAAGAGGGAAATAAAATAAGACTCTGTGTGTGGGTTCTCCCTTGTTAGACAGCCATGAGAGAATCAGATCTTAGACTAAAAAGAGTTGAAAATCAGGTCTTCTGTATCTGTGTAAATCCTGCCCTAGTTAGGCTACTCACTTCAGTGTATACGGATCAAAGGTTATCTTATGATGCCAAGACTCTTTGGGGAACCAGAGAGGCAAAGCTGTCTGTGATTCTCATCCGCTGGACAAAATACTAGTCAGCCTCCATGAGTAACAAGACCCACTTACATGCTGCTCTGCTGCTAACACCACAAGAGAAAATGATTGGAAGATTTAGTAAAAGTAGTGCAGTACAAAGGCAGATTTATGTTACAAAGAATTGTTAACACCACAGTATACTACATATAGCAGCTGAAGCCATTATCCTAAACGTCCTCATCATGTAAATTTGTTTTGGTAAATGCACTCTAATTTTTCAAATATATATATAGTGCTCCTATAGAAAACAAGCAGTTGCAAATGGTATCCAGCATATGAGGAATTGCTAAAAACAATAATGTGATAAAACAGCAGGAAGACAATACATTTTTGATGATATAATGATCACAATTCACTTCATAATTTACCTTGCACATGTAGTAAACTTTAAACTCATAACTTCTGCACTAGAGGTTGGAAAATAGGATGTTAACATAACAAATGAATACATTATTCATAACTATTCCTTTCTCTTTAAAGCCAGGCAAGAGCTGTTTGCTTGAATGCACGGCCTGGTGTGGAATCTGACGGCACTTCCTGGAATGGTAAGCGGCTCCAGTCACGCAAAGTCCTCAACAAAACCTCTTAATATTGATGAGGCTATACGAAATGAGTTCCTATCAACAGCAAGGAAGAATGGCCACTTAAAAGAACATTTGCTGGAGTGATCTGATTGACCTAAAGGGATCAAAATGATGTTGAATAATCTGTTAAGTATAGAGCGTGGTGGTTTGGCAAGCTCCCGGGTGACTTTATATTCCAAGACGAAGCCAACGTGCCTTGTCCTGAGTTCTATTGTAATACACCCGCTTCAAGGACAGTGGGATGTGGCTCTTCTAGAGGAAACTTTTTAATGTTCAACACAAGAACATATTGACAGTGAATAATCAGCATCATCATCAAGGCTCTAATCTAATGGGTTGCATCAAACATGATTACAGCTATACAGTCATTGCAGTTAAATTGGTCATTTATCTTCCTTTTCCATACTTGTTGGAAGCAAAGTGATCAGATCACATTTTACTGGAGTTTGATCTAATGAATTACAGCACTTATTACACTTGTGAAAACACAAAGTGTAATTCATGTCTGAATACACGTTGAATTTTAGACTCCCCAATTCTGATTATCAACTTAATTTACTGCTGGCAGAAACGGATTATTAGACAACACTTTCATGTGATGATGATCACTGTGATCATCAGGATTCCAGCTTCAAAGTGAAGTGTCAGCATGCCAATGACCACTCCTACCAGTAGTATTTCTTTATTGATCGACACTGAAAACATGAGGAAATTATAATCATACCGTATTTACGCCAAGTCTCAGCATCTAAGCAGATGGCACATGGCTCATTCACTATGGTTTCTCATTTACCTCTCTTTCTCTCCCAGGATACTGTAATATTATGAAATAATAAAACATTACCCCCATCTGTTCGAGGCATATTGTGGAATGAAATAGAATAGCTCAATCGCTGTCAGGAGGACCACAGAGCAGCAATACATTAACTGATGTGAATCCAATCCCAAACAATCATTACGATGAAGGGATCATTTGTCATAAATATGCCGCCATGATCCAGAGATAGGCTACTTCTACCTGCATGGATTATGCACTTACTATACTACCATATGGTCAGCAAGCCAAGTATAGGTGGAAGCTGAAAATCAGAATCACTGACCTGTTTTAGGACAAGTGTGTAGCCTATACATTTCCATTATTTGTGTTTCATTCATTTGGATTCTCATCCTCAGTGCCTTGTCTTATTACAGTCAGGGAAACTGAAGAAGCCCAATGACAGGTTTGAAAAGATAAAGGGGGTTACACAGAGGACGTGAAGCAAATTTGGCTGATTTTACAGCTTACCATTACGTTTTCTAATACACTTTATTATATCTGTGATCTAAGGGATAATAATAATCCTGTGTGTGTTTATGTGTGTGCTGGAAAAAACAGCAATGTGTAAGCAATACAGCAATTGATGGAATGAGAAAGAGAAGGAGGAAAAAAAGAGAAGCATATTCAGCCAATGTGGGTGTGCACAAGCTGGCCTGATGTTGCCCTAGGGCGATCGTTTCCCCTTTCCTCTTATCATTTAGCTGTTTTCGAAAGTGGCGTTAGGTGGGTGATAGGAGAGGATTAGGCCCTGGTCTTGCCTGACGAGTCTTTAATTAACAGGCTTAAAGTAAATGCTCTGCTCCCTATAATTGGATCAGAAGGAGAGATTTGCTATCAGCTAATTGGCTTCCTCACATATAGACTTATCAGATTTGGCCTCAAGGTACATGTGGATGATTTTTAAATCAAGAGGAGTTCTGATAGGTGTGGTTTAGATGTTTGATGTGGTGTTTTCCAAGAAACTTTTCCTCACACCTGATCAGACGTGTCAATTCATTTTCCTCTTGCCTGAAAATGTGGACATAGTTACCTATCTTTATTCACTGAAAATCTGTCTACTGGTGCTCCAGTAATCTAAGATGCATCATCACAATAACCAGAGTTCAAGTCTGGCCAGGGAAATGTATGTCTCCCACTGTTTTTGTCCTTTTCCTGTTAATACTGCCCAATGAAGGCAAAATGTCACCAAATAATCTACTATTCACGGTAAAATGATTAAAATCCATATCCGGGCTAGGGATCTATTTTAATTTTGAACATGATACACACTATAATCAACTGTTACACACTCTCAGTCTGTGTTGTCAGGGTTAGTGTAGCTTTGTCACAAAGCTGTTTAATTGAGTGTGTTTGAATAGTGCTTGATCTACGGAGTACAGCAGGTAAAGTAATTCAGTGCAGCATGAATGTAACCATGCATCATTGCTCCAGCCCGCTAAAGAGATTGTTAAGAAAATCCAACAGTGAGCAGGTGGAAAGTGGATAAAGGGTATATGGTAGTATCCAGTGGAGAAGATCCGGTAGCTTATGCACTTATAACAGATTCCGCTTTTATCTAAAGTTACAAACAAAGCCCAGCCACACAGTGATAATGAAGCTACCCATGCAGTAAGAAACTAAGTCAGAGCTCCCCTGACTGGTAGTACACACGTATTTACAATGGCTCTTTCATGATTTATAGCTGCAAGATATTCCTTTTTGCAGTGGGTCTTAATCTAATTCATCTAGTGGAGAAACATCTGGTGTGTGTGTGTTTAGGGGAATGCTGACACACACACACACACACACACACACACACACACACACACACACACACACACACACACACACACACACACACACACACACACACACACACACACACACACACACACTTTGGCTCCACATCATACACAGTGCCATACACTGCGTACATGTAAGCAGTGAAAAAACACATGTTAATCAATACTAACCAACCACAACGCTAGAGGCTACACAGGAAACTGGGTAGCTACATAATATCGTCGTCAGCTCTTTGTCTCTTACCTGAACGGTTTGAACGTTACTAGACATCTTCTGACCATTATTTTACCGTCGGTTCTGCCAGTAATCATTTCCCAAAACGAGCGACCCCTGACATTGTTGCTAATCTCCCAACTTGGAACTTGACGTGACCAAACATTTTATCTGCGTCCCATCCAGAGGTCCACAGCGGCAGTCAACTCGGTTATTTTAAACGAACACGGCACCCATAAGTGCACTCCGGGGGAAATGGTGGAAAGTTTCATTCAGCAAGTCTCCTTTCCCGTGTCTAAAAATGTAATTTAAAGCGTTATTCCGACGTCAGGCAACCACTCTGAGTCTGAGGTGAAGTCGCTGCAGATTGTGTCGACCGTCGGAGTCATATCCGATGTGAGTTCTTTACAAAAATATGGCGTTGTTGTCAAAACGTGTAGGTGAAAGTGTGTGTCGTTTGATATCTACGTTGCCTCTGTGGAGGATTTTACGGAGGGGAGAGCTAGCTTCACGGACGCTTCAACTTCACGGAGAAGCCAGCGCGAGTGTGGCAAGTCAGCCTCCTACTCGTTCACTTCTCAAGAGGTTTATTAGCTTCAGTAGAGTCTTAAACGTCCGGTTGATCTTTTCAAAATAATACCCTTGTTCATTAACGATCATTTCTAGTAATGTCATGAGGCAAAGGAACAAAAATAAACAATCATGTTAAGTCGTGCAATGTTTAACTATTAAACCCGAAAATCACAAATTCTGCAACAGAGGACTTAACAATCAGAAGACTTGACAACTAATATTTAAAATACATTTGTTAATGGAGACTGCTGTTTGTTTTTGTGCTTTTCATATATTGATTATCTTTCATATTCCATGAAACACATGTTTTAAACGTATAGTCACTTAAAATGCTTAAGTAGGCTAATAACCTACGCAAACCTGGGGGGACTGTTCAAAAATGAAAATGACATTAAAAGAGAGTGTAAGTACAGTAAGTGATTTGCTGTCTGTGGAACCCGATGATCCAGTGGTATTGGGCAGGATATTTTTGTTACTGTGTCTCTATTCTGTTTGATGTTATTGTGCTAGAATTCAAATATTTAAACACATTATAATACAAAGCAGCTCTGCAAAGGCCCGCTGATTTAAAACAGGTTTTGTAATGTGATTTTGATGGCATGATTACCTAGAGACTACAGACTTAAGCATCTAAACCACTAGTGCGAACACATTTAGTCATTTTATTTGGGAGGCAAACATTACTTCCTGTATCGTTGTGGCTTCATTTAGATGACTTGACACTGATCCAGCGGCACAGTGATGGACAGATCCGGATGGTCTGAAGCCTCCGCAGCCGCATTCGCCTCTGTATGGCGCCATCTACGGCTTTAAATTGTGACATAAAAAGCACTCAAGTAACACTTAACTTTCTATGTTCCTGCCTCAGCACGAAAAGGCTTTACCAGTTTACTGTAGCGTACTTGTATTCTACTATGCAGCCTAACAAAGGATAATTTCCTTTTGGGGTTCTAAACTGTAGCCAGGAGTTTTGGAGTAGATCACCGGCTCCATTGATAACCAGGGAGCCTTTGGAAGTGGAATGAGTGATTCGAGTGATTCTTATTGCTTTGGTTTAGTCACATTCGTATCTATATGTAAATGTGTGTCTATTTGGTAGTGAATGACAGAGGAACAATATTGTAAGCCCTGGATTAAGCATCGCAGTTGATCATTTCAGCACCGCGGACAGCGAACGTAAACAGGATGCAACAGCGGCACCCAGCGGCATGCTGTGTTACTGTAGCAGGTGGCACAGCAGCAACAGTAGTCGTAATAGAAGTAGTAGTAATATTGTAGTGTAATACTTTAAAAAAAATAGTACATTTACAGGGAAATATGCCATACTGATATATATAAGCATTTTCTGTCTCTCAGTGACTACTAACATCTTGTTCTGTTAAATTATTTGCAATCACTCTTTAGTCGTGGAAGAGATTATACAGTCTTTGTGGCCAGCAGAGCATTGGAGCAGAAATGGAGGCAGAAGGACTGGACTGAAGATGACAGTGAAATCTCAAACTCCCTTCATGCATCGCTTACCCCTTGACTGACAGCCCAGCGCCCATGCAGGCTATCCCTCCCTGCGGGTTGTGGGAATAGTTCTGCTCTATCAGCGGGAATCCACTGGGCAAACATGGGATTTTTACACCTTTTGTGTGTGTGTGTGTGTGTGTGTGTGGGCAGCATGCATTTTAGACCACACAATTGTGTAAACACACAGACATGCAGGCATACTCATGCACCTGCATGCACAGTGGTAGAAATCTCTAATGTTTAAAAAGCATTTTGTCAGACAGAGAGAATACCCAAAGCCACAAGGTTTCAACCTTCAGACTCCTGCGAAGCAAATCTAGACATTATTCCTGGCTAAATCTTAATGAATCATTCATAAAATGTTACAATGTTGCAAATGTTGAAATGTACTGATGGTTATAACCTCAGAATCAGGAAAGGGGATGAATGCATAACCACAATGTGTATTTTATTCTACTTATATATTTTTATATTTTCTTACAAACTTTGCATATTGTAGCTTTACAGTATAATATAGTAGCGGTGCAATGCTAGTTTTAGATTTACCCTAAAGCCATAGGCTGTGTATACGTAAACTGGCTCTGTACCCACTGTTTTCTGCAGGCCCTGACCTTGCCAAATGTAACTAAACTAATTAATAGTTTAGGGATGTGTGATCTGTCAGCTAATCAATATGGCATTTTGGCAAATGTGGTGAAAATATTTTAGCAGCCAAAGACCGATCAATACGTTCTTTTTTAGGGTTCTTTCTTTTTTCAGGAGTAATCCAACACCAGATGTAATGGTCTCTCTGACTGTACAAGATGATGGGAACCCATGAACGGTTACATTATCAGCACAGTTCCTCTCTGTTGTGTCTGTGTGATTATGATGTCCCATTCAAACCCTAATCATATCCACAGTGAAAGGAATCAATGAAAAAAAGTGGGAAAAGTCAAATACCTAAATAAAATTTTTATTTGAGTTAAATAAAAAAAAAAACATGCAAATAAAACACAAAGAGATCCGAGAAAATTCAAACGCTGCCCAACATCATACAGCATAAAGCAGTATACAAATACAACAAAACTGCAGAATACAAAGGGGACTGTAAAGAACACACTAAAAACAAACACTCACAAAGAGACACAGAGCAAGAGATATAAAGATCAAGGGACAGTATTTTCTTACATAGTGTATGCATGTCCTTAGAGGATGGATGACTAAACTAGAAGGCGAGCACGACTGAGCATGATCTGTTGATCTATCAACAAACAGGGACAAAGGAAGGAGAGCATACAGGGACATTTGTTTCAACTGTTTCATAAGAACTTTCTTTTTTTTTTTTATCTGGCCCACAAAGTTATCATCAGATTTTCGCCGCAACAACCTCACTTACCAAGGGGGAGTAATGACTCTGAAATTAACAGTCCAAACCAGTGTTTCACATGAGTTAGTTATTGGCCATGGGTGCAGTTTGCTGTAGGCAAGCTAAAATTGTGAAAGGCATAAGCAAAAATACATTAAAAAAAATGCATCTTGGTAGTAAGAAATAGCTAAACATTTTATGGAAATGCTTTTAATTCAATTGTGAAGACAAAATACTTATACTTAAAATAAATCTTTTTAGTGAGACTGGGTAGAACACTATTATTTTTCTAAGTGCTTCTATTTATTTATAAATTGATATTTAAAAGCTTTAAAAACCGGAGCAGCCCATTATGGCTGAAAGGAAGGACATTAGATCTTGAGCTTGCTTGTGTCACTCTCATGTCGAATGGACTATGTGTGCATCATTTTTTGTTTGTTTAACATACACTTACACTGATTATGCTGCAGTACGACTACCCAGCTGGCAGCCTGATTTTCTTCTAGACTATTTTTTAAGACCAGACACAGTCTGAACAGACTGATTGATACTGACAATCTTGTGGTGTGGGAGGGATAAATAATCCCTTTGCTTGCAAATGTCAGTGCACAGGCCATAGGATTATCTCAAGCATGTTTGATTTTCACATGTTAAAGTATGTAAACAAATCTGGATGGAGGGAGCAAAACAAATCTGAGAATGAGATACACATGACGGATGGCAATGTGCTGAGAAGAAAACCCCTAACCCAAAAAAACATTGATGAGTGATTATAGAACTAATCAACGCTCACCAGTCTCAAGTTGCCCTTAATCTCAATATCCCACTTGCCTCATTTGCAATTATATCAGATTAGTTTGTAATGATAGATAAAGTTAAATGCTGAAAAATCTGAACGTTCTTCACATTTCAAAGCTCTGTGGTAAATGAGGTAAATATTTATTTGACTTTTGAAATTCTAAATATCAGATTTAAATGAATTTACATGATGTTGAAATAATGATTAGCATGTATAATGACAGAGAACTGCAAGTCTTTGTTTGCTGTTTTTGCTTATATAAACACCCAAATGCTATTATAAATTACTCTTGTGGCATGTTTTAATGTCTGCTATATGATATATGAAAATAATGGTCCCACTAATTTATTTGTAATTTAAAAAACATGTTTTGCCTAATACTGGCTATCCCTAAATGTTGGTGTTACAGACATTATGTGTCTGGATGAGGCCGATTATCCTGTTTTGTGAGATGGAGAAGCTGTTTATTGGGATAGCAGCATAAATTGATTTTCCGCTTCTGGAGCCAGCAAAGGTCAGAGGCACTTCTTCATTTTTAAATGCATCTCGTTGGAACAAAGTGTAAGAAGAGTCAGCGAAACAAAACACGATTCTAATCGAGTGATTTATGCTGGTCATTATAAAGGTTTGTTGCTGTCACGAGAGGTAAGGGAGGCGAGGTAAGGACAACAGACTAAGATCAGACTCCAAACTCTGATCACGCAAACAAATCGCATAACAGTGTCACACACCCTTGGCAGCCAATCTAATATAATTTTCACTGGCAGTGAGGAGAAACTGGAGTTCTTAAGATATGACATGATGAAAATCTGCAAAAAACACCCAGATAAAAAGAAGATTTAGAGAAGGCATTAAATATATGGGCCTGTCCCCATGACTGAACAGTTTAAGGAGTAAATCTGTGTAATCACACACATACACTTTTTGGAAAAGGGCAGGCATTAAAAAAAAAAAATAATAAAAAAACTGGCAGCTGAATGGATAAACCATCTGTCTATAACATCAGCCATTGTTGTTTTGAATGAACAGTTGTAGCCATCACACACATAAAACACACACGTAGCTGCCTGTAGCTCCTCAGCGGACGCAGATTGATTCGGGTAGCTGGTAGTTCAGACGCAATACAAAGTATTACTTGAAGCCTGACAAGAGGGATTTTCGTGTGATATATCGCAAGAATCCATAAGAACCAAAAGAAAATGTCGAGCTATTCCTTTAAATCAAATGAGAATCCAGCTGCTGTGCATACTCTTGCTAAAGGTCTTCAATTTGAAAACTGCCCTTGACTAATGCAGGTTAAACTTCCGGTTGAGCTGAACCAATTTCTGCTGAACAGAAGTTCAAACAAAAAAGAGGAAATTAGACCAATGTAATAAACCTCCCTTTCTCAATTAAGACCAACTCCGTTTTTGCCTTAAACTCACTCCTTCCATTCCGCCCTGCCTGGTCTCCCAAATAAAGATGGGCTAATTGGGAGTCTGGAGCTGGCCACACAAAAAAAAAACAAAAAAACAATCCATTACCTCTGAACTGTAATTGAAAACAGAGCCTGGAGTTGATTACAAATCATTAATCATCCCATTCACCTCCAGCTTCCTTATCTTTTTTCCACCAACTTTATTTTTAGTATTATACAAATAATAAAAACCTCCCTCTGCATGGGATGAAGGGAAACTGTCGAAAGGAGGGATAAAGACAAAACAGATCAGACAAATGGAGGGGTGACATAAATCAATGGTGGAATAGAGAACAGCCACGAAGAGAGAAGATAACAATGAGGGTGATTGATTTATCTGTAATGAATGAGGGAAAAGGCATAGCTGAGTGATTTGTCCCAGTCATGTCCAGGTTGATTGCGGGACGTTGAAAGGTGATAGAGTATTGTGATGCTGATTGACAGCGCAGGTCGACACAAGAAAGACAATTTGCATTTTCATTTCATTCAAGATTGACTTCCTACTCCTGTGTGGTTTGACACACAGCACAGGAGTAGGAAGCACATAGTAATACCAATATTGGGAAATCATGGCACTGTCTGCACACAGAGTCTGACCCTTGGCATCTCTGCAGCGTGTAAGTGACAGCTACAAAGTGGCTCTGGGTGTGTCAGTTTGGGAATTGGAAATACTAGCAAAAGAATCACTCTCAAAATAGAACAAGTGGAATCAAATTATTTGAACAAACTCTAATATTGAAAACCTGGGAGGAGATAAGCTTAACTTCTCCAATGTTAAAAAACAAACATCTACCAGCACCTATACAGCTCACTGATTAACCCATTGTTTCTTGTTTGTTTAGTCATAAATGTAAAGATGACTGATTGAAAAATAAGGATTTTTTATTTTTTATTGAGGACCAAATAAATGCTAAATCCAACTGAATCTGCAGCTCTGTGCACCTGCTTGGTTTGCCTATTTCTGGCTCTCGATAATGGAAGATTAAAAATTTTATTCAAACAATACACATTGTTATTTGTATTTCCTTTTTTATATAATGCATTCATTAACTGTGCCTTAATTAAATTAAAAAATATATAGGTTAAATTACAATTGCTGTGCTTTTTGTTTTTAATGACTGAATCTAACTGGGTGGTTGTTTTCATGTGTGTACAGACGTGGAAAAATGGGCGAAGCAAGAAATTTAATGTCACTTTGCAATATGACGATGGAGCCACAAACACACACGCACGCACGCACGCACGCACGCACGCACGCACGCACGCACGCACGCACACACACACACACACACACACACACACACACACACACACACACACACACACACACACATTTCTGTTTCTTCAGACAAGCACTTTTGTCAAGCAGACTGTTTTGACAGCCAGCAGCCCTCAGCCTGAAAGGAGCAGTCATCTGAGAGTGGCATCACTAAGGAATGCCGAAGGGGAAAGGCTCGTGGGGGCCACTGTGGGCCGTAATACTAACACTGTGACTGACAGACCTACAATCCCATTCTGTGACAGCAGGGCCTTGAAAACACAGAGAAGACAAGTATCTTCCCAGAGACAGAAAAGAGCTGATCCCTGCATTGTGATCCAAACAGATATTCTCTCTGTGGCTTACTGTCACATAAACACACTGGGCAGCCACAGACATTCTGTCC
Source organism: Gymnocephalus cernua (assembly GCA_023631565.1). Lineage (NCBI taxonomy): Eukaryota > Metazoa > Chordata > Actinopteri > Perciformes > Percidae > Gymnocephalus > Gymnocephalus cernua. The sequence goes on along the minus strand of CM042427.1, from coordinate 26,914,086 downwards.
TAGCAGAAGAAACTACTGGTGGTACATAACATTTTTAAATTTGCACAAAAGGGTTTTCCCATGTTGGTGTGGAAGAACTTGGCAGTGTTGCAGAGCCTTGACCTCAACCTCATCAAACACCTTTGGGATGAGCCTGGCCTTATGGCCCAACATCAGTGGCCAACCTGTCTGATGCTCTAAATGGGAGCAAATTCCTGCAGAACAGATTCCAAAATCTTGGGTAGTGAAATCTGTTAAAGCAACATATGAATGCCCACAGATTTAGAAGGTGATTTATCATGTGGAGAGATTTTCTGCTGTCCACATACTTTTGGCCATGCAGTGTATCAAAGAAGGTTCATTGGATCCCACAAAACAAAAACATTCTGCACTTTGTAAAGCTTGGCAAGTAAAGAAACAACACTTGGAGTGAACTCCAACTTTTTTCAAGCCTCTCTGGCTGAATCTCTCGGCTTCCCTTTGTGGGAGCTGAATCCTGGTCTCCTTCTCTCTCTCACTGGCAGTGAAACATCAATGTCCCACAGCATGTAAACCCTGACGGCCTCCCGCTGCATGCATTACTTGCTGATGTTCTCACCTCCTCTGTGGCGACATCTCAACAGGTTCACTCACTATGATCTGCCGTCACATGCGCGTGTAATTTGCTGCCCTGCTTTTGCTGGGGAAGACATTGCAGGAGAGGACGGTGGTGGAAAGTCGGACAATAGATCAAGTGAGGAAAGCAAACTGGGAACCTTAGGAGTGGGATTAAATGAGCAGTCACATCCGTTTGGCGCTGACTTCAGATGAAGTTCTCATCTCTGTGTGAGAGTTGAGTCCCAGGATAACTTTCTCAGCCAACAAACATCTGACTCGCCACATACAGTACAAGTCAGTGTCCTCATGTACTCTGTGAGTGAATCATCTGAAAGGCTTCTTTTCCTTTTTTTGTTTCTCACAAGTTTCACCAAAGTGGCACATTTCCTACTGTAGCTAGACACCACCCTAGTTTCGACATACATCTGTAGTTGGTATTTCATAGGACTTCATGATCCACCGGTGTGTCTATGGAGCCATTGAGGTCTCTGCCGGTAGGTAGCAAATGGAGAAAAGGGGAGTGATTGAGCTTATCCACTTTCCACCTTATGTGGCAATAAAAAGACAGACCAGGGCAAAATCAATAGAGGTTTATAAAGGTTGCTGTTTTTGCTGTGGATATAATGTTATGACCACTTTGAATTAAACAGAGTGAGGTGGAAGCAGAGCAAGAGGGGAGGAATTGAACGCTGGTAACAAGCTGGCCTGTTTTTAGATGAGACTCACATCAACATGTAGGATGAATATTCTTTCACCAGTTTTTGTGATATTCCAGTGATAGGCTCAGATTTGGTCTATGACGTAGAAAACCACCATCATCTCCGATGAATTGGGGATGACCACGTATCAATTTTTTACAGCAATCCAACCTACGCCAGCTGGGCTGTATTTTACCAGCTCTACACAACACTGCACCTCCAATATCTAATTGTCTACAGGGGGAGAGACAGTGTCCTAAATAGGACAAATGGTGCGAGTGCTCTGAGAAGGCAGTGATGTGTCAAACCCTGCCATGGTTGGTAAGAGGTTGGAGAGCCAGAGTGATTAAAGCAATGAATCACCAGTAGGAGGTCTCAGCTGCTGGCGTCATCTCACGAGCAACCTGGCAATTCAAGGCGCACATAAGCCGCAACAGCAATTTCTCACTAAAACTAGAAAAGTTTATGTGTGTGTGTGTGTGTGTGTGTGTCTCTGAGAGGGAGAGATGTTTCAATGTAGATGCAATGTTTTCCACTCCGTTGTTTATACAACAGTGTATAAATGTGTCCAATTTTATTCTCATTCTTCGCCAGAAACAAGACTCATAAATCTAGATAGTACATGAGTACGGATTCACATTGTAAGTGTACTTCAGGTGTTATTTGCAGGTGCGTACAGTGGACTGGAGAGAGGCTCTTCTGTGTTTATACTTAACACAGCAAGATAGAATCAGGATTTGTATTATCTTAAACTAAAAATATGATTAAAGAAAGTATTGCTGTAGACTGAAGCAAAAATAAAAGGAGACTTATACAGGAACTAAAAGTGAACACAAATTCTTCTCTGCATGTAAAACTGCAGAGAATATGCTCCAAGCCTGTCTAAAAAAGTAGTGCAGCGAAGTAAAAAAGAATAAAACTACCATAGTCATCCAAAACAACTGACCAAATCAAAACTGAATTTGAAACCAAACTGTGTTTGATTCTGATACCCTGCTAAAGATAAATCCCAAATCATGGTAACCTTGGATAGAGGATTTAATAAAGAGAGAAAAAGGACTAGATAGCAGAAACAAAGGCAGCACAACTAACCGTGGCCACACTGACAGACACCAAGCCAAGCTATCGTTGTTCTTCATTTCACGCCTCTGCTTGCACCGTTTATCCTATTCAAGAAAGGCGTCGATGCCAGTATTAAGCTATATGAACTGTGATTGATGATGACACCTGCAGTCTGCCACAGAACGTATTCTCTCCACAACAGGATATGTACGTCTGCTCTGCTTTAATTGACAGAACAGAAACAACACAGCTGTCCTGCAGCTGTTCTCTGACACCTGGGAAGCTAACAGGAAGAATAATGGTCCGGTAGGAACCACTGCTCTTATCAACAATAGGGACACAATTCTATACATAAATATACAGATATACTAAAACAATTTGTATTTTTGTTAACATTACTGTTTATAAATTGAAGTCAGTTTGATTTCCAATATTGTCTGTAAATACCTAACATTTTTATTTATGTCTTATTGTGAACATGTTACTTGTTTACTACACTTATTGACTTGACTTGCTCTTTTCTTACTCTTATTTTACCTTGAATGTGACTGTGAGCAACTGCAACTAAATCATTTCCCTGAGGGGATCAATACAGTATTCTGATTCTGAAAAAATAATTTCCATGTAAATTATACCACTCCAAAGTCTATTTTAAACCTGTCAGGACTACTTCAGTCGTTTGCTTTCAAACTAAGCCAAGGTTATTCGAATGGTGTGGTGTCGTGAGAAGCTTTGCTGTATTGAGTGTCTAACAAACATGATGTAAGACTAAAAGAAAGAGAAATGTTAAAATATAATATCTGTTCCAATGCCAAGCAGACCCAGAGGTCGATCTTGGAGACTGACACTGACAAGACTTCTTGATCAGAGCAGACTCAAACTGAATCAACAGCTGAGTCTTATTCGTCTGTTGATATAGCCAACAATTCATATTTTACCAAAGCTAAGACAGAGCTAATTATAAAATATCTAGTGTGTGTCTCAGTATTACACTGTTTGACTCAGCGGCAGAGAAATTAAATCATTACCATAGAGTAGCCATTGTGATTAAAATGCTAATGGTTGTAACGTATCATTTCAAGTCCACGTGTACTGTAGGGCCGTGGGCATCAGTCAGTTGGCAGGATTTGGGTCCAGAGGGAGAGAGGATCAGAGAGTAGGAAAGCTGTGAACTGAGGCCAAGTCCATTTCGTTTTAGCAGCATATCTTTGTATTTATGATGCACAAAGTCAAAGTAAAAGAACTCTATGAAGTGGCTCGGAAATACACAGAGTCTGTGGAAAAGTGTTTAAACGGGTCTGTTAATTGTGTGTTGAGCACCACTCTTACAATAAAATACCAAATTACACTGTGATGATGATACTGGAGAGATATCTGTGGGAAAAAAAAAAACATTTTAAACTAATTTGTCTCCAATTGGGGAAAACTGTGTGTGTGTGTGTGTGTGTGTGTGTGTGTGTGTGTGTGTGTGTGTGTGTGTGTGTGTGTGTGTGTGTGTGTGAATTATGGCAGGAGTAATAACAGGGATGGAGAAGAAGAACAGCTGATGGAAGGAAACTAAAGCTGATAAGTCGAGCCTTGAAATGACAGAATCATACCCCTCATTTCCCTTTCATAATAAGAGTGACTGATATATTCACCTTGGACACTTTTCAACTTGCTTGCTTGTGTGTGTGTGTGTGTGTGTGTGTGCGTGCGTGCGTGTGTGTGTGTGTGTGTGTGTATGTGTGTGTCAGTGCCACCCTTGGCTATCGTAAAGTCATAAAGTCAGTTGGCAGTGGTTAGGGGTCGGTTAGGGTTAGGGGCAGTGACCCTAACTAACCAGTTGGCAGTAGTTTAACTTGTGGATCTTCAAAATCTTCTGATGCAAAATGTCTGTTTTTTAACTTCATCTCCGGCCCAATTAGTTACTGTTGCTATGCCTGTCAATCTCACTATTCTAGTACAGCACATAGTTTACAATCGTAGCAATGGTAGATTTACTACTTATAATTCAAGGTCAGCCACTATCATTATAGAAATCCAAACCCAGCAAGCACAAACTACAACACCGGGTGCTAACTACGCTAATGGCAGTTTAACAGTCCGTCGGGAAACGGACCATATCACACCCCACGCACACGATTCAGAACAGCGGCCATCCGTACATCTCCGTTAACGTTATCGGTGTTTGTGCCGAAAATCTCCCTCCCACTTCCTTGTTTAGCTGTCTCTACAGTTAAATTTAGCAGACAAAAGGTGACTGTCCTGCATCAAAAGGGGGAGGTTATTCTGGGCAGCTGGGAGATCTTCTGCACAACATCAGCCGTCTCCACCGCCCTGGAGATTCTGCCAGCCATCCCCAACCACACCCATAACCGTAAGTCTCTCAGCGTCGTTGAGTAGCGTTACAACAACCCCTTTCCCCCCGGTGTTGAAAACATCCAAAAGGTGACACTGACATGTGAAATATATTGTAATATTGTGGTTTAGCTGTTGGCACACAGGAACCTATTTTTGACCAGGGGGGGCTGAACAACAAAATACTGGATGCCTGATCATTTCTCCCCGAGGTAGATTTCAACAGTTCAGGAACTAATTGTTATTAGTATAAGGGGATAGTGGAGGAGTTATGGGATTTTCTGAAACTTTAAACATCACCCTCCCTTCACCAGCAATACTTTTTCTATAATTAAAATAAACATAAACACATAAACCTCCCCAAAAAGTTAATGTTGACTTCTATATTGACTTGCACTTAGCAAAGTCATAGATACAATATTTGTTCTTTCACAGCCATAATACAACCATGTTAACCTCTGCGTTCTCATCTTACGCATCACACTCCTTGTTATGGTGTGGTGGCCATTTCAGTAGATTTATTCACTAACATTGTTGTGGAAATATAATAAGTATGGAAACTAAATGCACACTTCCTGCATTACTACTAACTTGTTGCTAACTAACATTAACTGTTAGTTGGCTGACTCTTAAATGTCTCCATCTGACTCATTTGAAGTCATCTTGGAATGTTCTTGTATTACAGGGTAGCTAGTGAGCTCTAGGATTATAGCTAGTGCAATATTATAAGAAGAGAACAAATGATTAGCGAACAAAAGATTAAATAATGAATGAATGAATGAAACCTTTATTGCCCCGAGGGGAATTTGTGTTGCACTCAAGGGAGCCACACTGAACATTAAGCACAGACAACAGTAAATAACAACAACATTGAAGACGTAGTGGATACAGAAAACAACAACGCAGCAATGGTGGTGACTTGCAATCATCAGTCCAATAGCTAAGATGAATCAATAAATAATAAATAAATAATCAATAGTGCACATTAATTAATTAATTAATTAGCGTTTCTTTCATCCTTCTTTTATAACGCCATTCAGATATTTACTTATTGAGCTATTTAGCAGTTAAGAAGTACAACCGGCAATGTAAATATTCAAGATTCTAGACATTATAATCAATACAATGCACCATAGGTACTACATGAAAGTGATGGAAAAAACTGCACTGTGTATTTAGTTATCTAGTTTGCAGTTGAAACACCAGCTCTGAAGCTTACTTCTGAGGGAAGATCCCTGACAACAGGGACTGATTACTGGGGGGCCACCCATTTAAAGGTGACATTGACAAGTTGAAACACCTTTTTGTTTTTTTCCTTAAATTAATGGGAGTTTGTGTCCTACTTTCAATTAGTAAAATCATGTCAGTTGTATTAATTGTAATTATCTTGTTTACGTTTCTGTTATAGCCTAATAGGTGGGCTTAATTCAACATATTTCTATTTGATCATGTAACATAAAGTGTCGGTTCAGTATAAGCAAACTGTAAATATGACTCTATCTGTATCAATCCATTCATATGCCATCCTTATATCTAAACATTATAGGTTGACATCAATCGTCGGTCCTGATGAGCTGCTTCCATAATTGACCCATATGGTCGTTTTCTTGGTGAGGACAGGCTGGGCATTCAGTATTGTTTGGCAGTCAGTGTTGGTTGGCTTTAAAGCAGAGACATTCGAGGAGCTGGGAGACAGAAATAAATGGATTCTATTTACAGACACCTGCTGTGTCTAGACAACCTAGATATGCCAATACTTCATCTGGCACACTGTCACTGGCAGCCTTTATGCCTAAATATCTCTCCTGGCCAAGAAAGATTGTCCTTGAGCACGGTAGATGTTTTGTGCCTCTGGGTTATTTGACGAGATAAAAATAAATTATCTTCTCGCAGCTTCTATAAGTCTCACATGCTTAGGGGGAGAAGTGCCCACTCTATCTGGGCCTAGAGGTAGTGTTGTCATGCAAAGTTTACACTTCTGCTCTTACTTATGGTCCAGAAATACTCAATATCCACACACTGTAGCTATCCCCACGCTTACACAATAGGCTTTGCCTTTTTGTGTTAATATTTGACAGTGTGGAAAACACCACCTGCCGCCTTATAAAACTTATGCATGTCTCTTGGCCCACATGTATCCTCTTGCTAGAAGTTTCCCTTGCAGCTCGGGGAGGAGTTGGTTTGAATTGGTGCTGCTATATTCACACAAAGAAAAAAAAAACATCTACATTCATACTGACACATTATTCTGTCCAAAATACGAATCTCAAGCCATAACAATTTCAGACACGCGATAACGCTGTCATTGCTAATAAAGTCAATTGAGAGCAATTCTGAAACCCATCTTGAGAGGTAAGGAATGTCTACAATTACTGATGCAAAATAAAAAAAATGCTGCTAAATAATGAGTATAACATATATCGAATGTGTCAATACATGTACTGCACATGGCAACACCATTCTCCATTTTTAAACTGTGATGATTTAATGTTACGGTCATTTTTAATGATTGTAAATACCAATCTTATACCTTACATCTTTTATCTTTTTGTTGTCTTCATGGACTATGGCGGTAAAATAAAGTTAATTGAAGTGAATTGAAAGAAAATATGCTTCTGTTCTAGATGAACCAAAGAGTTTTGGAAGGAAAGTAATTTGCACTGCATTGCCAGAAAAGTCATCCCCCACCTCTACAGACATACATGAAATGTGTTTTTGTGTTTATCACCTTTAGTCAGTTAGCACAGGGAAAGAGTGAAAAACAACGACTGAAACCGCCCACTTGCATAATGTCACTGTGCCCTGTCTTTCTGCTCCTTGCTCCCTCTCTGTTTAAACTTCCATTAACCATTCACACTTAATGGTTCTGGCATTTCAGATAATTTAAGGCCCCTCTTCAGCAGAAAGGGGCTGTGCGATCAAGCGTGTCGGAGAGCTAATTGAAGTCCGCTGACACCATTAGCAAACTGCCATCATACCGTCGTATATAACAGGAAGCTGAGAGCTGAGGAAGACAAACAGCTGATGATGAACAACATAACACTGATTTCTTTCTTACAGGTCAGACCATGTCTCCCTTAACAAGCCGAAATAGACACACACACACACACACATTTTTACAGGCTGATGTCTTTTTCTTATGCAAATATTTTCAAAATCTCTTAACTAATACCAACTAATCCCATAACTAACTCACCTCGCAGTTATTGTGAAGCACACTCTAGTATTCTGCTATAAAAAGGTAAAAAAGCTATATCAGTTAGATCTACAAAAGGTCATTACGTAAATGCAGTGACCTGCTAGCTTCTGCCACGCACTGGCATTTCTCTCTGTGGCCTACGCTAATGCACCATGACTGTTGCCTTTACTGAAAGGACTAACAAGAGTATACTATTGCTGAAAATTGGGTTTTATTGTGGAGTTTCAAAAACAGGAGCGTAAGATAGTGTTTGTGTTATTTAGCCTTGTAAGCACTCTAAAGGTGTATTACAAATATATACAATGAATAAATATGCATTATACTTTTTTCAAGTGTCTCCCATCACCATCCTCCGCCAGTTACCCACAGTGGAAATCAAACGTGTATCCCTGGAGGTGTTAACAACATTAAACCATTAAACTACCCCCAGCCTGGCTCAAGCCTAAACAGGCCAGTAACATGCTGATCTGTGGTTCCGTCTCCCCCACTGTGCTGTGGATTTGATTTGGCTGCGAATATTTTTATTTCCCATGGGCTGCACTGCTATCACAGTGAGGCGAGGAGGTGAGCCATCTTGCTGAATGGAAATGCTCCCAAAGATGTGCAGTATATGAGAGACTAGCCGTTGGGACCAATACCAGCTAATGGTAGCTAATCTGAAAGAGAGGAAGTGAAAATGGGGAGCGCAGTGAGGTGACAAGCCTATCTGTCTGTTTCTCTTCCCGAGCACTCGAGTATAATACTATGTAGAGCGTGTTTATCCATGCCTTACCATCAGTCTTTGGTGTATACGTGTGTGTTTATGTGTGTGTGTGTGTGTGTGTGTGTGTGTGTGTGTGTGTGTGTGTGTGTGTGTGTGTGTGCTCTGTGTCCTCCCTACACCTTTTAGCCAGTGCATCTAATGAAGGTTGCTTACAGTATAATGAGAGATGTGGTCAGATAATGGAGGAGGTAATTAGTCCAGCATGCAACAGTCGCTGGTTAAGAAGTACATTATTGATCAGCCAGATGCAGCAGCATGTCAGGCCAGGGAGGGACGCACAAATAGAGAAGGGAGAAAAATCAACTCCTAAAATAAACAGCTTGTCTGTCTGGCTTCCAATCAAGTCTAAAGCATGAGGCACACAGGTGAGTGGAATGTGTGTAAGGGCATACAAACACACTCCAACTGAGCAACTTCCCTTGGCAGGGAACATCTGCAGTTATGTGACTGTGTAGTGATCCAAACGGCTCCACTGAGGAAGGAAATGTCTGGGCTGCAGCTAAGCCTTGTTAACTGTTGGTCTATAAACGCAGCTCTATCAGCATGACAACAAAGAGATATACATTCAGAAAAACATTTAATTCACATCAAATGCTGTACACCTGATTTAATTTGCTCTGTGCGTGAACAACTATGCTTAACCTGACAGCTTTGCCCAGAGCTACTGCACTGCCCCAAGCAGCAATTTGCACTGAGTACTTCTGTACCTACTTCATAACAAAGATATTTCCCAAAGTGTTCCCCCTACAGCCCCATTTGCTTGTTAGAGCCTTAAATATGATTTAGCAGGCTAAAATTAGTTCATGAGAAAGAATCCGGAGACACTGGATGGTGGATTTGGTCTCATACTGCAGAATCGTTAAGGTTGAAACTGTTGGTTAATGGTGGTGTTTACAACCTGTTGTTATTATAGTTATACAGCACTTAAATTATATTGCAATTATATTGCATGTTAGCGGTTAACAGTGAACGCACACATACACCAACACACACCAGACGCATTATGTACACACAACACGCATTATCTTGACTCACGAGCCTTTATCCCCAGCAGCAATCGATACATTATATTGATTTGCTCTTAGACAGCAGCTTGTAAGACATTAGGATCTTCTCTAGTTCCCCAGTTCCTCTGACCTGCCCATGTTAGAGCGACCCCTTGCTTTAGCATGGCTTCAGAATGTGACACTGAAAATATAAGCCTATCATTAACACACAATTAAACTTTCTTATTTACACACAAGGGATCTAATCACCAAACACTCACTTCTACCATAAGGCAAAATTGACATTCACACATAAATCTTTCAACGGACAAACAAGGTGGTAACTCCAGTTGTTAAATGCCAGTGGGACTCCAAACAGCATAGGTAATTATGGACCCAGGTCTGTCTGCTAGATAGCTGCAGTGTGTGTACTATACGTAATGTGTGTTTCAGTTTGTATGTGTGGCAGTACGTATGAGGGCTTTGTGTGTGTCGGTGTGTTTGCTGAGGCTTTAGTTTTGCATTAAAACAGAGGGCCTCAATCAATCAATTCACCAACCTGGAATAGGGAGAGAAAGATGTGAAGGAGTGGACTGAAGGATGGATGGATGGATAGAGGGCAGGAGAAACAGGCAGGGACTGAAGCATGGCAAACAGGATTGATGACAGAAAACTCCACCAGCATAGAAATCCCTTCATTTCTGCCAGGAGGTCTTTTGTGGGCAACAGGTGATCTCGGAGCATAGTCAGAGGAGCTGGAGAAAAGAGGAAAAAAGAGAAATACTGAACAAGGAAGACACTAAAAGCAGCCTCCTTCTGTCCTCCCTCCATCCCTGAAGTTGTGTCACTTAGTGTGTTATGACGAAAGCCTCACATACTAAATGCTCACACTTTCTGCAGCCACCAAATAAACAATTATTTTTATTGAGTCTCATAAAGCACCATGTTAAACTAATAATGGATGTACTATAATCATGCATAAGCAAGTATCTGATATCAAAAGTATATTTTTTTCAATCTGCATGGTTTTGTCACGGTTATTAATCTCTTATATCTGTGGTATAATGTGTAACCATGTTTCTCATTTTTAACCTTCATAATTGGTAGCTTTCTCCAGTCCTTGTGGCCTGTGGCTGATAAGAAAGTTACAAATTTCTCTTTGAATAATCTTCTTTAATCAACACCAATACGGTTAGACCCTACAACTGCTCTCTCTCTCAGGGTTTATAGCAGTCTGTTACAGTTTGAGTTTGTTACACTCATAACTGTCCCCTGCAAAACAATGACAGGTCAGAACTAAAATTGCTCTTACGCAGGGAGACATGTGAGCAATGTGGAATCATTCTTACTAAAATATATACTGTATATATATTACCACAGTATACTGTAACAACATACATTATTAGGGTAAACTTAAATGTGCAGAACATTAAAGGTATAGTGGAGGATTTTCTTTTTCCGGGTGGATCATCAAGACTATTGGTCCTCCTAGTTGTCAATCATTCTGGGATATGTTTACGTAAGGCTCGTACGTGCCGTGACAGGTCAGCGAGCAGACGGCCACAGCCTCCGACCATAGACAGTATATAAAAGCCTCCGACCGCTGTCTCCCCGCTCTCCCGTAAGTTAGCCAAGTTTTGAACCGTCCAGCAGCACTCAGATTCTTCCAACTTAAAGTTCATTCAAAACAAAAGAAAGAAGAAACTAGTGACTCAAAAGAAATGAGGGAAACAACCAATCTCTTTCTGATCAAATCAGTTTTTGTGCACTATTACACACTGGCAAAACTCTGCATCAGGCAGTGTTGATCTGCACTTGCTATTCCTGAAAGTTCAGGGCAGCTGCTGTAGAGCATTAGTGTAACTCTCTTCACAAACACACGGTACAGCAAAATGTGGCAAAATCTTATTGACAGAAGCCCATTAAAACCTCATTACATTCCCAGCCATACAGTAACAGCAGCCCATTGTGGCCAAGTAAATTGTGCTAGAGCTTTATGGTGTGGTTGCAGGCCTAATGGAAAATCTCAAAAACCTTTCAGCCCTGAGAGAAAATTAAAACTGTGGTGAGCGTAGCTTCATCTTAATCTATACATCTCAACCCTTGATGTAAAGCACGCTAATGTGCCTGGAAATGCTCAAATTGTGTCTAATAGTTTTGTTAAAATGGGCCAAAAAACACAAGTAATTCAGTTCTGCTCAGTTTTTTATATCGTTCCTGTTGTATACCAATGTTGCCTGAGTTTCTTTCCTATTTTTGACCTGCTTGTCCCCCTCCGACGCACTGTTGTACATGTGCAAAGTATTTTTCTGTACTGAATGTCTTAATGTAAACATCAATGACCAATGGAAATAAAAAAAATAAAAAACTCTCACAATCTGTTATTTCATACTGGATCAAAATACATCTTGAATTAATATTTAACTGGAGAGACCTAGAAAGAGGGCATTAAACTCATTCATTAAAGACGTTTTAATAACCATTGTTCTCTGAGTAGCATGAAGTGGTGTCTCACATTGGGAACACTTCCTGCATGACTTATAGAAGTTCCTGTCTCACAGATTGGCTGGAATCATGGATGTGAGTGTCAGGGAGAGTGCAGAGCCGACTCACCCTCTGTTTTGTGGGATGACACCACGCTATCAGTCACCTCTTAGTAGCTACACAGGTGCAAGAAAGGTGGTCTGGTGAGACACTCACTCATGCTACTCAGAGAAATAATATAAATAAGTCAAAAATTTGTCACTGTCAGACAGTCCTGTTCCAAATACCAACTGCCCCACACAGGAGAATCATGAGCAACAGATGCTCACTGCTGTGCAGATAACCTCAATGAAGACCCCTCTGGACAGGGCCCATGAGGTTGTGAGCCCTCGAATAAGAATTGGTATGTTTAGAGTAAATAATACTGTACAGGGTTTCAATCCAAAATGGCTTGGAGCCCTGCTTTTCATATACCAGGCCACCTGCTGGAATAACTCAATAGTGCACATAGCTCTAGTATGATAGTTTTCTTCTCAATTGTTTCTGTAAATTTAGGCTACACATACAGTGTACAGTACTATTGCCTCTAAGGGAATGTTAATATTTAAGTCCAGCAAGGAAACTGTTTGTCTGATGTTGAATATGTGCTAAACAAATAATTTCAAATCACAGTTTTAGTGGTTGTTTCATCGGCTTTTGTTAAACATTTTTCTCTTTACAATCCTGCCCTTGGTCTGTTAGACGGGACAGTGTGAGAGATGCGCTGGATATCAGGTTTTATCCCAGCACTAACTATCCGGTAAGTCAGACTATCTTTTTTGCAACCCCTCAGATTCATTTTGCAACCATCTTGTGAGCCATTGGGGCTTAGAAGATGGGATTCAAAATGAAGCAACGTTTTTTAACTTAAATACCAAAACTCCAAAGGTTTTATCACAGCTGCTATTTCTCTTTCATAATAAAAGACATGACAATTGTCCTATACAGGAGCCAGCTTACCAAGAACAAAGGCAGACCATTGATCAAGATGAAAACAGCAAGCTACAAACATTAGAATGTAGAGGAAGGAAGGAAGAGCACACCTCTGAATGTAATACTATACTTGAGACAGGAAGCCAGGGCATTTGAGAGACAATGGTTTTCACAAATGGAAGTGAGCACTCAGTAGTCAACATCAGTGATGCCATGTTGCAGTGGTGGAGCAGTGATAGTGTGTGTGAGATAAACAGTACAGGATGACAAGTTGCACATTGATATGAGACATCATTCAAAGAGAGAAGAAAAGGCAAGAGGTAAGATTAAAATTGCTTTTGTATTTAGCAAGCTGGTGTATGTGCAGCAGAGAGAACCTTAATGATAAAAGTAGATTTTATATTAATGCTGTTATGTTTTTATGTGTTTGAAAATATAATGGCAAAGCCACTTAACAGCGACAACGTGACAGCAACAGCAGTCTTGCTTAGCATAAACTCCAGGAGAGACAGTAAGAAGATTAGGAAGACAACATTACGGGACTTAATGTCTACAAAACATAAGAAAGTAATCACAATTATATAACTAAAACTTCTCCCAGCTGGTGAAAAGTGTAAGTGAAACTGGCATTTTCTAATTTGTTGTTTAGCTTCAAGCACTAGGGCTAGAATCTTTCAACAATGGGAGATACGCTTTCCTCATAACCTTTGCTGGCAAACTTCTATCAAGCCCTGAAGCCTTATGAGGGGACTTTCTCAACTGGATTAAAATGACATTTCTGATGGGTTTGTTTTGGCCAAAATTGCCATGGAGCTACTCCCTTGACACCAAAGTAATATAGCCGTCTTGTCCTAAAATGACTGCCTCAGCATGGCACACTTTCAAGCTTTATATAAGTGTAATTTTGAAGTTGTACTTGGTCCAAGCTTGGTCCAATGTAATCAACAAGAGAAGTTCCCTCTGGCTAAATTACAATACTCCTTAAAAAATAGGAATGTACCGTAGAAAACATAGGACAGTTTTCAGGAAGCAGTGTTGTACACTTGGAATGTGACATTTACTGAACTTTGTAATAAGCTTCCCTCCTCTCTTTCCTCTCAAATGTAAACATGATTGTTCCTCATGATTGTTTCTTCCAAAGGTAGATAACAGAACACGATAGCAGCTGAGTTCCACAGAAAAATAAATGAAGGAAAGACGTACATGCTAAAACACACTGAGACTGGCCCAGGAATAAGAGAGTCAAGCTTCCAGTAATCATTTGTTTTTTATAGATCTATTATGATTTTGTATTGTAAAAGTATTTCCTTCCAAAGTAGCATGTGAGGCTCCCTTTTTTGATGTGAGAATTAGAATTGGAAACCCCACACCTCTTTTTCCACAATGAGTCCCCTAGAACAATGGTAGCATGTCCACACATGTGCGTATGTGTCTTGGATGGAGGGGTTGCACATGAACATTTATTGTCTCATGCAGTATGCTTATAGTTTTATTTCCCTTACGCCTGTTTGGGTCCTTCATACTCCACTACCCCATCCCTCCAACTACCCACCCTCAGGTGGAAACCCCCTCATCTCCAGTACTATCTCCAACACCACTTAACACTTTCTGCAGGAACATATTATTGATGTTTGTTATAATAAAAAGATAATGGATGACACTACCTTAGCGCCTTCTCCCACCGGGGGAATGATCCTCAGTTGCAGGGTGATAGAGGTGTGGGAGCATTGATAGAGGCCATTTTCATCAGCAGTCAAACAGCTCATTTTATGCACTATCACTAATGGAAAGGGCTATCATTTATGAAGGGTAATGCCTTTAAAAGGGACATCAGTGGAGGCTAATGATCTGACCAGCACTCTGTTAGAAGCAATCCTTTTTTGGATATTTAGACTCATAGCTATACAAGGCACACTTTCAGTGATGAATGGTGTTCTTAACAAAGTTATGTTGAAGGCTGAATATTATCAAGAACTCTATTTTGACTGGTTCATTTACGATGGAGATGCAAATCCAGTGAGTAGTTTCCATTTGGGGTTTGGCCCCCAACTTCCCTTTGCTTAACACAGCTACTTTCTGTCTCACCATGTAGAGCATGGCTTGTTGAGATCAGCTCTTGTGTAAAAAACAAATACATCTCAGACCTATCTGGGATGATCCTCTCCCCTGTGAAATCTCACTGTTGCAAAAAGTCCAGATATACACATAGATATACTTCCTTGCTCATCCTGAAACACATGCATGCAGATTCCTCAAACACATATGTTCACTGTAGACACACCCTCTCCCTCTTTTATCACTGTGAGATTAAGGTCCCTACAGCACCCTGTAAACAAAAACATAAATCATTTGCACTTCTCCTCAACTGCCTGAATGCAATTTATGGTTCTCAGCTCCACTAAATCACAGTGTGTGAGTTCTCAGGGGAGGCTACAAGGCTAATACACACTGTCCAGGAATACCTTCGGCAGTGAGGCCAGTTCTATACGTCTAAATATAGTCAATGTAGAGATGGATGGGTCTAAGCTGAGCAGCCATAGGGGATGTGAAAATACCTATAAGGCTGCTGAGCGTTTGATAATTGTAGTCAAGCCAAGTCAATTTTATGTATATAGCCCAATATCGCATATTTGCCTCAAGGAGCTTTACAGTCTCTATCCTTAGGACCCCTCCCCCCCAACAGAGAAAAACTTTAACAGGGGTAAAAAATGGGAGAAACCTCAGGAAGTGCAACAGAGGATGGATACCCCTCCCAGGATGGACAAACATGCGATATATTTTTGCAGAGAATAGAGCACAGTTGTAATTCAACATACACTTATGCCATGACAGGTAGAAAACTTCCATTGTCTTTCCCATGTCCTGCTGGTCTGCTTAAGACCATGTGTTTCTTCAGTAAACCAGTACGTAGGCCATTTGGCTGTCTTGTTTTGGCAGAACAAGGTGTAGATGTGTGAGACTATAGAGAATTTGGATTGAGGGGACAATTAGAGGGACATCAACATAAAGAAGTATGGCACCCTGCAGGATAACACAAACACACTCCATCAGCCTTAACAATACAAGGTTAAAGGTGCACTATGAGTTCCTGCATGACATTACTTCTGTTGACGTTCCAAGTTAATACCAAACAAAACAGAGCAAGCTCGCCCCTCCTCCTCCTTCCGTAACTGTCATCACTAACTGTCACTAACCCCCACCCCCTCCCCCAGCCATCTTGTCAGTGATTGGCTGGAATGTGGTTTGTTGTATTTTGGTGCACAGCCTGTGCCTCTAGTGTTTGTTTGACGTTTACGACCCCTGTGTTGTCTCCCGAGACCAGAGGTCCGTTTCAGGTAGGAGGTTTAGTGGAAACTCTGAGTTTGTTAAGCCTGAGATGAGGGAAACTCTGAGTTTTCCGTTTCAGAAAGAGAGGTAACTTAACCTCAGAGTCAGTTACTATGGTAACTGAGCCTATGAACCTAACCTGGTCGGGAGCAGGTTTTCTTCAAGAAACCTCGAGTTTCTTGAAGACTCCTCCCCATGGATGTATGAAGAGAATTAACGCTCCTCCCTCTGACACAGCGCTCTTCATTTCCTCATTCATTCATTCATTCATTCAGTCTGTATCAGGCGCATTTCTGCGCAGTTTGTTATATTGGCGTGAATAAAATAAAACATTGTTGGTTTATTAACTGTTAGGCAGACTTTAAAACATTGTTTTTTCTCAAAACATGGCATTTCCTTTTGTCGACGATCCCGTTGATGAAGACGCTGTATGGCAGGGAGTTAAACATATGTCGGAAGATGATATTGGCGCATTTTAATTTCCAGATAACTTCCTATTTGAGCGGTATGGTTTTTCTTCCCAGTCTATCAGTTATGTAAGCTACATAACCTTATCCGTCCTCATATCACTAACGTCACCCATTGTGGACATGCCGTCAGAAGAGATCGCTCTGAAACGTTGTATAACTGCTATACATCATCTTATGCTTTGTGTTTGGGCTTAATTCAATCCTGACAGTCTAAGCTTTCAATAGATGTGCTGCATGACCATATATTTTGAAGATTTAATGCGTCAAATTTATAACAAAGTTTAAGCAGCGTCCACTTTGAGCGTGAGTGTCCCGTATACGGGTCAGTGAAAGTAAAGAGTTTAAACATTTGTAGTGTTCCCTGGACACAGACCAGTAAAAGACATTAAAAAGGAGTTCCACAGGATTGCAGGTGAATGATGTAAACCCTTTGAAATGAAAGATTATGAATTATAATTCTGTTAATGATGGTGCTGCAGCCTCAGAATGGGATTAGTAGCCTATGACTTTTTCGCCCGCAGTATTGCACCTAACTGAAATAGATTTGAAGTAATATTAGCTTATGATTAAATATGATATACATCATATTGGAATATAAACATTTACTCTAGCAGCAATTTTCTCTAGCGCAATTTCTCTCTTTGCAGCAGCCGCTGCGTTGCTTTTTTAACGAAATACATGTTCAAACTCGCTGTATGTGCGCATGAGTATTTCCTCCGACCCGTTTGTTTGTGGTTGTTGCCATGGTGAATCGTAGTATCATGGCTCCATTCATGCTGTCTTTGGTGCACGCGCGGAACCCTGAGTCAACCTACTCCGAGTTGATTGAACCAACTCGAATCAGCCGTTGTGAAACCGAAAACTCAGAGTTTCCCATCTCAGGCTCAATCAACTCAGAGATCAGGCTCAGACTCAGAGTTTGTTGAACCTCCTACCTGAAACGGACCCCAGGCTTTTTCACAGTGTATTCAGGGGGCAGGCAGTTAGCAGGTCAAGGAGAGATAGCTACAATTTGAGACAAAAATGAAATCGTGCTGAAACCATGCAGGAACTCATAGTGCACTTTTAAAGGAAATGTGTTTCCTTCCCTTCGTAGTGAAGGTCTTTACACAATAGAAATGTTCAGCTGGCAGATATGTCAAGAGTATTAATCCTTGGATGGAACCTTAATTCAGTCAGCACATGAAGTATTACCTCTCTATGGCTTATTGCAATGCTATAGTGTTATTGTAGTGTTGTAAAGGTGTTATAGTAGTGAAGTTGTATTGTACAATGCAGTTATTATTTTTGTCCTGACAACTATTGGATGGATACCATGCAATTTGATGCAGTCCAATATTTGCTGACTAAATACCTGAAAGATTATTTCAGCCTCAACATGTTATATAAAATCAATAATAAAAGTGATTAGTGTTGACCTTTCTGCTTATACTATAATAAACTATAATATAAACTATGTAATACTGTTACAGACATCTCTTTTCAACTTGATGAACCTCTCAAGTACAATTTGTCAAAGACGTTTATTTTGACACTGCCCTCTGGCAATTGATTACAGTTACTTCACCATGACTGTTACAGATCAAAAACAAATTTTACAGCCTCACAGAGGCTACCTTGGCTAGACTATTTATTGTATGCTTCCTCCTGCATGGTTCATCCTTGGTTTGTGATTATGTTGCAGACTCACCTTGTCCAAGGTGAAGTACTAAAGCCCAATTAAAGGAGATGCATTATACACTAAGCACCAGATTGTGGACATCTGTACAGTCTTGTTATTAAATGAAAATAATTTGTCTCAGACATGGATGAGGGGATGAAATACATAGAGATATCTGTGTGCTTTCACTGCAATCACCATAATCATATCCTTTTTTATAATGAAGGTAAATATGTCCACTTTAAATGTCTGGCAGTGAAAGAACTTCTATAAGCCCTTCAGCGTGAAGTGGTTGTCTACAGAAGTGTTATTCACACAGGGGGTTATCTTTTTTCACTGAGGCAGTTTGAACCACATTTAATCATCCTATCATAAAACACCTTTAGAAGCTAGAATCTCATCGGGGAGTCAAGCCAAAATGAAGGATTTGTTTAGGCCCAGTAATGCTGCAATAACACATCAGCAGCTGCAAAGTGCAAGCAAACAGAAGAGGCTAATCCTCAGCATTAGCAAACATTGGCGTCAAGTTTGAGCACGGCCCTACATTTGCTAAGAAGGTAGGCCAGCTACCCTGTATGCTCTGAGCCTGATTAGCTTCCTGATTCTGCAAAAACATGCCTCTGATCTCCTCAGAGCTGATTTCTCAGTGATGAACTCTCCATCAAACATAAATTTATCCTGCATCAAAGCTGCCGGCAACACCACCGGGCTTACAGGAGGCATGGGATGTTTATCCAAATATTGTATTTCACCCATTTACAGTCCAAACAAAAGAAAGCGAGGATCTTTGAGACAGTTGTTCCTTTGGAGATTAGAGAGAATTGTGACTCAGATAAATCTGATTATGCAGGACAGAATAATGCTGAGCTGGTCTTCGAGCAACAGCCTGAATTTGATAAATCCATGAATCACATGCAGGAACAGGGACATTGCGGATGGGGCAAATAACAGCACTGTGGTACCTTGAACTGCTTATTAAAGTGAATTTGTCAAAATATAATTATGCAAACATCTTTAAGAATTCATGGATATGTGGTGGAGGATGTCACACGTCCTGTCATATTATGCACACATTGGTCTACCTTTTATGCAAAAACATCACTAAAAATTCATAGACTGACAGTATTCTGCTGACTTTAAGGGTGGAAGAAACAAATGCAGCCTCTAGTTAACTGCAATGCCAGTGGTGGTGCCAGGCCCCCAGGAAGAGCTCTCAACCTTTCTGTTAATATTTTCCAGTGGCCACTCACGGTATTGCAACAAAAAATCCCACTGCTGCCCAAAAAGGATTTTCCCCATAGGCCACCGTTGTAAAAGAGACGTCTGTAAAACTGTTGACAGAGCATCTCAAACTGCAAACAAGGTCGGTTATGACTCTTTCTATTCTGAAATGTTAATCCATGGAATCTAGTGGAATTGTTCCTCCAGCCGAGAAACGCGATTTAAAACCTATAATGTCACCACGCACGTCTATGGGCCGAGCGGGAATTCGCGGGCGGGGCCAGCGGGGGAAACACTACTGCGCATATTCAGTGGGCCGCATATCACGGAAGTTAACCTGGAAGCTTAGAAACGTTTTTGGCGTATGCGCCAGGCAAGCAACTCCACTGAATTTAATAGGTGCCATTTTGGGATCTGGTGTCCAGTTGCCAATGCAATTATATTTTTTATTATAGTAAATATTCCAACATAACAAAAACAGTGTAGTTTCTATTGATCTGTCTATGCTCACTTCACAATATGTTATGAGGCTTTCTGTGACGTTTCTCTTGATTGAAACAGGTTTTCCACTACTTGACTTACTTGACAGTAACATGTCATGATGGTTTTCTCTCAATTCTAAAATCTCTCCTGTTCCTGCCAGCTACATCAGGCAGCTGCACTACAATCAAGATTATTCAATTGCATCTTTAGTTTCTGTAACAGCCTGTAGATTGTGGTAAGATTGATGTATCATGATACTACAGATGGCAAAGCTCAATTCTCCTTAATTTCTCGATGTTCATGTAGTAGCTGCAGCTTTTCTAACCACATGAGGATAATTTGTAATTTCTATGTAAATCAATGTCGCCATTTCTAACAGTGACAGTGAGGCCTTTTAAACATGTTAAAAGGCTGACCTTTAAAATCATATGATCCCAGTGAGTGAACCAATTATCTGCATTCATGGGTTAAACACATCAAGACATTTTTCATTGATCTGATGGGCTTTGTGGATTTCCCACCTGAGACGAGATATAATGTTGATGAATTGCATGTTAAAGCGGTGTGTCAAACTGTCAAACTGTAGAACTTAGTAACAATCAGCAATTGACCTTTCATGTCTGCTCTACATTTTCTTTCTGGTCTTTCTCAGTTTTTTGCACCTTTTCATTGAAAATAAGAATAAAAGCAAAGGCATAATGGTCATTCAGGATATCACCTCGTCTTTCCAGCACATTTACTGTATATGGTTTTCACGGAAAATACATTTAAAAATGTATAGCATTCATTTATATAAAATATATAGAAAAAAAAGAAAAACACGACTTGAGACTCGAAAGCCTTGTATATGAACCTAGATGGTCTGTCCTCCATTATAGAGTTTACTCATCACAATATTGTATATAGTCTAGTATACTGTATGTGCAAGACAAAAACAAATGTTAGCTAATGAGTCTAGTTTGTGACCATACATCCATTTGTGATATTTACATCATAAAATGTACTGTACTTTTGTGCTCAATAATTAATATTTCTTACTTGAAACCTAATTGTTCCTGTGTTTAACCATTTAAAATATCTGCAAATGTAAAACCAAAAGAAAAATGCAAAGCCTTATATTTGGTCATGCAATGTCACATGTTTTTGTGGGGTGTATCCTCATACTGTACTGCAAGACCCAACAGGACCCAGCATGGTTTGCCATGGCCTGTGCCAGCTCAAAATGCTGATGGACAAAAAACATCTTTCACACTCTTCCCATTTAATTACTAGATGTGGGATGTGGGAGTTCGATCGTGTTGTATTGAAATGAAAACACATTTCAGACGACAGCCGTTGATGTGCATTACTGCTCCTTATCTCATACAAGAGTGAGTGCAGCCTCTAGAACCAGACTTAACTTCACTGGATCTAAAATGAGCAAAACGTGTCATTTCCTTTCATTCCAAACCCACGAGGACACCTCATCCCATTGCTGCATACTCTCATTCTGTAACCTCCAACAAACCTTCCAATAGACATTAACTGTGTGATAGCACTCTTTATGAGTGGAGATTGGGTCGGGTGGTGTGTTTATGAGCGCAGCGAAGCTTCCAGATCAGCTCATAAATGTGATTCATGATTGTGTGTGATGGAGATGTCCTCAGAGTTTAAGGGCTTGAACAGAGGGCACAGACAGAGAGGGTGGATTGGGGCAGCGGGGGAGTCATGTGTAATGTGTTGGTTTGGTCTGTGCAAGGTAGTTAGCAGAGAGCAGTCTGGAGTTGAGGCTTTTAGGTAAACTGGAATTACAGACACCACAATCTGTCTGTCCGTGTTTATAAAGTTAGGGGATAATGGTCTCTTCTTTCAGTGCCTGATTTTATGTTTCAAGTGTTTAAAGTGTTGAGTGATTGTCAGCATGTGTGTGTCTGTGTGTCGGTGTAAGGATATGTCAGGCGTGTCTTCCTCTCACACATTTTCAGAAAGTAGCATCTCCAAAGGTTTGCTAATAAGCTCACAGTTGTTTGCCCAGATTGAAATGTATGTTTAGATCAGAATTTACACAGATTGTGCTGGATATTCCAGTTACACAATTTCGGGCTCTGTTTTTTGTCTTTCTTATTATTGAACAATGGTTATGTCTGGATAACGGCGTGAACTTGTTTCGGTAAGAGCCAATTGATATTTTACTATATTTTTCTCAATAGAATATATTAATATATTGTGGAGCTGTGTATTAGTGTGTCATCACAGATCATGTTGCTGGACAAACTCTACTAGCTTTTTTAAACTACGTATAACTTCTTGAAAAAAAAACTCTCAAATGTAACTGTATTAGAGCATTGCAGAATATCTTATACAGATGCTATGATGTGGCTAATCTCATTGGGAATCTTTTACCATATTGTATGAGTCAAGACATTCTCTAGCTGAAGAGAATGACTGCTTTGGTGCATTTTAAATGAATTAGCGTTGAATTTGATAATCATTGGTCACAAGCACTTTGTCTCTCTCTCTCAGCTAATGCATTTGTTATTTAATGTGATGTCTCTCTACTACCAAGTCAATAGCACAGATGGATGTGCCTTGTATGTTTATGTACTTTATGTATTTTAATGTGGCAATGTTTAATGTATGTTTTTATGACCATTTAAAAGCCCTTCTAGGGACGGACATTGGAAATTAGCAATAGCTATAAATGCTGTGATGTTATTGATATTGGAGATTGGAGATTGGTAGCACAAATGTCTATGTTGCAGCATCTGTATGGCGTTATTTTTTAGTCAAAAGTTATGAGTTATGATGTAGATGTAGGCATAAGTGATATTGATGATATGATGGGGGCTGTGTGTTTGACAGTGTTATAGCAATTTAATCTGAAATTTGTTGAGAATAAACTCATTAAATATTGAGAATAAAGTCGTTGTGTTTTGAGAAAAAACTCATTAAATATTGAGAAAAAAACTTGAAATACAACGACTTTATTCTCAATATTTAATGAGTTTATTCTCAACAAATTTCAGATTAAATTGCTATAACACTGTCAAACACACAGCCCCCATCATATCATCAATATCACTTACGCCTACATCTACATCTTCAGGTGTCGCCGCCATTCCGTCCACTGTGCAGTGTTAACTGAATGACTGAACTCCATCAGATACTGTGACTCCGTGCTTCCTGTGATGAGAGCTGTCAATCAAGGATGTCCCTGTGTGAAAGTGACCAATCATAAGAGGGTCAGTGCCCTCCTTGGTTTCCGCCCCCAAATTGTCAAAAGTCATGTACTCGAGCGAGCATAAATCAGCTGACACCTCTCGGTTGTTGAATTTGTGCTCGAGTACTTTTATCATGCCAGCTGAAGGTTCATTTTTGCGCGTGTGAAATAACATAATGTGCTCGTGAGCGTGTGTTACACGCTCATAACTTTTGACTTAAAAATAACGCCATACATCTGCCCCTATTCAAACAACATGAAATGTTGTTATTGCATTTGTAGACAGCAGATGATTCCGGTTTTTGACAGCATGTATAAATTTATGTGTGACAGGAAGGAGTGCTGTTTTTCTAGTATTTTCAAACTTTTGTCGCTAAAAAACACACTACAGCTAAAGCCTACAATCATTGCCATGCAGAGATCTACTGAGGCGCCTCTGTGACTGTTGGGTAAAATTGGCTCAATTTTATTTGAGTGGCGAGTCACTTGCTATCTGCATGCAGCCATTTCAACAAATAAAACTAGTTTTTTTGCTCAAACTGCTTTGATTCTTTGCTTGCAAAACAAATGCTATATAATTTAGAGCCTTGCTTCTCTTCTCCTGTGCCCCTCTCACTTACGGCTCTTGAAGGAGGAGAGAGTGGCATTAAATGCATCCTGCCATTTGCCATGTCACCAGTCACCACCACTAATGGCTGTACTAAGCACTACAACCATGCCGCTGATGGCTGGAATCAGCAGTCAAAGATGCTGAGAAGGGGGTGCAGCTTTCCTGAGATCAAAGTTATATCACCCATGTGCTTATGATTTATTGTGCTGTGGTCTGGTCCAAATCCCCCATGGATACTGAACTACATATCCCATATCATACATGGTGAGATGTTGTTGCTTCATAAAGTGCTCATAAATCTTAGTTTCTGGCAGTGTTGTACCCAAGATCTGTCTTGGTCTCGAGACCACATTTTGAAGGTCTTGTCTTGGAGTCAACCACATTTTTACTCAGTCTTGTCTTAGTCTCAGATAAGGAGGACTTGATTTTATTTCAAGACCGGTCAAGACCACAACTGCTTTTTGATTATTTTATCAAGGCATTTCTCATGATACACTTATGGCAATAAAAGAGGTGAATGAAGAATAATCTTCATTAGTTTTCTGTGGGTGGGGTTTTATGGGACTGTGGATCTTTCATATCAATTTGAAGAGTGCCTATGGTTAGCATTTTCCACACTTTTTAGCTTGTCATGCAGTGTGGGACTCTCAATGGTCTGGTCTTGGTCTTGACTTGGTCTCGCCCTGCATTGGTCTTGGTCTTGACTCTGTCTCAACCCCTCAAAGTCTTGTCTTGGTCTTGATACACTCATGGTCTTGGTGATGACTTGGTCTTGGTTTAGGTGGTCTTGACTATAACACTGGTTTCTGGTGTTAGAAAACAGGTTTTTGATTTGTTTTGTTGGCAAGCTGACAAAAACCACTGCTCAAAAGTGTGTATACTGTACGGCTGACCCAGATAATAATTCTGTGAATGTCTAACCTATAGAAGCAGGGATTTCAATAAATGCAATTCCTTTTTGTTACCCTCAGCAGGCAAATTAAGAAAACAACTTCATTAATTTGACAATAATAATATCAATATTAATTTAATATACAGTCTATGGATGGGATGCATGAGACGGGAGGTCTCCAGGCTGCAGCCATACCCAACTCTAATGAAAAGGCAGAGCGCTCTCCCCCCATGGGGTCGAAAATCAAGCTGGAACAGCTCCATCTAGAGGCCTGGAAAACTTCCGTTGTGTAATCTGGATGCAGCATTTTTTTTTTGTTGCATTTGTTTTAGGGGTTTGTGTGCTTTTCTTTTTGCATCGTTTCCACATTTGCAGCACGTTTATGTATTTGGTTGTGTTGTGTGTATTTGCAGCCCATTTGCTGAATGCTGTGCATGTGTTGTCAAATTAATTAAGTTATTTTTCTTTTTGCATTGCTTCTTTCGGGGTTTGTGTGCTTTTATTTTTGCATCAATTCTATATTTGCAGCACGTTTATGTATTTGGTTGTGTTGTGTGTATTTGCAGCGTGTTTGCTAAATGCCGTGCATGTGTTGTCAAATTAATGAAGTTGTTTTCTTAATTTGCTTGTGTTTTGTCTATTTGCATGTGTTTTCTTAAGTTGCAGGGCGTTTGCTCCTGTCAGCCACCACAGTTTAGCAAGTTATTATTGTTCATGTATTTTTACCTTATGTCGATGCCAATGATTGACCCATTTATTGTAGACTTGAAAACAATGGCGATTCTGTTCCTATGTCAGTATCAGTTGACCAACTTTATCCCTGAGGCAGTAAAGTAAGAATTAAAGGTCCAATATGTAATACTGAAAGCTAGTGTTTAAAATAGTTACTGCAGTACAAATTCAAAATACTGGAGAGAGTCGTCTCCCCCGCCCCTCCTCCCCAGACTCAAAGCTCACGTTGGTTGCCAGGCTGAGACCGGAGCATCCAACAATGTTGCTAGATGCTTGTCTCACATAACCAGACATTACTCCACAGCACAGCGGAGTAGCTAACGTTAGATGCTGGCTATATTGACAGTCATAAAAGCCCGTGCTCACACGGAGCTCTGTACCCAACTGACACACACACTTTTTCGGCTTAGAATTAGCTACAGTAGGAACCGCAAAAAATACAACGAAATTCGCCGTCCTCTCTACACGCCAAACAGACACACTTCCTCGGCTTAGAATTATGATAGGAACCGCTAAAAACACCACTGCCTTGCACTCCTTTTCCACCCGACTGAAATACACACTTTACTAGCCTTAGAATTACACAATCGCTAAACACACTGCAAACTCAAGTTCCTCTCTTTCCGACTTAGCTACAGCCCCCCCTCTTGGCTCCAAATAACTCACCGTTGTCGGCTAGCTACGGCCGCTGAACAGGCTAAACGGTGTAAACAGCGGTGGCCCGCCTGCCTGGTCCTCCGGTAGCGTTAGCAATTAGCAGGGTTAGCATGGTGGCGTTAGCCAGGACCATTCGGAATCACTTTACTGGCTGTCTCAGTTGTTTTTGCGAGTAACCAACGTGGCTACTCTAGCTATACAATTCAATGGAAGTAGCTACACGAATGTTGAAATGACACAAAGTGCTCGTCCCTAGTAGCTGTGATAAATTAGCCTGAAGCTAATGCTTACCTGTACAGGAGGAAATTAGCCAACTCAGCGTCCTTTTGGGCTGTAAGCTGTCTCCATCTTTCAAATACATCTCCAATATTAACCCGGGGTTTGTTACGTCTCTGGTCAAGCAACTGTTAGAAACATGCTGTTTTTTAATGTCGGGTATAATCTATCTCTGTTGATCCCATTCATTTGTTTGGTGCATTCATGGCTGTACTAACATTACAGCTGCAGCGTGCTGGTTTACGTGTTTACAGTTATATCTGGCAACCCGGCCTGGCTGTTAAACTGGGCAGTTGATAACAACACACAAACCAAAACATAAACATAAATTCCGTCACGGATCGTATATTTCAAAAAGAAAAAATACTGACTTTAGCATTGTTGTCAGAAAAGATAGTATTTCAGCTTAACATGTTTCCTTAATATCTGATGAGGCATTGGTGTCATTTTTGGATTTATTACAGTACAAATATTACATATTGGACCTTTAATATATATATATATATATATATATATATATATATATATATATATATATTAGGGCTGTCAAATGATTAAAATTTTTAATCAAATTAATCAGAATTTTCAGTGGATTAATCATGATTAATCACTATTTGCAATTACACCTGAATCCTAACCATTTTTTTTCTGAAATGCATACCAAAAGATACTAGTGCTGTCAAGCAATTAAAATATTTAATCGCATTAATGTCATAGTTAACTCGCTATTAATCGCAATTAATCGCACATTTTTATCTATTCTAAATGTCCCTTGATTTCTTTTTGTCCCATTATATTTTCTCATTTTAATTCTCTTATCAGCATGGAAAAGTAGATCGGCTTGCTTTGTGACTGTTTTTTTATTGAAAACAACATTGTCATATACGTTATGTTCAATTTCACACTAACATTCACACTTGGATCTAATAATCTGTCACATAATGTAACGCTGTTACCTCGATGTTCCATTGCAGGTAGTACTGCAGATAGTCCTGCAGATAGTACTACAGGTAGTACTGCCTCATTTGTTTCTCTCACTGACTGTAGAGTCACTACTCGCTCGCTCTGAAGATAATCGCCGTCACGAGCCTACAAGCTACGCGGCTAGCAAGCTAAAACCGGCCGAGGCTTGTGTCTGTTTTGTTTGCGGTCTGCGAAATTACAAGACCCGCCCTTCAATCACTACTATTGGCCAGGCGTCGAAGGTAACGTAACTCCATTTGTTCAGGTCCTATCCCCTGACCAATCCACTATCCTCACCACTCGCGGTGAAATGCCTAAACCAAACCAATCAGCTGCTTCGTAGGGCGGGACATGGCGTGGCCATAGACAGTTAAAGAAGTGGACTAACAGATCCCGTTGCTCTCTCTATGCGTTACTCGTGCGTTAAAAAAATTATCGGCATTAAAATGGGTTTGCGTTAACGCCGTTAATAACGCGTTAAACTGACAGCCCTAATATATATATATATAATTAAAGTTGTTAGCCAGAGCTGCCTGTGTGTATCTGAATAAAATGTTTTAAACCAAAAGAATATTTTAAAGCAACACTAAAGCACTTTTCCCGCTTCGGTCCCCCTACAGGTTGGAAGGGGAATTATGTCTCATTCAAACCACAGTCCATTCAAATCCACTACCTGATCTGGCAAACTTGCATAATGTAATGTAATGGACAATTCCACTTCCAACTTGTAGGGGGCCGGAAGCGGGAAAAGTGCTTTGTTGCTTTAAATGTCCACACATTTTTGAACAGATTTAAAACAGAACTAAATATGGTAAATCCAACAACATAAGACAGGGAGGCTTCGTTTCACTTGCCAGTAATGCTTCAAGTTGCATTTGAAATCTAAACTTGCAGCAAACTCGGAGATTCAAAGGTTTTCCCTTACTACTTTCTACCTGATTAATCACCATAGCAGCAGCAGAATGTGACTCAAACACAACTGGACAACTTCAGCGGTTTACCAGACCTTCTGCAAATCATGTGAAAGCAACAGATAAAACTCAGCATTATGGATAATCTGGTCCCCACAGCAATTAAATACAGGATGAAACCTGACATGCCATGTAACTAAGCCACATCATTGCTGTCAAGCAAGGCAGGGAATGCCTGATACTTTGACACCATGGTTTCCTGTAATATGGGACAGTGAATTGAAGTAAAACATTTATTTGTGTGTAGTGCATGTGTGCTTAGCCAAAGACAGATTACAGACTGGGCATTAAAGGAATCAATACCATTAATGATGGCTGCATTCCACTTAGGTGAGTGTAACTGTGTGTTACAGATGTGCTTTTACTGCTTTGACAAGTCCACGTAGATTGTTTGTTCCTACCTCTAATACGACCCACAAGACTTTTCGAAATTAGCACCCCTTCCCGGTGGAAAGAGATCAACACATCCTTGGACCTAAACAAAACGGTCCCATTTTAAACATGTGGTTAACATTGTGAAATGGTCACAGTTTGGTTAGGTTTAGGAAAAGATCATGGTTTGGGTTAAAATAACTACGTTTGTTATGTAACTTCAGCTACGTACGTATGTGACGTAGTTAACGTACAGTAGTGCAATGTAGTTACATACTTAAACTTACAAATTACACAGCATAAGATATGCAATACGATTGACATCTACCCAATAAGGTAGGATTTGAGCAATAGAAGGTATGAATCAGCCATTAGATGACTAATACAGTGGTGAAAGAGTTAACACTATCCTGAACTAGAAAGGCACTCAGAGAGCGCAGACCTCAGCCATGCCCCTATCTTACAATGTTAATCATTTGTGTATCCACTCCATAATTTAGATCCGCTCAGTGAATGTAATGGGTTCTTCCTTGGCCATGCTACACCCTTACACTAGGTTTCATGAAAATCAGGCAGGAAGCCAGTAGTAACCGAACTGAAAAACAGAACAGGTAATGAATACTGAGTGGCTGATTGTTAACACAATGGACTTACTGTAAGATAACTACAAGGGCTGGATCAACAGCTAAAGGAAACTGTAATGGGGTAAATGTGTTTAAGAGTCAGGTAATTGATTGAATCATACATGAAGGGCGTTCAGAGAGTGATGAATACGTCAGCTAAAGTTTTGAGGAAAAACAAAAAAACCTCAGTGATGTTGAATGTGAAAGGCGGCAGACTGTTGATTCAAAATGTAATTCGTTATTGCTATGGCCACATCAACCTTGACAATAGAGTGTACTGTGCTCATAAAACCATAAAAGCCTGCCGTTAGGGCAAAGGACAATACCACAGAATTCAGAATGTATTAAGAATGTATTGCTGTATAAGGCAGGAGACACAGGCTCATTAGAGACTGTCAGGTAGATAACGTCAACAGAAATGTCAACCACTTTTAAAGATTTATCAGTTTGTCTGCTTGGCTTCATGCTGATGAACTGAATCTGCTAATCATTAAGTTGTTTAGATTCACTGTTAAGATGAGGACTAATGGCAAACATGACTGGCTGTTTTGTTGTGTTGTTCCAAGTAGGCATACTATATGTTGGTCATAACTACCAGAGCTGCAGCAGGAAGAAGTCACTTCTGTACATTATGCATAAAACATGCATTATGTGCAACAAAAATCACTGACAGTAATAAATCATGAGTGACATTTTAATGCTACGTTTGTTTTCACAATTCAGTAAAATGTAAGAAAACTGGTGAAGGGATTCAGAATACAACATACAATACTGCTATGGCATATAACTGCATCTATTCTGCCAAAACAAGGTACGTGAAGCAATAAGACTTGAAGAAGTTTTATTAAGTGTGCCTCTAGTGGCTGTGTAAAAAATTGCTGTGGTCTCCAAGAACCAAAGGCAGAAGCAGTGTGACATTGTTATAGTGCCGCAGAGATATTGTTTTGTTTTTTTCCCCACACATTTTCTTTCTTGTAAAAAACATGGTGCCTAAATGCAACTACGTCCGACAGTTGCGGTCAAATATTTGGGTGTGCTACACAGTATACAGGTAGCAGCAAATGTGGCCTCGAGCGTCTGAAACGGTTTGCAAGATGACCCTGCATTTTTTGCCGGCGTCCTCTGCATAGTTGCCTCATTGAAATAAATGGGATGCTGTATTTTTTGCAATAACCCTCACCAGGTTTCTCTATAACCTGCAAGATATTCCTACACATTTAATTCTTGTTAAGAAAGAAAGAAAAAAAGAAAGAAAGAAAGGAAGAAAGGAAGAAAGAAAGAAAGAACGAAAGAAAGAAAGAAAGAAAGAAAGAACGAAAGAAAGAACGAAAGAGAGAAAATTTCAAAAAAAAAAACCTTAATGGATCATGATATGCAATATTGATATCATCATGTTTGCAACTGAACAAATGTCTCCTGTGTGCCTGAGATCTCATTGGCAGGCACTGCTCTGCTCCCTGTCTCGTCTCCAAGTGCTCAATCAAATAAATGACTACCAGTTACTTATTCTCCATCACACACTGGACAAGTAGCTCTCTAATTAGCACTCATACTGTAAGTGTCCAAATAAGTGCCATTGAAAATCAATGCGTATTATGACTGAATAATTTGTTGTGTAGATGCCTAAGAGACTGTTGATAAAAAACAACTTTTTATTGTATAACTCAAGTTGTGACTCTATTACCTAATCCAAAAAAACATATGTTCTATCCCCCTAGCATCCTCAGTCTAGCTGAAATTGAGATACTCGCTTGAGATGGAAAATAAAGCAGTGGACAGTTTCAAAATAAATTCCACTGGTTATATCTCCTGTAGTCTCACATTGCCAGACAGATCTCCACATTGCTCCTTCAGTCCTGGAGTATGTTCTGGCTACACAGTTTATCTATTATGAAATAGGTGAAAAACACGCTCTAGCTTGTTTGTATTTCTTTAAACCAATCACAACCACCCTAGGCGGCGCTAAGCCCCAGATGCAGCTACAGTGCACTTGCAAAAATAGATAGCCGAGATAGCACGGCGGAAGTCAGGCTTCATCCCAGCACTGTACATCTGGTAAGCCGGACTATGTATGGGAAATAAGACTGTTCTGTACAAGGGAGGCATGAGCAATTGATAATAGCTGTTCGTAGGATAAATTCAGAGCTAATTTTGGTCTATTCCTGGTATTTGCTGATAATAAGATAATAAATAATGGTAGCATAATCATTTGATACCCACACAAGTAGGTGATCTGTTAACTGACATTACAGCTGCATTCAGAAAGATTTTCACGTATGGGTCACCCACATAAACTGATATAAAACTCATAAAACTGACTAAAATATAATGATATAAAATGTAATATATATATATATATTCAATTTTATATAATTATATATATATTCAATTATATATATATATATATATATATATATATATATATATATATGTCTTGATGATGATGTTTTGATGAGTGTGAAAAGTGTGTAAAGTGTGTGTGTGTGTGTGTGTGTGTGTGTGTGTGTGTGTGTGTGTGTGTTTTGACATTTATCTCACTTCTCCATGATTACATGACAGCTTCCAATAAAATAAATGAAGTACTTACAATAGGACACAACACAGTCCTCAACTGAGCAAGAGTAACTCTTTAGAACATAAAAGATCAAAGCCTTTCCCCTGGGGCTATTAGAAGAAAGTTTGAACAATATCAAATAGTCATAATGACCTCATGGGAAAAACCTAATCTTCTTCATGAATAGGCCTTCACTCTGTCCGTTTCTTTCACTTTTTCTCACTCACGCACGCACGCACACACGCACACACGCACACACGCACACACGCACACACGCACACACGCACACACGCACACACGCACACACACACTTTCATTTCCCTTCCCATTGTTGTTTAGGTTACAGCACACACCCGCTACAGAGATAAGGCTTCCTGGTAATTCCTCTTCATAATTCTGTAATCATTAACGTTCTGCTCTTAGGGACAAGTCTGTAGGACGATAAGCACCATAAGGAATCAGAGACACTTGACAAGAACCGAGGAGAAGCACCAATCATCCAGAGGTCAGTTCTACTCAGATATACAGTTTTTTACGATTGCTATGACAATTTTGCTATTGACATTTTGCTATTGACAACAACTTTCCTAAACTCTTAACACAGTTAGTACAACATCTGTCTGTGTAGGCTATAAATTTAACACATTTCTTGTTGCTTTGACACAAAATGCATACAGTTAACACAAATGTAAAATGCTTTAACTTCTTTTACACACAAGCTCCACCAAGACTAAACAATGGATTTGTATTGTCAAATTTACAAATGCTTTCACACTGTATGTCAGAACAGATAACATCATGTTCTAGACCTAAATTATAGGCTAAAGTCAAAGTGAACAGCTGTTCATGTTGTAAATTGAAACACAAATATGCATTTATTGAGAATCAGCTGATTAAAGTTATGCAAATAGATCAATCATAGCTGATTCCCATCTAGGAAACACACTCAGCCGTTGAGGTTCTTTCAATTGCATGATCATATATATGGTAGTACATACAGTAAAAGAGGACCTATTTGAACAATATAGATGAACACAGAAAAGAAAAATGCCTTCACGAGGGAGAGGAGTTACAGGACAATTCTGTCTCTGTCTTCTTTTTTTCATAAACCGTACATTCTATAAAGCTACTCTGAGATGGGTCATTCATTTTTTTGTATTGCATTTTTGCAGCAAAAGAAACAAAATGCATGCATTTACTAAACCCAACAAAACAAAAATGTAGAGAGGCTTCAAGAGAAACTGCAGTGCGAAACAAAATCTATGGTCAATACAATCACTATTGTCTATTGTATAAGGGCAGACCTGACACGTAACATAATGCAGTTTCTGTAATTCCATCTGATGTTAGTGTGTTGTATGACACTGTTCTATGACTGACTAAATGTTCCTGTTGGAAGAGAACATGTGTTAGTGTTTTGGAAGAATTATTTGATTTTGAGACATGTTTGCATTGTTTTGGTAAACATAGTGTATTGTGTTAGTGAATTATTGTATTTTGAAAATTAGTTTTTAGTTTTCAATGTGTGATTTTGAGCATGAAATTAACTGTTTCGGCGATTGTTTGTTGTAGGTGTGTTGGTGCCTTAAGAGTTTAGGAAAGTTGTTAAAAGTATTTTAAAACTTGTTACAGCGATCGTAAAAAACTGTAAGACAAACATGCTGCTTTTTTAATATAAGTGTTAAATGAGCCTGTTTCATTGTGATTGTTCTCCATGTTACAGTGAAATGCAACAGAGGGGACAATGGGGTACACAGCCTTGCATACACTCTGGCTTCTAACTGCATTCGTTCTTACAACACAAGGTATGTTAAACTATTTGAACCAGTTTAAAGTCATTTGTTTAGCAGACATATTTATTGAAGAAAAAGTCACAAATTTGTTGAATCTTCAAAATGATCAGAGGTATACAGGAGGAAATAATCTCTGGATTCTTCCTCTAAAGGTTTAAAGGAAGATCTGGGTGTGATGCCCTAATAATATAAACTATAGCAGTGGGGTTCTGCTAATAACAATGCTAAACCAACAAGAAGCTTTTGTTTCCTTTACATCTCAGTACAATATTTGTATCTTTTTCTACAGAGTTTGTGAAACTAAGTGCGACTCCCAAGATTACTGCAGAGTGCGGCAAACAGGTTACCCTAAACTGCAACGTGTCCTCGTCACGGCACGGACTATCAATCAAACACATGAACTGGTCCCAAAACAACAGATCTTTCTGTTCTGTGAACAATGAAGGAACGATCACACACCATGCACACACTCTAAGCCACTTCCATTGTAAGTATAAACATGGACAATTGTCCCTCATCTTTAAGAAAGTGCAGCCACTGGAGAGCGGAGACTTCAGGTGTAAACTGCAATCCAACCAGGGAGCTAAGCATGAATATACAAGAGTGGAGTTACAAGGTCAGTGTCCACAGCCATTCTTATTCAGACAAACAGTGATATGTCTCAACACTATTTTGTAAAACCGCTATCATGAATGTACAAAATACAAATACACTTCTTTAGCTACTTCCTCTATTGCAGTGGTGGCATAATTATTCAGATTCTTTACTTACAGTAATGGTGGCCTGTGGAGTTTTCTAGTAAACAAAGTAAAATATTTACATTCAGGCTGGGTTGCACCAACAAGGAGTCATTAATTCTAAGATTTGTTCTAATCAGTTTAGCAAAACTAGGCAAGTTATGTACTTAAGGTGGTAAAACCTCACAATTGCCAGCATTGTGTTATCCTTGAGGTCTAACAAACCTGTTGAATGCATTTCCTTAATTATAAAACATTTGACAAGCTTATTTATTATAAATCCTGTATTGTTTACATTCACCTGTGTCTTTTTTCACTGCCTTTTTGGCTAATTTGTGTGTTTGTGTTTTTTTGGCACATTTGTCGATCAGGACAATAGTGTGAAACCACTGGCAGGCCTGTGTATGTGTAGCATCAGTATATAGTGTACGTGCACGAGATAAGAAAAAGGTGAACCCACTTATAAAACACAGCTCCATAGCGAACTAGTGGTCCAAAACCCTCAGTGGTAGAAAGTAAATAAGTACAAACTATTGTAGTAGTTTACTTTTTCAATGTTGAGGTACTTGACTTGAGTATTTCAATTTTCTGATACTTTTTACGTCTACTACACTACAATTCAGAGGCAAATGTTGTAGTTTTTACTCCACTACATTTATTTAATAGCTTCAGTTGCTAATTACCTTGCAGATTGAGATTAATTATCAAAATATACAACAATAAATAAATAAATATACAATGTATTAACATAGGTTAAGATAAGATCACATAAGACTTTATGATTTCACAGGCTACCCCACAGTAAAAGAGGGAATTAAAATGTGCTCCACCTTTACCTTTAAGGGAAAATAGTAATACCCAATAGTACAACTATTTTAATGTTTTTAATATACTTTTTAATATACTTGCATAATTCAAATAGCAATTTTTTATATAAAATATAATGTGTAACAATTATTAACAGCAAAATGTACTGTCAAAAACCTTTCGGGAAGGGGGCGCTAGTGAGCACCGTATGGAGTAGTCGTGTTTTTCCAGGGCTCCTCTCCACGTTTGAAATAATTCGGTCATTTACTTAATATTTCACCTAATTTCCCGGTTTCGCCTTATAAATACTTTCACCTAAGTGCCTCGGGATGACAAAACCAAAAACTGAAAGAGGGAAGCGGCAAGAGAAGGCCTCAAATGAGGCTGATGGCCAGTCATGTCCGGAGCTAGCGGAGCTAGCGGAGCTAGCTGCTGCAGCTCCGGAATTAGCCAACGAGTCTGCTCCGGAGTCTGAATCGAGCATCCTCGCAGCGATACGATGTATGAGCAAGACGATGAATGACCGTTTCAATGACTTGGAGGCATCTTTGGCATCCACCCAGGCAACGCTGGCGAGTCTCGGTAACCGAATACAGGAGGTGGAAAATGCTAGCTCGGAGTATGACCGCCGCCTCTCGCTCGTTGAGCAGCAATGTACGAAAATGCAGTCGGAGAATGAAACACTTCGTTTGAAAGTAACCGACCTGGAGGCTCGCTCCCGGCGGCAGAATATTAAAATCATTGGCTTGCCCGAGAAAATCGAGAACGGACATCCAACGGAGTTTTTGGCCAAGTTCATCCCTGAGCTGCTGGGCGCTGATAACTTTCCCAAACCCTTGGAAGTGGACCGGGCTCATCGGCTGGGAAGACGGCTCTCTGAGGACGACGCGCGCCCGCGCGTAATGATAGCACGGATTCATCATTTCCAACTGAAGGAGAAAATACTACAACTGGCCCGCCTGCAGTTTCCTCTGCGCTACAACGGCAAAGCGGTTCACTTCTTTCCTGATTACCCAGCGGAGGTGATGAAGCAACGACAGGCATTTGATCCCGTCCGCAAACGACTCCGAGATGCAGGTGTGAGGAGCGGTTTCATCTACCCGGCACGGCTGCGGGTCTCCAGTGGCACCATGGACAGAGTTTTTTCGTCCCCGCAGGATGCTGAGGCTTTTGCAGGGACTCTGTCTTGAATACTATCAGCCGACATGGCGTATTTCGGTATGTGACTTTTATGTTGTTTGTACACCAACCGGGACATTTATATGACAGCTTGTAAGGTATGTGCGTATGTACGTTAACATATATTTTTCGCTGTTGATTTTCACAAGCACTTGTCCTCATTAGTGGAGAGGGCACGGGGTCCCTGTGTTAACTTAGTGGCCGGTTAGTTGTTCCTGTATGGTCCGGCAGCCCCTAAGAGAGTATGTAGGGTTTGTAGTCTCACTTTGTTTGGGAAAGTGGGAGGGGGGGAGGAGGGTGATGTTCTTGTTCGGTTTCATGTGTTCCTCTTGTCTTTCTTATTATTTTATTAGGGCATTACGTTTGTACGCTGCTTCTATGCAAAATCTGTATGCATCCTGATATACTTTCGCCAGGTGGTGGCATCACATTTACTAGTTGGAATGTGCGCGGGCTGGGTCATGTTCTCAAGCGAGCTAAAGTGTTCTCTCATTTAAAATCTCTGTCTGCTGATGTAGTTTATTTGCAAGAAACACATATCAGACCCACAAAGGAAAAGTTACTCAGATGTAGCTGGGCCAATCAGATTTTTCAGTCCACGTTTTCCAGTAAAGCCCGGGGAGTGGCAATTTTGATCCGCAAGACTGTTCCTTTTAGGCATGTTTCCACTGTGAGTGACCCAAATGGCCGGTTTATTCTGGTAACTGGCTACATTTACTCATTTCATGTTACACTCCTTAATGTATACGGTCCAAATTTTGATGACCCAGCTTTCTTCCGTAAGATATTTAATTCAATGCCTGATCTCTCGGATACACATTTAATTGTAGGTGGTGACTTCAACTGTGTGCTTGATAGCCGTTTGGATAGGTCAGCCCAGTCAAATCAGTCGTCTACCTCCTCCATGGTTTTAAATGACTTAATGTCTTCTAGGAATCTAGTTGATATTTGGAGGCTTGGACATCCTACAGATAGAGATTATTCTTTTTTCTCACAAATGCACAAGTCCTTTTCAAGAATAGATTATTTTTTAATTGACTCTAAATTGATATCCAACGTGATTGCCTCAAAATATCATAATATTCTCATTTCTGACCACTCTCCTACTTCATTGGTCCTTGATCTTAATCATAAAAAACAGCAGTTTACCTGGAGTCTCCACCCATCATTGTTTTCCGATGCATCATTCTGTCAATATATGTCTACTAAGATCTCAGAATTTCTGGAGAGTAATGACAATTCGGAAGTCACAGACTCCACTTTATGGGAAACTTTTAAAGTTGTGATTCGGGGTCACATAATATCTTTTGAATCTTCTCTGAAAAAGGAACGGCGAAAGCGACTGTCAGAAATTGAAACTGAACTATCGCAGTTGGAACTTGCCTACAGGACTTCCTCCAGCCCCTCCACCTTACAAAATATTCTTAAACTTAAATATGAATATAACACTATCCTATCCAGTCAGATATGCGATCAATTGTTTAAGATGAGGCAGAAACACTTCGAGTTGGGGGATAAGCCCCATAAATTACTGGCCCAACAGTTAAGAGGCTCACAAGCTAGTAGAGCCATTCACAAGATTAAATCAAAGACTGGAGAACTAGTTATTGATCCTAAAAGTATAAACGATCATTTTAGGGAATATTATGAAGAGTTATACATGTCAAAAGCAAAAGGGAATGTTTCTGACTGGCTGGAGCGTCTAAGACTCCCTAAATTAAGTGAGGCTGCTCGTGAAGCTTTAAATTCTGACATTACCACGCAGGAGATTCTGGATGCTATAAAATCATTTCCAAATGGCAAGGCCGCTGGCCCAGATGGTTTCGGAATTGAACTGTATAAAAAATTTTCTTTGAAGATTGCTCCCCTCCTTTTGAGGATGTTCAGTCATTCATTTGGAATTCAGAATTTTCCGCCCACATTGTATGAAGCCAATATTTCATTGTTATTAAAAGAAGGTAGGGATGAAGCTGAACCTTCATCTTTTCGTCCTATCGCACTACTGAACTCAGACATTAAAATTTTTACCAAGTTACTAGCAAATAGGTTAAATAAATATATATCATCCATCATTCACACTGATCAAACTGGCTTTGTCCCAAATAGATTTTCCTTTTTTAATGTCAGAAGATTGATGAATATAATGTACCATCGGTATAGTAAGGGCTCGAGGGTGGCTGCCCTCTGCCTAGATGCGGAAAAGGCATTCGATCAAGTGGAATGGGCATATATGGTAAAGGCCTTGGAGGAGTTTGGATTTGGTAGTCAATTTGTATCGTGGATTACAATGCTATATGCTCATCCATCTTCCTCCATTCTCACGAATCAAGAAAGATCATTGCCGTTCCGATTACACCGCGGGACACGCCAGGGCTGCCCCCTCAGCCCATTGCTCTTTGCCATTTCCATTGAGCCTCTTGCCATTAGTATCAGGAATCACCCTTCTATTGAACCCATCCGACTGGGTAATGTGGATCACCATATTTCCCTATACGCGGACGATGTTGTTCTTTTTATATCACAACCAGAGCAATCAGTTCCTGTATTGCTGGATCTTATTAAAACATTTGGTGAAGTTTCTGGATACACAATTAACTGGCAGAAGAGTGAGTTCATGTCACTGGGCGCGGATCTCAACACTGAATTTTTGCATAATCTCCCTTTCAAAATTACAAACAGGCTGAAGTATCTTGGTGTAGTTTTGCCGAAAAACCCTAAACTAATTTTTAAGCTGAACTTTCTTGAGAAAGTGGAGAAACTAAGGAGGGACATTGAAAAATGGAGGAATCTTCCTCTTTCTATGATGGGTCGAATAAATGCCATCAAGATGGTTTCCCTGCCGAGGTTCTTGCATCTTTTTCAAAATTTACCTATTTTTTTGGCACGATCTTTTTTCAAATCTTTGGATTCGATAATTCTTTCTTTTATTTGGGGCTTTAAAGCTCACAGAATTTCAAAAACTCATTTACACAAACCAGGGAAAATGGGTGGGTTAGGACTGCCGAATTTTCTGCATTACTACTGGGCAGCGAATGCTAGAGCCCTCGTCTATTGGCAGGAAGGATATAATATGGAGGTATCTGCCGAGACTCCCCCCTGGGTTGCCATTGAAATGAGTGATGTCAAAAACAGTTCTCTTCCAGCACTTCTTTTTTCAACACCCAGACCTCCTGCAACTGTCAAGATGGATAATATGGTCATTTTTAATTGCTTAAAAATATGGCAGCAAATTAGGAAGGACTGCAGACTACCAGATACTTCTATCCATGCCCCAGTATATCGCAATCATGCATTCTCTCCATCCCTCTCGGACGGGTCTTTTAACAGTTGGAGGCTAAAGGGTGTGGTCACTTTGAAAGATCTGTATATTAATAACCAGTTTGCCACATTTGCTCAGTTACAAAATAAGTTTTCTCTTCCCGCAACACATTTTTTCCGATATTTGCAGATTAGGAATTATGTTCGTCAATGTGTGCCTAACTTTGAGTCTCTTCCGGAAGATAAAATGATTTATAAGCTTTTGTTGGGTCCACCTGAATCTAGAAAATTGGTCTCTGGCTTTGTAAATGTTTTCTCTGAACGAACAGTTTATGCTACACACTCTTTGAAAAACTCCTGGGAGGAGGAGCTGGGAATGCAGATTGGAGATGATGTTTGGAGGGAGGGCCTTGGTAGGATCCGATCTTGCTCTATTAACACCAGGCACCAGTTAATCCAATTTAAGGTGATGCACAGACTTCATTACTCAAAGACCAAATTGCACAGAATCTTTCCCACCATTTCATCTCTATGTGACCGATGTAAATCTGCAGAGGGCTCTCTGACTCACCTCTTTTGGACGTGTCCGAAACTGAATAATTTTTGGTGTAACATATTTAAGTGGTTTTCTGACATGTACAGCTGTGTGTTTGAACCTGACCCAATGATTGCATTATTTGGGGTTTCTCCTTCTCTACTGAAACATAGAGTTTCGATGCAAAGCACAATTATGTATGGAATGGTAATTGCAAAGAAAATGATTTTAAGACTCTGGAAGTCAGATACTGTGCCTCAGTTTAAGATCTGGTTAAGTGAGCTCATTGGTATATTGCATATGGAGAAGGTTCGATATGGCATGATGGACAATCTTAATAAATTTTCAGATATTTGGCAGCCATTTTTGGCTCACCTTGACAAATATAACACTGATTATGACCAGCAAGGGAGTTCATAGAGTGCCATCCACCTTTACCATCTCTGTTTAGTACTTGTGTTGAGATTCTAGTGTCAGTGATGCAGCAGTGTACTTAATTGTTTTTAAATATGCCCTGTCTTTTTTTTTTTTTTTGTGTGTGTCTATGTTCTGTTTTGCTTGTTGTTTCTATTCTGTATTTTCTCTGTGTCTGTTTTTTTGTTACTTGTTGTATACAAAATTCTAATAAAAATATATATAAAAAAAAAAAAAAAAAAACCTTTCGGGAAAAGACACAGTGGGGGTTGCCTGGGTAGCTCACCTGGTTGAGCGTGCGCCCCATGTACAGAGGCTCAGTCCTTGTCACAGAGGCGGCAGGTTTGATTCTGACCTGCAGCCCTTTGCTGCATGTCATTCGCTGCATGTCATTCCCCCTCTCTCTCCCCTTTCAAGTCTTCAGCTGTCCTATCAAATTAAGGCCTAAAATGTCCCCCAAAAAACAATGGACAAAGTATTGGATTATTACTCCTCGTGCATTGATGTAGATAAACATTTCTTTAAGGCATCGGTCAATTGCAACTAAAGGCTTGATCACTGGTTAATATGTAATGTATTCATGTTTTATACACAAATAAAACCGATACCGTCAGTTAAAAACAACCTTTGAGTTGTCAGGTTGTAGAACATTTCTCTGGCTGGTTTTTCATCCTCCACAAGCATCAGGAAGGCAACTTCAATGGACTATTTCCCTTCTGATCTGATACTGCAGAGCATCTGAACCTAAATTAATTGTTACAAAAATTATGAATTCATTATTAACAACTGCAAACTAATGGCATATTAGTAAATGATAAATGCACAATCTCCTTTTAAAATAATGTACTATTCTGGTGGATTATTGCAACTGTTTATTAATGACTTAATACAATTGGTAATGAAAACAAAAAAATGAGCCAGCCGGTCTGCATGAGTTGCTAATTAATCAATTTTGGTCTGCAGCTCTTTTGCAGAAAGTAAGTGGTTGAACCACCCAATTAGAGAATCTTTCCTGATGAATTAAATTTCTCAATAGCTATAAAGACAAAGCCAGTTGATTTTTTACAACTTGGCAACCCAAAAGTTGTCATTTTTCAATGTGTTAGGGCTAATGTACAGTATAAAGCAATAATGAATGCTTTCTTAGCCCATAAAGACATTAGTTAAAATGTATAAATCCTTATTAATTACCAGAATGCCTTATTAAAATGTAGTGTAATGTAGCTACTAGTTAATATAACATAAACAACTTTATAGACTGTACTGTTGGGCAGAGTAATATATTTAAATAAGCATCATGTTTTATAAACCCTTCATGCGTTTTGTGTGTAAAATATCACAATGCATGCAAAGTAACTAGTTGCTATAATTGCCAAATAAATACAGATAAGTAAAAAGTATGTTGTTTTTATTTTTACTAAAATGTAGCGGGTAAAGTTATGTGGAATTGCAATAGCACTACAATATTTGAGTAAATGCACCACTGCTTCCTTGTGATTGGTATATGTTTGATAATGGGAATAATCAGTGCGGTACTGTGGGGTTTTTGATAGTTTCACATGCTAACTGAGAACATTAAGTGTCCCTGATGTTCTGTACATGAAGTACATTATTGAAGTTAATTTCAAAACTCTTGTTGTGTTCTTCCTCTCAGAGTGTTGTGGAATCGTTGAGGGTGTTTTCACTAGTGACCATACCGCCTGCACCTTCAAAAACGTCTACCCAGACGGAGATGTGCACTGGTTTCACAGCTCCCACAATCTCTCAGATGGGTCTGTGAGGCAAAACACTACTAAAAGTGTGGACAAAGAGGGTTGGCTGACTATCCATAGCTACCTTGAGCGGAAAAGTTCAACTGTGCCCTACAACTGTTCCTTAAAGAGCGTCACATCTGGTAGATACATTACATGCACTTTGGTTCAGAATCCAGAATTACTGGCCATAACCACGTCACAGGAACGTACACATAAGGGCAGGAATGGAGTTGGATCACAGGGACCTATGTGGACATTTTTGTGGATTTCGATTTTACTTGCAGTCACACTGAAATAATGTAATTGTCAAAGTAATTCCACATAATGGAGTGTAATAAGATATAAGGGTGAAGCGATGATTAAAGGGATAGGCCACCGTTTGTTGAAATAGGGTGTATCACGGTCTCCCCTAGCTGTAGATAGGTGGGCCAAAGCATTTTTTGTGCATGCATTGTTTTAGTCCGGTGCAACACCGGCAGCGCCGCCGCTAGTTAGCTTAACATAGTGAATGGAATCTTATGTTGCCGGTTAGCATGTTGTGAGTAAAAGTGAGGCAACAAATGACAAAAAATGCATTGGCCCACCTATCTACAGCTAGGGGAGACCGTGATAAGCCCTATTTCAACAAACGGTGGCATATCCGTTTAACATTGATAAGGAACAATGAGGTACTCAGAATTTTGTATATTTCAAATTCCAGTTAAGTGAGTCATCACACATGGTACAAAGGTTCATTAGTCTTAGTGAACAAGGAAATGAAAGACTGCCGAGAGGCTGATAATCATTCAACTGTGTCATATAGCTGCAAATGTTTAAGTAGTCCTTTTGGCTACTGGTTTAATTTAGCTTCAATATGTAAACCTTATAGCCACAGGTTATTATGTATTTATTTCTGAGAGAGTGAAATGAAAATGTCTGTTGATGGGTGTGTCCACTATGGTTGTCTATGTGTGACTGCTGTGTGAATGAACACTTTCTGCAAGACAAATAAAATCTGTCCATCTTGAACAGAATGCAGACATCAAAAGATTGGCTCTGACGTGAATTCCCCTCAGACACACAGAAGCCTTTGTGCGAAATATCAAATAACAGGATGCAGGAAATCTCTGTCATGCAACATCTCTGTGTGTTGTTTGTGGATGGATGCTGCCCTCTGGTGAACTATAGTCTGAGATGTGGCTGTGGCTGCTGTTTAAGGGGCAGTGGACTGTCAACATGGAGGGCAAAATGGATGCATTCAAAAGCGTGGTATACTTCAAGATACAGAAATTGAACAGGTTTCATAGGAACTGTTTTTTGGTAGAGATCGTTCCACCGTTTACAGTAAGGTCTGTGGTTTACTGGGGCTCTTTTTGTGGGGAAAAAAATGCTCTGAGCAACCTACCTGCATTTCCTGCATTTTTCTATGTTTTATTGG
Source organism: Gymnocephalus cernua (assembly GCA_023631565.1). Lineage (NCBI taxonomy): Eukaryota > Metazoa > Chordata > Actinopteri > Perciformes > Percidae > Gymnocephalus > Gymnocephalus cernua. Next base: position 26,870,102 of record CM042427.1, on the reverse strand, counting down.
GGTGGTTGCAGTAATCTCAGAGATTACTATCTCAAACCAGACCAAAACTATCTGCGTGGCTACACACCACTAGAGCTGAGATGGATATATAAAAAAGGGACTGCCCTACAGTAAAATTGACTTCATCATATATGAACAAGATGCAGTGACAGATAATGTGAGATGTCAGATAGCTTGTCAGAGTTGAAAAAACTGTATATTTTCTTTCTTTTCATTTTAAATTTGGACAGTAGTCAGTGTGATAAGTCAGAAGACAGATACAGATAATTTCCCTGTTTCCCATCTTCAACTAGCCCTCTGTATTTGCAGGTATAGCTCAAAGCTGAAGGACAAACCCAGTTCCAAGGCTAAAACTCTGCCTCTTTAACGCCTCAGTGCCCTCTCTTCAGACAGGACATTTAAGAACCTTTCCAAGTCAGAATGACTCTCTGCTAATGGCGTCACTAAATCTGTGCCACGCAGGGGCAGGTTGAAATTTTAGCAAGATGTTGCTGCAGCTGAGAGCTCACTGAGTGAATGACTATGAGGTCACCTTGACAATTGTAGTGCACAAGGATACACACCTATATACACAAATATACACACACCAGTCCAGATACGTTGAGAACTTGAATGTTTGTGTTTGTGGAGTAATGATCTCTCAAAAGCACACATTCTTTGGTGATTTTTTGTGAAATATTATTTTTGACTATTGGCAAAATGAGATTGCACTGCAAAATCAAAGCAACTTACATACATTGTCACAAAACTAAATAATACTTTCAGTCAAAATGGCTGAATTTTTAAATTAACTCTTTAATCAAACATGGAACCATCATTAATGAGCTTTAGAGGGAGATGTTTGATTGATTCATTATGACATAGCAATGCTTTATTACTTATTGTTTATTTAGTGTTTTATATTGTGATGTTCAAAAGAATTTAGCTTACATTAAACATTCTTAGTAAGTAATTACTGCTGTAAGCTTTCAGAGTGGAGCCTTTAAAGAGAAATAAAGGACATGAATGAAATCATTTGTGATTATTTTTTTCTATGACAATTACAGACCGGATTTAATTTTTTTAAACGTGGCATCATGTGATGAAGGCTATTTACAGTTCTCTGGCTTGGATTGTAACTCATTAGCATGTTGCTTTGGACAAAGGCATCTGGCAATAAATAAATGTAAATTTGGGAGTTATGTTCATCTTTCTTAGCAAAAAACATCTCTCTCTCTCTCTCTCTCTCTCTCTCTCTCTCTATATATATATATATATATATATATATATATATATATATATATATATATATATATATATATATATATAAATAACATTTCTGATAACCGATGCATCTCAGAGGGAAAAGTGTGCAAACAAATATCGGTCAGGAAAAAATAAAGTCAGGGATGAATTCAAGCATTTTTAGATGGGGCAGAAAGTGATATATTTTCTAAATGTCATTGCTTGATCATAGATGCAACATGGATGTAATGTAAGATGCTTAAGTTGCTCTATAAAGTCAAGATGACATGCTATACCTCTGCAGTTGAGTTTCAAAGTTCATTCTTGACTGTGTAAAAATGGGTAATAGAGAAATTTCACCTCAAGTTCTATTCAGTAGCTATTCTTGAGCTTTTGGCAATATTACATTGTCCTCAAATGGAGTTTACTCAGTTGTCATGGAATTACAGATTATGAAATATAAAAATTATTCTAAGCCCTTTAAAGACCTACCATCTATGCTTGCTTCATATGTTGTTGGCTTTGATCCAAGCCAACGTGAACAATAACTCCTTCAAGTACTCAGAAAAAAGGACATCTGAACATCTGCAGCTACATTACAACTGTAGATCGTCATGTAGCAACGCCTACTGAATGGACCTTGGAATGGGACTGTTTTGTCAACTGTTGTATTCCAGTAAAATAATATTTTCTTCTGCACATCAGAGTGTCTTGGTTGTCGGTTATTACCAGGGCAACAAACCGCATCAGTGTCACTCTATACTTGTAGCATGCACTTCTTACCACAAGAGGGAACAAGTTACACACTTACAGTAACAGTCATACTCTGGACAAATATTGATTCCACACTGCTTTTCATGTTGATGCTAGGCTGCAGGGTTAAAAGGCATACATTACAGATGAGTGAACTCAGAGAACGTTTTAACCGTGTACCAAATAGTTTGCATGATTATGTAGGTTGGTGTAAAGATGGTCCAATACAGTTCAATATGTTACAATAAGCATTCTGCCAGACTAAAATGTCCTAAACTGTCCTAAAATTCACAAATTGAATAAACATATCCATCTGTAACTATATTTATCATGGCTAAAATGTTTTATGTATGGATTTGTTCCTTCTTTCCATAATTATATTGGTGTTGTAACAGACCAGCCAGATCTTCTCTGTTCCCTCAGGAAACATGGGCGGTTTCTGCAAGTGGCCCTGCTGCCTTGTTACATCATCTCTCAATGTTTGAAGTTTACTTCTCCTGCGAGCACCTCATCTGGGCAAAGTTCACAGTGGGGGGTGTTGGGTCTATTCACTGAGGTGAAGTTCCCATGGTAACTGCGAGGTATCTCACTCTGTGTCTCTGGCTTTATCACTGTGCGTGTGTGTGTGTGTGTGTGTGTGTGTGTGGGGGGGCAATTATCTCAGTGGGCTGTTATCTCCTCTCCGAGAGGTTTACATTATAACCCTGACAGCCTGTTGGTCATTGGTCAGGTGAACGGCCACAGATTGCATATCATACACAAGAGCAGAGGGAGCAGGGGGGTGCACAGATTCAAAGAAACAAGATAAGACTGACTGAGAAACAGCGAGACAGGATGGATGGATGGATGGGGCAGGGAGGGAAAGAAGACAGCTGGATAGAGGAATGGAAAGAGGAGATAAAAGCCAGATTCTGTCAAAAAACAGGGAAGATTTATGTGAAGCACTGATAGCCTGTTACCCAACGTTACGGTAAATGGGACTTGGTGTGGGGAGTGTGAAGAGCTGATGTAGACAAGCATCAGTGTTGTCGGTGACAGTCGTGGCACAGTTGCTGTAGACTTCTGCGTGTTTTCATCTCTACGCAGTAACATTTACAGTACTGTACAAAGCTCTTCTAATACTTTTTAGATCATGCATATTCTGCTCACACACACTTTATAAAATGCCCCAATGGGATTTAAAACCATAAGAAACATTCATCTTTCATCACAGCCTGCAGCACTGTATGTTTTTATTCAGTTCAGCAGAAGAGCAAAGTAAGATAATTGACTTACAGTATGTAAAAGCGGCAATGTATTAAAGCAGCCATGATTGATATTTTTTTTAACAATGTATCATATGACATTGTGACAAGGGTTTTAAGAGAATTATCACCTAAATTTGCAGCTCCCCTCAGTTTTAAGCAGCTTTATAGCGAGTTTCAGCTCATTGTTTAGCTGTCCAATCCCCCAACTTTACTGTTTTGATTAATTGTCAATGCTCTCATAATGCTGTTTTTGGCCAAAAAAGCTCTAAAACTGACTACACTACCTGCGCTGCACCAAACAGCAGACAGACACAGTTAAAAACTAGCTGGTGAACATAGTGGAGACTTTAGCAGCTCAAGAGACAGATATTTCCCTCAGGACTGGCGGAGACCAAAACAGAGCTAAAAGAGAATGAATATTGGACTAACATTCTCAAGGTGGGCAGAAACATGACTCCAAATGAATGAATGTTGCTCTGTAACTGCTGAATGTATAGATAACTGTTTGCTAACTCTCACCATATCAACTTAAAGGTGATGATATGTCAATGTGTTCACAACTTGTTTTTGCTGCTACGTAGCGGCCCAAAAAAAATTAAGTATGTTTCGCTTTATAAAGTATTCACATTCTTTCTTAAGTATAGAAGTATTGTAAACAAGATGCACTCAGTGTAGTTTAACAGGTAAATGCACGCATCAGTGTTATATTAAAGGATTATTATTATTGATGCATTAACATGTAAGTAGTTCTTTAATTTTTCTAATTTTACCTGCTTTATATACTTTTAGTTTAATCTATAACAATGCATCATATTTTATCATATATTTTAGGTTAATCTTATGTTGTATGAAAAACATTTAAATTGGAAAAGTAACTACAATTCTGTAGCTGTGAAATAAATACACAAAAGTAAAAAGTACAATATTTCCCTGCGAAATGAAGTGAAGTTTAAGTATAGTACCTCAAAATTGTAACTAAGTACAGTACTTGAGTAAATACTCTTTTACAGTTTACACAGTATGTGTTTGTAGGTCACTGCTACAGAAATAAACACTGAGATCACTATAATATCTGTGTACATTCTGTAAATATCTCAGAAGACAGCAATAGATGTCTAATTAAACTCTTTGTCCCTCCTCCACACCATGAAGATTATATAGCAGATCAGAGAGCATCAGTGACTCAAACGTTGCCAATGCTGCCAGCACTGACTGAATTTAAATGCTGTCTTGTTATTCTCCTCTGAAGATCACAAGCTCATCCATTTTGTGTGCATTCAGAGTTAATCCAGACTTCTGAAAGACTGCTTGATATAATAGCTGTTTAGCTTTATAGAGATCAATACATGAAAAGCCCAGGGGGAAGACTGAGCTGCTATACTAAGGATGACGTGTCTTGAAATTTTAAGGTTACAGCTGGAGAAATGGAAGTGTTAAAAGGCATGAATGAGAATAAAGATCAATATTCCCTGTTAAGCCAACATGGAAGCCTCAGTTGCAGCAGTCAGAGACCAGCAACAATAAACCGTTGAATGTGATTGTGAATGAAAGATGAACCTGTTCGTCTGAAGACACTGCCTGTAGAAAGCTTCACAACAAACACAGTTTGAAGTCTTCTGAGTGTCATAATAAGATACTTAAATATTGCAGCTATTGCTGAGATGAAGAGTGCCTGAATACCTGAATGCACACTCTGCTTATTAAGTCTCACTTTCATATGTGACAGCTAAGATGAAATATGGACTGTCAGTTTTCATACTTATTTGACAGACTAAGCTTGACACAAGAAAGTTGTGTGAATGTGTCCGCATTTGATCTTTCTATAAGTTTTTTCTCTATGTCTGCATCATTTTTGATCCCTCCAGTGTAGATACAAATAAGGATGGCATATGGCACCTAAGTCATTCGATACCCAAGGCCTATAACCCAGATGTAACAGTACACATTCTTGACTGAAATAGAATAAAAGGATGACAATTTCCCAACAGCACACCATGATGCTACAGATAGCTGACATTGTAAGGTTTTTATGTTCCCCTACATTGTACATTGTAACCTTTCCAGCTGTGTCACACCTAGCTGGTGCATTCATTCCGTCCACAGATAGCAGCCAGGCATGTTTGTTTAGTTGTGTGTGTTGTAAAGGGAGTATTTTGCGTAACTGAATGTACTCTTAGCCTTGGTTGACCTGGGACACCACGTATGGTTAGGTTATAATCCTCCCTTCTCAAGATCACATGACGTAACATAATGCTTTTACCAAAATCCAAGTGACAAATCCTGTGTAACGTTTGTAATGTATAGTAGAATTAACATTGTGGGTACAATGCTAGTGTACAACAACAGGACTAAACAGATGTGCCTTTGAACACTCACATTTAATGATTTAAAACATGTATGTTATTCCACTACAAAATTAACCCACTAGAGTCTACAGGGGCAGAAAAGAGCTGTGTGGCTCCACTGATGCTGAGGCCTATAGTAGCTTTTTCTATTCGTTTTTGCTTTTTGTCTATGCACAAACGCGTTTTAGGTCAGTGTAAACCCCTGTAACCCCCATTACGACACTGTGGCACTTTCTACCTATATAAAATAGAGTTGTGACATCACAGACAAACATATTTCGCACCTGTTTACATGATCTGCAAACAGTCTGATTTCATGCATACTGTATATCTTTTTTGGACAAATGTTCTGCTCAGATACACACAAGCATGCTTGAAAAAATAATAGGCCTTGAAAATACATCTCCCCATGTAACTAAAAAGGTCATTGAGCAGTGTGATAAATTTGGATCACATTCACATCCTGTGACAGTTCATGAGTCAGAGCTTAAGATTTGACACCCATACACAGAGAGAACAAGACACACACAACATCTCTTCAGCCAATCTGTGTTTGGGTAAAACTTCACACCATACCAGAATTCTTCCATATTTATCTATTTTTCTTGTGGTTTTGGCAGTATTATGTGAACGTGTCTGTCCAAAATTAGAAATGAGATGGGGAGACCAAATGTGTGGACACAACACAACAATAAGTTAGTTTTACAAAGAAATATGCACACATTGTATAGCCAACATCCGTGACAGATGGGAGATGGCACTGTGGATGGCTGCCATGCTGACAGCTCACCGGAGAGCTTGAAGCCCAGACATATAATTGCCAACAATGACTGACACACCTGCATTTGATAAAAAAAAAATTCTGGTCAAACTGTAACAGCTGAACAGCTAACTAGCTATCTAGCCTGCTAATCAATGTTAGCATGCACCCCCCCCCCCCCCCCCCCCCCCACCCAATTCCCACAATTGATTGATAGTGAATACAGTAAAACAAGCAAAAGTACAAGTCAAGAAATCTGTCCATGCTTGCAGACAAGCCACTAGAAATCTGATTCAAAGTTCACGGCTCTTGAGTCTGTGTTGTAAACTTCTGACTTGTCAGTCAGTGTCACACAGGTGATAGACAGTTACCACTTTATGCAGATACAGTTTAAATTAGAAAATGGCTATTTGAAAAGTGCGAACATATTCATATTTGTTTGGGATACTAGTGTTTTTCTCTCAATACAATGCAAAAAAACTAAAAATCCGTCACAGATCAGATTTGTTGTGAAGCAATGTCAGGGCTGCGTGTTTGTCAGCTTGTTTTGGAGTTCTCTTTCACTCAATTTGCATTGATTTATTGTAAATATTTCATAATATATTAGTAGACCCATGTATTTCAGAATTCTTTTTTTTTCTTCATTCTTCATTCAGAATCCGTCTTTATATCAGCAAACAAACATTATAGGAAAACAAAAAAACATCTGATTTTAGATTAGATGCAGATGAATTACTCTGTGAATTAAGCATTAGGTCCAAATGGATTAGTTAAAAGTCTCATCTGGATAAGCAAGTACTTAGGCAGAGGAAAAAAAGCCTGTCAGTACAGTATAATCCTCCTGAACAACACAACTAGCATGAGACTGTGCAGCATCACAGTAAACGAGACTGAAGAGGAGGAAGGAGGCTGATCTCCTGTAGGTTATTCTGACCGCCCTCAGAAGAGAATGTATGAGTCGTGATCAATCAGGCCTGCTTCTCTTTTCAGAAGCCCTGCAGCACTTTCCAGATGGATTAAGACCTCATAACAATAGCTCATCATCTCACACACATGCAGGGAAGCAGATAAACATAGACACACAACCAATGAAGAGAGGCTGCTGTCAAAACCCAAAACCCTCATAGGTTTTCTGTTTTTTGATATTCACGCTTGATTGATGTTTAAGAACATACATATTGACAGTGAAAATGGATGTGTTAGTGTTTAAGCTTGTGTGTCCAAGTCCAGGAGATGACCCCAAATGCCAAAGTTTACATGGTGTATGGAGTTTAATCTTTTTGTGAACTAATGTTTTTGCTTGAATACCAGAACAAAATGGACTGATGCCAGACTGCTGCCTCTATTGATTTTTATACTCAGCTATTTGTTCATGTGCTCTTAACTGACATGGCAGTAGAGACGATAACCTAGGGCAAAGAGGGAAAACCAGTCCATCAAGCTTAGCTGAAGTCACAGAGACAGATAATTAGATTTACTTTGACACCCTCACCTCCCTGCCAAAACCACAAAACAGGCGGGTTAGCGGGGTACAAAATCTCCAAAAATAAACAAGTAAACAAAAATACTAAAACTTGTGATACCATTTGAATTTTGCTCACAGGAACAGCCGTATATGCAAACCTGGATGAATTACACAAGCAAGACTAAGTGTCTACTACAGCCTGCTAGTAGCTCTGTGAGGGTGTATTAAGCTAAAAGCTAATGTCAGCATGCTAACATGTTCATAATGAAAATGTAATGTGTAGCAGGTATAACGTAAACTATCTTGGATTAATGTGTCAGCATGCTATCATTTTATAATTACCACTATACACAAAATGCAGCTGAGGCTGCTGGGAACATCATTACTTTTGCAGGTATTTAGGTCATAAAGCAAATTTGGAATAATTGATTGAATTTTGAATTTTGACCTGATGATGAAACATCACTGGATGGATAGATACGATAGATAAGACTTTATTGTCCACCTTGGTGGAAATTTGTCTTTGGCTTCTCCAAAACATTAAAACACAACCATGACATTGGATGTTATCAAACATTAAACATACAGCACACTAATACTACACACCATTAAACATAGAACAGCAATTGTGCAATGGACAGAAACAACAGGTGGAGAGGCGGTAAGATACAACCTACAAGAGAGCATATTTAAAAATACCTTGTCTTTTATAGCTTTTATAGCTGGATCACAACTGTCTCAATTTACAGTGACTAAAATAACAAATAACTGCTAGTCTTTCATATTCTGTGGTAAAGGCAAAGGAAAAAGGAAACATAGCATCCATCAAAAATGATCGCTATTTCTTCATTTCAAGACAATATATGAGACTATTAAAAAGCACTGACAGCACAGAGATTTGGCTGAACCCAACAGCTGACATTTCTTTGTTGCTGCTATCTGATACTACTGCAAGAGCCAGAACAGACTGCTCACTGTCTCAGGCCAGGTGGGCTGTGTGTCCCTTCATTAATCCATTTGTCAATTTTACAGGCTGGTACAGGGTTTCCATGGCGACTAATAACTGTTACAGGAAAGTGGTGGGGACTAAGAGAGAAAGAGAGTGAGAGGTCAAAGAGAAAATGAGCATGGTGGCATTGGTTGTTGCCCAGAACTTAGAGTAAATAGGCAGAACAAACACAGTTCTATACAACCCATTAACAAACAGAAAAGGCAGCTTGCCATGTTTACTCCTAGAAAACGGGCAAAAAAGCTCCAAGGTGAAGGCGCTACTGTTGTTTGTCCTATATGTGCCCCTCTAGAGCATCCATTTCACTTTGTAACAGCTTCCAAATGCCAGGGCTTACAGACAGATTCATCGTACTCTAAAGATAGCACTGGGGATAATCAGGTTGGCTTCCCTTTCATCCAGAAAACATGGATGGAGACGGTGTTCTCACCTGGGTCCTATTTTTTTTACTCCAAGTCCTTTTATTTTGTGTGTGATTGACAGCAGTTTATTGCTGCAGGGATACATTCATATAACTATTCAATCCGGTGTCATTTATAAAGTTGTGACCTTCAGGAACTCAGGGGCTTGTAGATGAAACTGTAAACTAAAAAGCCCTGCAATTCTACATAATCAACAGTGCAGATACGTAATTGTGCTGGCATTCAAGAGACCTGTGATGAGTTTGCTTGTCCTCCGCTTTTATGCAAAATCCGTGGTTCCCATCTCCATGGAGAATATGTATGGTTATAAGCTACATTGTCATTTAAATGCGCTCATGCCGTGTTCCTTATTGCAGCACCTCTGCCCCTCTCCTGATGTCTGCATGCTGCTTTAAATCACTTGGGTTCTTCAGTATGCAAGAACAAACTTTAGTCAATTTCTTTACAGCTTCATCTGTAACCCACATATGGATTTTAGCAGAAGGAACTCTTTGTTGGCAATTACATGATTAGTGATAGCAATCAACAAAAAAATCACCATTGTGCTGTGGTTAAAGTATTAATAATTCCAGTCACCTGCATATGTGCATCTGTCTTTCTGCTTTTGACAAAGTGAAAGTGTGTTATCATGCAGAATACAGCTGGGACCTGCATAACAGATGCTAATTCTGTTCACTGAAGAGAAAACATACAATGCACACAGTTGCACACACCAGCAGCAGCAGCAATATGCCTTACTACAAGCATTTGCATTATTGTCTCAACTACAATACTCCTCCTTCTGCTGCATAATATACAGCCAGACTATCAATCCAACTAATTCTGAAGAGGGTTTTTACTGTTGTGAGGGTAGAGGTGGGCGATATGGAAAACATCTAATATCACGATATTGTTGACTAAATACCTCAATATCAATATTGCGGCAATATTGTAGGGTTGACAATTGGTGCTTACAAAAAATATTTACACAATGAGATTTTTGATAAATAATTGTCATCAATGTGTACATAATAACTAAGTGGGTAAAAGCAAATAATAGAAAAGCTAGAACAGTCTGGTAAGTTCAATCTTATCTGTCCCTGGCCTTTAAAAGCAGGGACAGATAACACTTGTGTCATATCACGATGTTACGATATCCAAAATCTAAGACGATATCCAGTCTCATATCACGATATCAATATAATATCGATATATTGCCCAGCCCTATGTGAGGGTTTGGATTTTCACCAGAGCCTAGGATGAAGAAGACTTTCTATTTCAGTTACAAAACAATTCCCCAGATATTCTTTGCGTTAACACAACAGATCATCACACTGAATAAATCAATAGCGTAACAGTGGGGTTGTGGTGACGATCGTATAAAGGTGGTAGTTTAAATGTATTGTGTGTGTAGGCAGGTTTAATGGGAATGTGTATGTAGTCTATACCTCTGAGCGATTTGTTCTTGTTTCTAATCCAAGGTTCTGAGTGGGAGTCGTGAGAACCTCATTGAGCCAGTCGGTCATTAAGCTGCCTCTCCTCCTCTTGTCCTTCTCTTTGCTCCACCTACACACCTTCACACACACTGGTAACACGCAATCACATTTACTCTTGACCCTGCACTGTTGATTTTACATCACCAATACTCATTTTTTTCCTCTTTTAAAGTAGCTACGAGGAACTTTTAAATGTTTCTGTTTTATATTCCATCTGACGATCATAAATGACCTGTAACAGTGAAACGAGACTAACAGTGAAAAGAACGCTATTTTATACATAGTTTTTATTAATGCCCCCGATTAATGTCACAAAATAATTTACAGCAGGCAGACCGGCTCTACAGTCACACATTCTGAAGGGTCACAGATTTCGGTGTAATACCGGAAAAGCCTGTGTTCTAGTGAAAAAAGGTAGCAGGAGATGTCTATATATTGGCCTAATTGTAATTTTATTTTAATTTAGAAGTTATCTGTTGTAGTTATGGCTGATACTGGGACAGGGCCATCACAGGAAAAAGGAAATTAAATAAAGAACAACTGAAAGCTAAAAAGGGAGAGTGACAGACATTCGTTGGTCTTTCAACAGATGGAGACAATTATGTTATTGTAAAGGATTCAAAACCTACCCTAAATTGGCCATCTTCCTCCTAGACAGATATGTTATATGTCAATTTCATATATTTTTTCATATTTCATAAAATAACTTTACAGCTTTTTTTGTTGTCCCCCTCTTACTTGTGTAAAGCGTCCTTGGGATTCATGAAAGGCGCTATATAAATCTATGTTATCATTATTATTATTACATTGGTTGCTACAACAAACTCTTGCTAATGCTGTGGCTCGTGACACAGTGACAGTGATACTGGTTTAGCTCATGATACATCTAAAGTAGGCTAAGTTACTGTATGCAACACCTGAAATGCACCGATGTATAGGAAACGTATTCTCTTATTGTAATTGAATGATTTTCTGTCTGAGCAAAACATTCATCGCAACTATATTACCTCCCAGTAAAGTTAACTCTAAAAGATCTTTACGACAGAGGGTGTGGTTAAAACTCTACCGCTTTTGTCCAAATGATAGTGATAGGTATAATTAAATTCAGGTTAAATTAAGTGACAACATAAAAGTAACTGTTACAAGCGATATTCCCAGCAAAGAGTGTTCTAAATTGAAGAATATTGCTGAAAAATGTTTTCCTGTTGAGCTGTTGACTGAATACACACCAGACAGTGGAAAATCTCTTTCTCATAGACCAATCCTTGAGAAACAAAAACAATGAAATGCATGGCATTCAAGCTCCATGGCAAGTGCCATGGAAAGCGATCGCTGCTCAGTGGGGCTCATTACCTGCCTCAGTGAAGAGATGGAGAAGAAAGCGTGTGTTTGGGAGGGGGGGGGGGGGGGGGGGGCGGGGGGTTGTGATAAGAGGTAGGAGACAAGGCGATGAGAAGGAAAGGATGAGTGAACGTGAAAGGAAAGATATATGTATGGAGACAAAGGGTCCAGCACTGACAGGAGGGATTTAGAAGATTTATTCATGTGAAAGCTGCTGGATTATTGATTTAGGAACCTCAGGTGCAGTATACAGGTTGGATTTAGGAAAACACACTGCAATATGACAATAATTAAAATATGTTGACTATAGATCTTCTGCTTTTCCTACACACATTTCTTTAAATTGGCTTATTTAATGCTGCATATATCAATATGTTCATGTTAATGTTGAATTAATGGTGTGTTAGGTGAAAGGGATTGCTTGCAGTGTGTGACAAATCTTCTGAGATTTACCATCCAACTGAGCAGCTCTAGAGCTTTTTGGTCTCTCTGTGTTAACACCAGCCGCATAAATTCTCACTTTGCGTCGCATTACTCGCACGTTTGATTGCTCAAGTTGTCATATTCAAGCTCAAAAAAGTACGACAATGACGCAATTTCATTTGTTTGCGCCTCTTCAGTTGCTTTGCCCACCATACATTTGCGTCTATTTGCGAATTTGCATTGACTTATGTAATCGATGGGGTGTATATATCGTAAAGAACCTTACCCTGTACAAAATGAAAAACGCACAAAATGATCGACTAACTGAATCAAGCTTCTAGCAAGCTAAATAAGACCCAGATATTTTTTCTGGAGCTGGTGGTGTTCACACCAAACATGAAGCAAATTGTATTGTTTGGGATACATGAAATCCCTCAAATATGAATAGCTTCTACCTACATCATGTTCACTATTATTTACCCTTTAAATTAAATTTCAGAAAGAATCTTCAGAAAGCTATATGCATTTCATTAATGTGGAAGGTTTAGTTAGCGCCCACCCCCTCACAGGAGTGACATCAATTTACAACAAAGACCCCCATTTCCATTCCACACAGAAGCAGAAAAAAGGCAATTCCAGAGCCAACATTACACCAAGTGGAGTAACCATCCATCTTATAAAGAGTGAGTGTGGTCCATATCCTGTGGATTGTCATATGCCCTTGATTGCTTCTTTTCGCCTTTGGGGCCAATTGAGAGACTTACTAAGTGATGTGCTGGGGCTTTTCCCAAATCACTGATGAGCCATGACAAAGCCTTGGAGAAGCATTTCATCACACACTGTAATTCAGCTCTTTGTGTTGGCTGGAACCTCTGTTTTGTACCAAGGTAGGAGCTCCCATATAGCCTGACAGACGACCGACTAACAATGCACTTCAAAAGATTGTAATAACCTTTAGAGATGGAGCACAGAGGGCAGATAGAGCTGTCTACTCATTAACTCTGCTGCCTTCATCCCCATCTTTGAGACGTGTTCAGGGTATTATGCATGAGATGGAGAAAGCCTCAATGTCTACAATGAGAGAGAGGAAGACAAAAAGAATCTGATTACAAAATGAGGAAAAGAAGGAGGAAGGAGAAATGAGAGGATGAGCTGGGGGCAGAGTGGAGGAGAGATCAGTAATCAGGATTAACATGGATCAGGTGTAAGCTGGTCTGTGTGATAACACACTGTGTGAGCGCACATCAGGAGTTGATTTTTCTTTAGATATTTAGCGTCCTCTATGTCAGGGACATGCCTCTCGAGGTTTTCAGAATATCAGTAAGGATCCGTAATATTTTATCGAGTGAGATGTAAAGATGCCCCTCAGGGTGGCTTGTTGTCAAGGACAACATCATGCCCAATCTGGTGTGATTTAATACAATGCTTTATCTGCTGCAATAGTTGAAGTGCTGCTGTGCATGCAAAGACACACACTGTGCTTTACAGGTTTTCTCTGCACCTAAAACCCTGAGCTGAGCGTGTGAGCCATTTTTCATATGAGGTATTATTCATAGATGACTGATGACTGTTTTATTTTTATTTTTGTAAGCAAAGATCATTTCAATACACTATGAAAAAGGTTTACCTCATTTCCTAAATGCAGTTTGTGTGAGTAGACAACATATTCATAAGAGGATGTCATACTTTTCAATGAGCCCTTTTCATTTAAAGTTTTTTCTTTTTATAATTTACAGTACAGCAGTTGAAAAAACAGTATTAGTTGCACCTAATAAGTAAAAAAGATAGGTTTCATGAATAAAAGCTTAAAAGCCAAAACATATGCACTTGTTTTCCATTCCTTCCCTTTCAGAACCAGATGATTCATGATAGGTTTTAGCATCTTGGTAGAATAACTATCATATAATGCAGTTTCTTTCCAGACGATTAAGCACTACAATCCAGACTGGATCTTTAAAAAAAAAACTGTGGAGCAGACTGTGGAGCCCATTTGTTGTTTTTAGCAATTTAGTTTTTCCATGAAAGTTCATACTATGCATTTATGCATACGCCAAAATATATGCATAATAAGATGTGGCATCTGAGTAGACACAGTTAACACTGAGACAGTCAAATGAATTATAGGATTTTGGAGAAACATGCCCAAGCTGAAAAGAAACAGATCCAGCTCTATTTCAATGCAAAAAAGATTACCTCTTATGTAACTGATTTCTGAAAGTATTTATCGGTCACATAAAGTCTTTTATACGTCAAAGCTCGTCAGAGGATTAAACATAAGAGTGCATGCAGTCAGCGCCAAGTTCTTATTAGTATTCATTACTAAGATTAACCTACTAACCTACTTCCACAAATGCATAAACCTATACAGCTGTAGTTACTTTCTGCATGGTAAGTGATAACCGGCGTATCCTTTCAACCCGGTCTCACAGCAGTTCGTGAAATGGTCACGTTATTTTGATCTATTGATTCGTGTACAGGGACACGTTTTTCTCGTTTATTTTGTGGTGGTCAACACAAAATGGGAACGTGACCATTTCACGAACTGCCATGAGACGCCACATGTGGTAGACGGTGACAGCAACAGCCGCCGGCCGCCGGGACACGATCCACGGTCTCTGGGGGACGCAACAACGGGGAAATGAAACGCCACACACCGGCGACAACTGCCATGACACTGGGCTGCTCTGGGGAACAACTCCACATGTGCTAGACGGTGACAACAGCCGCCGGGACATGATCCGCGGGCTCTGGGGGACGCGCGACAACAACGGGACGGTTGTGGTTAGGAAAAGAAGAACGAGGAAAAGAACCATCACACGCAGGAGACGGCGACAACAATGGGACGGTTGTGGTTAGGAAAAGAAGGACACGGAAAGGAACTGCAACACGCGGGACGCAATCCCCGGTCTCCGAGTTGACAGTCCAGCGTTGTTTGACCCATCCACCACCCCAGCCAACCTTCCTGCACGGATTTTTGCCTTTTCAATACTACTCACTACCGTAATCGTTCTGTGATGATGAAAGATGCTTCCCATTGAAATACATTAGTTTAAAATGCATGCTTATCGCCATGAAAAAAACGATATGAACGTGTCGCTGTACACAAATCAATAGATTAAATAACGTCACCATTTCACGAACTGCCATGAGACTTTTGCTATTCAGCAGCTAAAAAAAACAATCTGATTTGTGCTGAGTCCTTTAAAAATAAAACATCTGGATAAGCATTTCTGTAATCTATATCCAGTCTTTATAATTACATTTGTCAAACCTTGATAGGAGTGTACTCTATGTATCAAGAAACATTGTGTGTCAAGTGACAAGTAAATGATTTGAAAAAAATATTTGTATATACTGTATATGCAAAAGACACCATTTTAATTCTTGAAAGTTTATATTCAATTATTGCTGTAAAAAAGTGTGACATATTTTAATTATTTCTGTGCGGACAGTAAAGAAGAGGAAAAAGAGATAAACACCACGCTCTCTGAGTGCTTTCACACTTCTTTCTCTCCAAGTCCAGTTGCTGGGGTCACCCATCAGCTTTCAGCAAGACAGGGGCCAAAAACACAAAGAGAAACAAACCCTGAAGAGGTTGTGGACACTCTACATGTCACGTGGACACTTTGATTTCCCATCCACAACATTTCACTACTTAAATGTTTACGGAGTGAATGCACTGACAATAATAGGCAGCGTCCCCTCTATGCTTCAGAACCCACAGACAGTAATGTTGAAGGGTAACTTCAGTTTTTTTTCAACCTGGACCCTTTTTCCTATGTTTTACTGTCTAAGTGACTGATGGGAACAACTATGTTTGAAACTGGTCCATGATTAAGCAAGTCGGCAGTCAGCGAAACAAGCTACGATGTAAGTTATTGGGCAATTGCGTACCTTCAATTTACGTCTACAAAAGTGCTTGTTTTGCCACTGACAGGCTCAGATTATTATTCTAAGTGACTGACAACATTATGGAAAGGATTTCTACAGAGGTTGATCTTTCTGTTAAAGAGTAAGAACCCTTTTTTAAACATAAAAAAACGTCCGTGAAATTGCGTTCGCTAAACCCACCAGGCTCCATGTAAATAAACAATAATTTTATCATCGTAAAATACACTTCATTCAAAGTCGAAAAAAATCAAACTATCAAAAGCCGTCTGGGTTCGTCTTTCCCCTGTTCCGACAATCACCACTCTGGTTTGGCTGAAATAAACCTTTAATTCACGATTTACATGTAAAAATATGCTGGCTCTGTACTAAAAGTACTGTTTATTTAAATTGAGTCTGAAAGGTTTAGTTATAGCAATCTCTGAGCTGTTCGGTTTGTACAAAGACATTTTTACTCTTTAAAAAAGGTCTATGGGATCCTTTCCATAATGTTGTCCTCTATAACTTTCAGTTAGTTTGCCTGCGAGCCTAGATCTGAAATGTATTTCAAAGCTCCCATGGGGCTTTTAAAGTGCATCTAGGAATTCTACATTTTTGAGACATGGCCTCATAACATAAAAAAAGAGAATATGAGTACAGCAGTGTCAGTTCTACCCAACGTTTTACAAGTAATGTTGAAACTATTGAAGGAAGCAACAAAAATCAAAGTTATCAACTATATTGCATTCAGCCCCAATGTAAACAAAATGTAAAAAAAAGAAGCAAAAAACTCCCACACACTGTCGATCACTTACTCCCTTTGTTCACAACCTTTCAGTTCTCAAACCTTCATCCATTCCTTCAAATTAAAACATTATTTATGCCTCACCAATGGATCGCTTTAAAAAAACTATTAACTTGCTATAACAGATTTTTGAAGGGCAGCGGATACAAGCTTTTAACACGACACTGGCATATTTATGACCTTGTAAGATGATAAGGCGAACATATTAGCAAATAGTTGCCTCTTTACACATTTAGCAGCATTAGTACTCATTTGGAGGCTGGACCGCAAAGCAAAAGTCTGTCCCTGACTTATGAAGTGAGTGATGCAGTTACACCATTGGTCGTGCAGTGTTGGAGTCTCCTCATTGGCTGTTACTCTTTCAAAATAAATTTGCGCAGTCCTCAATTATGTCCTCCTTTACAGCGGGGCGCGGATGGTCCTCAAAAGTAGCTTAACCATGTCATGTGATATGCTACTTCAGTAAGAACAAATAGCCTATCACTGGGACCAGTACAGGAAATTGGAAATGAACATTTGTTATCCAGAAATTCCTAATATAAATACTACAATTGACTATCTGTGTAACAATTTAACCACAATTTAACTATGTTCACCAGCTGATTGCTAACTTTTGGTGTTAGGAAGGCAGTTGGCTCTGGGCTTTTTAGAGCCTTTTCACACAAAACAGCTGCCTGCTGTGTTAGGAAAACACGCTGATGAGAGCTGTGAGACTGAACCAAAACCGGTAAAATTGTGGGCCAGAAAAACAAAACATTGAGCCGAAGGACGCTATAAAGCTCCACAGAGCTAAGGGGAACTGTAGTCGGGTAATAATTATCAGTGTATGCCAAAAATTAGTTATTTGATCCATTGTTAATATAAACATATTGATGATAGCAGCGTGAAGTTGTTATTTATTTTATTTCTATATTGTGTTCATGCCACTGTAGGCCTAATGGTAACTTTATTTTACAAACACACATTTTTTATATAATTAAGAATGAAACACACACAGCTGTAATATTGATCTGTCACATAATGAGATGGGAGGAAACATGACAGGAGAAAGCGTTTAAAGCTGATTAAAAAGACCTATTCACAGCTCTCACTGTGCTCATTTATATTATTAATCATTAATTGTTATTGTGGTTAATAATTAATTAAAAATTAATGGTTAAATGTCTCTGACAAGCATGCAGCGAGGGCTAAAGGGCTAAATGAAAGACAGCGAGAGACAGAAGAAAAGTAGACCCTCTGAATTACGCAGCAAGCATGAAATACAAACCCTCAAGCCCCAAGACAATGTACTTTCGGAGGAATTTGTCATCTTCAGTATTGTTACTTCCATTGTATGAGCTGAGCTGACGCCTCACACATAAAGAACAAAAGAAGCGGTTGTTAAAATATCTGAAATTCTGTAGTTTCAATGGAATTATTAATCAGAGCTCAACCATGACTCATCTGAGTTGTCTTTTCCTACTCGAGAATCTAGTTAAAGTACATTATTACATACGATTAAAAAGTTAAATAAATACATTAAAAGAAAACAGACAATGTGACAGTTTCTGAATGGGAACAAATTAACAATGTAAAGGTGCAATATATGTGTATGATACACATTCAAATATATTGCACCTTATACACATACATTGCAACTTTACATTGATAATTTGTATAATGTAAACTTTTTTAGTATCACCAAGGTAAAAAGGATTCTCAAGAGCAGTTCATTTCACACATGGAACCATTACTAAGAATGCTTTCACACAGAAACACTGTTGACCCTTGTTCAGCAACTATAGTTTCATACATATCACGGTAAGACATAATATGTATTTATATGTTTCTGTGTGTCAAAAACATCCTGCCCTGATATCATTAAAGGTAACAGTGTAAGTTCATAGGAATTCTCAACTTTCAACAGTCATCTTCTGAAAAGTAACCCATATTCAAGCAGTTGAACCTATGACCAAAAGGCTTGAAGTCACTATATTGTACCTATAGTGACATGTGTGAGACAGGTAGAAACCAGGGTCATTAACCTGGGTTTAGATTACATTTTGATCCAGTCACACCAACAGAAAATATTGCTTTGGGGTCTGTGGTTGGGTCATGGTGTGAAAGGAGTGTAAAGTTAACACATTGGAAAAATAAGTACATAGGACAAATTATAGGACAAATGATCACACTTGGCATGAAGTTATACAATGTTGAGTCATTTAGTCTCTGCCTAAATACACAGAAAAACGAGATGACTGACAGGGATGGCGACGAATGCATGAAAGAACAACACATCCTCATACCTAAACAACATTATAGGTTGATTTCCAAAATCTCCCAAAACGACACATACAACTGTTCTGTTTAATGCTGCACGGTGGCAGTTTAATCATGTGACCACAATCATGTAACCATTCTATTTAACGTACAGTAAATGTTGTTAAATGGAACTAGTTAGGTTTAGGCAACAAAAACACTTGGTAAGGGTTAGTAAAACATCTGGGATTGGCTTAAAGTGAGTCATGTAAAACTACTAGTGATATGCCTTGCAGCGCCGTCTGAGGAGAGAAGCTCATCTTTCCAGCTACATGTGGAGCTTTTTGTTGTATAAATTTGCCTTGTGTTACAAGTGAGAAACAGTATAAACTAGTAATATGATTTGAAGTTGTTAATCTTAAACAGTGTGACATATATACAGTATGTTTAAAGCAACACAATTTCTGTGTTTTAGTTTAGCCAGGGTATGGGCATCAAAGAGACAGTAGGTGGCATAATATGTAGGCCAACGATCAGAGGCAAGTTATACAACATACTCAGTGATAAGAGAGTCACTCCACGCACACTCATTCTTACAAGAGGACTCTTGTCAGCGTTTCATGGTGACCGACTCTTTGTAAGCTTTGAGGTGCCATTCTTTTGATAAGTAAGCAATTACACTTGATGTCTGAGGAGGCATTATTACAGTTCTGTGCCATGGACGGATCAAACAGCCAAACAACAACACAGTCTCATCAGTCAGCTGTCAACAGTACAGCCACAAGGCAGCAGGTGAACGATCTTGGTGATACCGCCATGTCTCCTGAGATAGGAGGGCTAACTGTGAGTGAGTGGGTGTCAGTGAGTGACTGACTGACTTATGGAGCTCAGCGTAAGTTCTTTCAGGAAGACTTCAAACTCACGTTTACATCACTCCTAATTGATCAGCTGTTCCTAGGCTGTCGCTCATCAGTGTCAATCAGGTTCAGCTGTTTCAGTTAAACCAATCAGAGACAGCCATGTATTGCAAGCCAATGACAGCATGACATCTTGTTTTAAATCTCCTCTCTCCTTTCCGGTTGTCAGTTGTCGTTTCAGGAAGACAGTGCGTCCCACCTCCTCCCCTTTCAACCACCGGTAGTATCAGCAGGTACTTCGGGTTTTGTCGACTGACTTCCTCCTGGCACTCTTGATTGGTTCCTGTCCACCTTCATCACCACCACCAGTGTCTAGACTCTATGGACCTTTTTCACAGCAGACATTTTGACTTGTCATAGTAGGAAAAGCACAGCTGAAATTGATAACCTTAGCGATGGCTGAATTCCATCAAGTGTCCCAGTAAGCTATTTCAGTGAGTCAGCATGCACAATACCAGGGCCTCTCCTAAGTGGAATGCAGCCATCATTAATGGTTTTGAATACACCTGTGCTTTTCCTACTGTGACATGTCTGCTGTGAAAAAGGTCTATTGGGGGATAAGTATGGGTTACACCCCCCCTGCATTTATGGATTTGATGGAGTCTAATCTCCAGAGACTTTGCACATTGCATAATTTGTCTTGTACAATAAATGTTTTCATTTTATCAAGGAAGTCTCTCCTGATTGAAATATTCTGGATGCATGAGATGATGCACATTTAAGATGGAGCTTAGCTCATATCCATTTAAATGTTTTCCTCCTTCCCTCTATCCTATCAATTTTAAAATTTGAAAAGCGCTTGCCTACTTGTTCCAGTCTCCATCCAATTAAGTTAAACTTCCTCTTGCTTAACCACATGGGAGCAAATTATTAATCGCCATTATTCGCATTATTAATCCAGTTTGCTGCTCCATCCACAGTAAGAGTCTTGACGGCCAAGAAGAGTCTCATCCCCATTCATTTAGCTAAACATGTATGACAAAATCTAACCTTAATTTGATCGATGACACTATATCCGCTGTGTTTCTTTTCAACAAGTCGTCCAAACCATACGACCATATAGGTTGTTTTCCCCTACGAACAATAGCAGTGTTTCACGCCACTAGGGGTGGCAGGAATTACAACCCACAGGAGCGCTTTCTATCCTCATATCTAAACATAACCGTCACGTTTTTAAACTCATCATTAATGTTGTAAAATGGACGCAGTGTGGTTAGGTTTAGGCACCAAAACTACTTGGTTAAGTTTAGAAAATGGTTCGTGGTTTGGGTTTAAATCAGTACATTTGTTATGTTACTTCTCTTCCCGTTACGCACTTGACGCAGAACGTAACGTAGTTTGTTCCGGGACACGAACCCCGGTCTCCTGGGTGAAGGGCCTGTCCTTGTTTGGCGCCCTTATACTTCGTCACCTTACTTGTTGCTTTGCTCCCATCAAATTTACTACGGCCACTAGATGGCGCCGCCTAACCATAAGGTGTAAATATGGCCATAATTGCTGCTTGAACAAACAACTTATGTGGGAAGACATTAAATCTGTTTCACTGACAGTTAAAAATAGGATTATTCTTCTCTGTGTCCATATGAGCCTGATGGGTGGATTTGGCGCTTGTTGCCTGTACTCGTCAAATCAAAAATGCATGACAGACTTTCAGATTAAGAGACAGATTTAAGATTTACATTCCGTCATGTGAAACCTCAGATCTGTCACAGGGCTCCGGTGATGAATCCTGCAGGATGTGGCATGACTGATCTCCCAACTGTCGTGCTGTTGAGCCCAATGCAGACTGACAAGCCATCTGACTGCTGCTGACTCACACATGCACACAAGCATGTAGACTCTCACACAGAAAGTGATAAAAAGATACTGAAATCCAAAAGCTTTTCACCCATTTTTGAGATAACAGGAAATGATTTAGATCAAAAATTATTACATTTATGTGGACTAAATGCATAAAACTCAGATTCAGCCATAATCGGTTCTGTTTTGTAAACCTCATTCATCCAGTAATTGTGTGCACATGCACAAGCTTTAGCATTGCACTCCTATAAATGTACTCCTGTTTGTTGGACTCACAATGGACAGTTAAAAAAAAGAGGATGCAAATCAATGCAGAAGATAAGATAAATCATCTTTTTTATTCCACACGTTCTTCTTCCTTGTCAAAACCTGGAGCCTACATTATCCACAATGCAATTCGACCTGACAGTTCGGTCAGAGATTCGGTAGTCTAATAGCATCTAATGTACCCTCAAGCAGCTAATCTAACTTCAAACCCCCAGAATTTACAGTAATGTTTTACAGCAGATTAACCAAAAGAAAAACAGCAAATTAAAGAGTTATAATAATAAGCACACAAAGGTATAATGCCCAATGACTAGCAAAATGCAATTGCAAAGAAATCTGTAAAATTGGCTGAGAGCCTAATAAAATACTTTGCATGTCAGATTTAGTCCATCTTATTTCTTTTTTCAGCTTGATCTAGGAAATCTTTATTTATATACAATGTTTTTATCCATATACACATTGTTGGTGGTGTCACTAAACATGATTTTTAGGAAACACGGTACATCTTACTGTTATTTTGGCCTGCCTGGCCAGTATGAAACTGCATAACTGTAATATTCTTTCACTGCTTTCTCCATTTCCCCCTCCGACGTAAAAACACAGACAGGCACACACTTTCACAAAGCGAGCGTATCCCGAGGTTGGTGGGACGGGTGCTTGTCTCAATCCCAGAAACATCTCAGCACTGAGTCACTGTTAAACCAACAGATTGATTATACAGCAGGATACATTAATCCACAAGTGAGTCATGGAGTTGAGCTGCCTGCTCGAGTGGTTTCGCTCGCTTATTTCCTGTTGACTCTTCATTCAGTGTGTCCACATTTTAAATGAAGATGAGAGATAACATTTGGTTACGGCCCACTATCTGAGCTATTTATGAGACATGCTAATGTGGTTTGACTGATAATGAGTGTGTCATTTTACTGAATTTCTACATGCCGTCATTTAACAGGAAGCTCACAGTGGCAACTGGACCTGACAGCAGTTGCAGCAAATAGTTGTGAGTCGTGTGATTGTCGAGACCTTTGTTGAGACCTTTGTAACCCCATCTGACCTTTCTCCAAACGTTACAAGTAATAACGATAACTTTCTGGATAAATAAGGTCATTATTTGTATGAACATCATCAAAGGAGTGTTTCACCACAAATGTGCAATAATCCTATTATGTGGGGTGTGAATTGCTTAGTTATGGACATATACAGATGCACTGTTCTGTCGAAACCCCATTTACCCTGCCAAGTATTAAAATGTTTTACTCACTAAAGAAATGTTTCTTATCAGTGACGTCTAAATTAGCCATTTCTCACTTGACTAATGAGTCATTCTTAATTCAATTAAGATATTTATACTCAGTCCCCCTAACAATTGTTTTGACAATTCTCAAATGAACACAAATATTCCATCACCATCACTTATGGGAGTTATAGATGGTTTGAATAACCCCCATCTTTAACCATGAGCTACATCTATTTATCACCTGAGCATGTTTCACCGAGAATCAGTAATCTGAAGTTGTAGCTTGTGAAATCCATGCATTAACATAATGCCTATGAGTCATGGAGCCTCCAGTCCAGGCATAGTTACATACTGTAAATCCACATATGCAGCTCACATCCAACACCAGTATACATAATTTTGATTGGTTTTGTGGAGAGTTAGCTAACATATTCGCAGGGCAGAGGGATGTTTGGGATGTTGTAAAACTCCCTGGTTGTTGTCAGCCCCTTTAGCCCTTCTGCTGAGATACTATTCAAGAAGTATCTCTGCATCCTGCAGATGCAGGATTACTGTGTTCTGAAATAACCTTACGTGATGATCAAAATCCTTATGAACATTATGACAGATGCACACTGGAAAAAACAATTTTAGCCCAGCGTTTGAATGTCCAAAATATATAACAAAGCAACTGAGGCTAAATAAGTAGTGTGCATGGCCTCAGGAAACAACCGTAATCTGTTCAAGTAAGAGGAGAGGAATAGTCAGAGTGCATTGAAACTTAATCCAGAAGTGATATTGTGCTTTGCTGCCATGAATCACAATGCAGATAAGAAACAGGCAAAAATTGAGGCTTTGAATAGACAGAAAGATAGCATTAGTGCAACATGCAGCCTGCAGGGCATATGATGAACAAGAATAGAAAGAGCCTTCTATTCCACTGTTTTTTGGACAATTCTCTGTTGCATATCTTGAATATACTTCACACGAGGAAGGAAAAGGCAGAAGGGGCAAACATGAGTGGTGTTAGACTTGAGGTAAAATTAAGTTTCAGTGGTTTAGCTTCTGGAATATTTCAGTTAGTAGGCAGTTTATAAACTGCTGAGGGTAGAATATCAGTAACACTTCAAAATATCTCCATAAAACTAAATTCTGTTAACACAAACAAAACCCTGCATTTAGCCCTCAGCCCCATTCCCAATAGTTCCTATTGAAGACGTACATCTTTAAAACATGGTCATAAATGTACAGTATCATTTTTAAAAAGGTTAAGCAATAATTTGCTATAACAGCTGGGCACTGTGGTTTTTAGCAAACAAACAGGAGTAAATACTGCAGTAGTTGGGGACTATTTTCAGCTGTGGATTTTATGAGTATTTACGACAGCAGGAAGGTTTATGTGGGATTAACTCCAAATAAACTACAGTGGTAGGTAAAAAAGAATGGAACATGTGGCGGTCTGTGGCACAGGGGAATAAATTACATCAGGGTTGAGATACACAGGCAAATACTTGTTAGGAAGATACATTCACTGCTGTTTTGGTCTTTTGATGGGATTTATAGACAATAAGAAAACTATAGACTATCACCATACTTATATATAAAATCAGGCTCATTGAACAAATAATGTAGTTGATCCACAAAGGAAAGCGGATGTAATTGAGATGTGTACACATCTCAATACATCATCATTTTTCTTGTTAACATTAGCCAAGTTAAAGTATAAAGATAAGTATAAGGAAATAGAGCACATAACATTGTCACATAATTGGCAGTGATGTATTTGACAGTAATGACACAAGATGGGAAATTGTCCTCTCTCTCTTGGTCTTGTGTTTGGTAACCATCATGACTGCTTGTCTATCT
This sequence comes from Gymnocephalus cernua, assembly GCA_023631565.1. Taxonomy (NCBI): domain Eukaryota; kingdom Metazoa; phylum Chordata; class Actinopteri; order Perciformes; family Percidae; genus Gymnocephalus; species Gymnocephalus cernua. Next base: position 26,844,662 of record CM042427.1, on the reverse strand, counting down.
GTGCACTGACAAAGATACGAGGGCACTGATAGTGGTTGCCTAGTCGGACAAGTGATTTGCCTGTTGACATACAATAATCTGGCAGACATCCTGTCAATCCATCAAGAAGAATTGCACTACAGTGTGTTATAACAGGTTTCACAAGCTTCGTTCCCAAATATGTTTGTTTTATCAGCTACTTGTGCTTATTACTTTACTTTTGAAATGATGCATTTCTCTTCCAAAATGTGACAAAAAAATAAGAATATACAATTAGTTTCTACTTAGGGAAGGCATGAAATATATGTCCAGGGCACAAAAGACAGCTTTGCAATCATGAGGTCACAACACAACCATAAAGACGGTATCATTTCTCCCATTATCATTTACTACTTAGTATTTACTCACCTACTATACATGTACAACTCAATTTGCTTCAACAAGATGGGGCTATGAACCAACACTGGCAGACTGGAAGGCCATCTGGAATATGCCCAAGCACCATATCAACAGTGTTACAGCCAAAGATTTTACAATGGCGACAGAAGGCTGTCATGATGAGCATGAATTGCACTATTGTAGCTTTAGCTCTGATAACCTGTGATTCAGTTTATGATGGACAGGAAGAGTCCATGTTCAAAGTTTGTCTAAACAAGTGTAGAACTTTCACAATAAGAAATGATCATCGGTGGATGTCGGTTAATCCATGTTATTAATAGGTTTCATTTCAGTGCTATTTTCACACTGGATTTAACTGTTGGCGGAGGCTGTCATTTTAACATCTATTCAGCACAAATAAGTGTATTGGGAATGTTTGCCAATACAAACTTCCACCCCGTCAGTCATATTTGCTCAGCAATACAGCGTCACTAGATTGCCAATCCCAAAAGGTAAAGCCTGGGGTTATTACCTAAGCATAAATTGTACTGTGATATTGTATAATGACTACCAGAGAGTGTACACATCAAGCTATTAGTTACTGCACAGCAGCTTGTAGGAAACAGGGCAGTGACTGGGCTACATTAACTGCCAACGCAGTAAGGACAAGGCATGACTGTGTGTAGGATTAACCCCTCTATGACAATTTGGAGGCTGTTTGTGCAGTTTTACTTAAAGAATACGGTGGACCTTTATGGTTTCATTAACCTATATTACACTGTTCCCATTGTATCCACATCAAAACATTAACAGTCCTCCACCCCTTCTTGTAAGAACAGATATGTGAAGGTTAAATCACACCTAGGGCAACATTTTTATTTGGCATCTGTCAGATTTCAACACCATCATCTTGTGGCATCATCTTGACAGGATGACAGTGCAGAGCACATGTTCTCCCACAGATTTGTGGATGCAAACAATCAGGCCAGGGAGCCAAGACACAGTCCACTTTCCATCAATGTACAAGCCAGGACCATTCCTCATAGCCACAAGGAAATCTACGTCAAATAAAGACATACAGAAAGATAACAATAATTAACTTTCTCTGATTGAAAGACAGATCTGGGACTAGTGTATGAGAAAATCAGATCAGAGAAACTTGAGGTTGTCTGGATGCATGAGATGACTTGTTAAGGTTGTTAAACAACAGCAAAATAAAACAGTCATTGTGTGATTTTGTCAGTATATGAATAAGGAATGAATACAGGAACGGACTGGAGGAGGAAACAATAGCAACCAAACACTAGCAAAGAAAACTCATTGAGCCGGGTTGGATGTGCATAAAAAAACACAGGCTATGTAGACAGAGCAACCTGTTGAACAAGCATTGAAAACTGAACAGGTGAACAAAGCTGAGCAGATCAATGACGGGAGGATATAGTATATGGAGCTATTCCTTTATTAAACAACACAATTTATGGAAGGCTTTGCCCAGAAATAAATACAGCCTGTAATTAAAGATATTTTGCTGTAAAAGACACTGCACGCCATGACATTCTTTAAGTGTCTGATGGTACACAACAGTGTTTCATCTGAGCACACGTCAAGAGCTCAACACCTGTCTGCCTGTCAAACAGGCAATGCCATCTGTGAATCATCACCACAGGGCAACATGACCGCAAATAGAAATTCAAGAAAAATGCCAGAGACAAAATGGCACATGAGGCACATTTTTTTTATCACTCAGTAATGTCAACAGCACAACAAAAAACGACTTCCTTAGTAAAAGCCTCAATGTTACTTAGGTAAAAGTATGTATGACCAGCTAAATGTACTTAAATGCCCTGAACACACAATTTTCTCTCAAATTGGAAACTGGCTTTTAGTTAGGCAAGAGCTGGCTCGATGGCGAGCTGGCCATCTTGCTGTTGGACTACTGAGGAATATTAGCTGGCTTGCTATGCCTTGTGTTGTTACACTTGCTTGATGTTTGGCTGTGTTAGCAAAAGTTGTCGACCCAATAGTTTTTGATCATAAGTAATGTAATCATAAAAAATGTATGTGTGCAGCAGTCCATATTTCTGACAGGTGTAGAAGTGAATTACATTCTGAAACTGCAGGGGCGCAAACAAAAATACCAGTGTTACGCAATGTTGCTTTAAGATATCACAATGCATATTTTTTTAAATAATAATAATAATCTGCAAAGTAACCAGTAATTAATATGTCAGATAAATGCAACAACTACAATATACCCTATGACTAGTAGTGGAGTAGAAGCATAAAGTAGCATAAAATGAAAACATCTGAGTAGATGCACTGTTGAGTAGTTAGCTTGCCCCACAGAGACATAAAATGTCACTGTATTCTCAATTACTGAGGCTATTATTAGTGAAGAAATTTTTATCTCAGCTTTTTGAGAAGTCACCAAAATGGATACACTGTCATTTAACATTTTGGAGCCGTGAGGCCAGATTATGTATTTCTTTACCACTGAACTGTCAGGACAGTATGACTAGAACTGTCATCAGTTCAGAGCTGCAGCTGTTAAGTGTTCCTCACACTGTGCGTCAGGCCAGGAGAGTCCACAGCTAATATTCCCACAGTGCTTAGCTCTGCTCCACTGCCCATCAGGTACAGAAGCACCCTGGGGAGACAGTTTATGAGTGCAAATGAAAAGTGTATGTTGGTGGGACGGTTGGAGAGAGCTCATTGTGATTCCATGCTGTTAACTAACCTAACAAGGCAGAGAGAGTCACAGTCTGTGGAGACTCAGGGGACATTTAGGAGGTTCACAATCAGGCTCAATCTTCTATGACAAACTCTGACAAACGGGAGGCAGGCAGGATTCATTCTTAGACAGCTACAGGCGATCCATCACATCTAATTGGACACCAAGGACAGCTGAAGGTGATTCAATCATGCATTGCCATGTGTGACTGAACTGACCTATAAAGCTGTTGTCTCTAGAATTTGCATAAGTAAAATGTCATCAGCTTAAGGACGGATACGTTCTGCAAAGGTATATTTAATTTATTAAGAATTGAGCTGTAGCTGCTGCTAGTTTCACTAAGACCAAGAAAGCGGAGCATATCACTCGACATCTTAAATCTTTACACCCACTTATGTGTATCAAATAATTCATTTTAAAATGGTGTTATTGGTTTATGAACACATTTCTGATATGCCACTATGTTTACCATCAGAACCTTTCACATCGTCTAAGACAAAACATGGGAAGCAGTATTCCGTTTTTATGCACCACACATCTGGAACAAACTCACAGAAAACTCGCGGCTGTTTTTGAACTTTTCTGTTTGCCTCTGTCTTTTATTAAACCAGATATATGGGACTCTGCATCATATCTTGTACTGTGATTATTTTTTATTTCAGTTTATTCTGTTTGATTCAATTTCATCTTATTTGTATCTTCTATTGTAATCCTTTTAATGTCTTATGTGAAGCATAAGGACCATGTGGAATTGCCTTCTTGTTGAAATGTGCTATGTAAACTTTTTTGCCTTTTGACCAAAATTGATACAGTATAAAGCCAAGAGCTAGAATTGTCTCCTATTGTGCAGTGACTATAGAAATATAAACATTATTTTAGAAATATGTAATGTTCTTTAAAACAGGAAACTGACCTTCAACATAATCCAAACATTAAAATAAACCAATATATTCACGGTTTATTTAATGAAATATCATCTTTCATCTCTCCACAAATCTGATCATTGTCAACATTGTCAGTACCCATACTTTGTAGGTGGTTGTTGTCATTCATGGCACATGATAAAGGGATCCAGGAAGCAAATATGAATAAAATATATTTTCTCACTCGATATGCTAGTTAGCCTTCCTGTCACCATCAGATTTTTTTTTACTGCAGTCTAATAATTGGTTGCAGAACATGCCAAACGTATTCATACGAAAGGGACGTCAATAGAGCTTGAATTACCAGATTTTTTGACACACATTGTAGTTTAACAAAGGCTTGTTTACTTATGGGATGTTCCCGTCTGATAAAAAGGAACCACAGAGTTAATTAAACAACCACAAGAGCAGGATGGATTTGACTCTGTAAGTCCTGCTGCAAGACAATCTAAATAGATGGTAGAAGATGGCAAAATGTAAACAATGTTAGTCTCTGTGTCTTTATACTTGCTTTCCATGCTCTGCTTGTCAGATATCACCTACTTTCTCAGCGTACACTGATTTACATACTCTGTCATCATTGGTTGCCTGAATGTTACACTTCAACAGGCTGCCTTCTGCTGATTGGTTGCAGCTGCAAGAGGGCATGGGAGCTCTCTCACCAAAACAGGCATAAAAGGCAGTGTGTGGGATCAGACACAGAAGAGCATCCAATAAGCAAATCTTGAGGAGCTTTGACAGAGAGGCACTGCCGGATTAACAAACCTGGCAAGGAAAGAAGCGCAAGAGACTTAAGAAAAGGGGAGATTTTTTAAGGTAGACTACTTATAAAGGTTGAAGTTAGTGACAGGTGTTGACATTTGCAGTGTCAGTTTTAAAGCAGCAACCACTGAGAGAAAGTGAGTAATCTGAGACAGTTTTTGGGACGTTTTCTCTACCCATTTTGGCGACAAAAACCTCCTCCGCAAAAAGCAGCATGTCTCTGGAGGTGAAGGAGAAAACCCTGGTGCGTCTAGTCTTTCTGGGGGCAGCAGGAGTGGGCAAGACAGCCCTGATCCAACGCTTCCTCCAAGACACATTTGAGCCCAAACACCGGCGCACAGTGGAGGAGCTGCACATCAAGGAGTATGACATTGATGGGGTCAAGATCACAGTAGAGATCCTGGACACCAGTGGCAGCTACTCCTTCCCGGCCATGCGCAAGCTCTCCATCCAAAACAGCGACATCTTCGTGCTGGTGTACGCTGTGGATGACCCTGAGTCACTGGAGGCTGTCAAGAGCCTCCGAGATGAGATTCTGGAGATCAAGGAGGACAAGTACACACCACTCGTGGTGGTGGGAAACAAGGTGGACCGGGTGCAGGAGCGTCTGGTGTCCAACAAGGACGTGCTGTCAACCATGGAGCTGGATTGGAACAACAGTTACCTGGAAGCATCGGCAAAGGAGAACGTCAACGTGGTGGAGGTGTTTAAAATGATCCTGCAGCAGGCAAACCTTCCCAGCCGTCTCAGCCCCGCGCTGCGTAGACGCAGGGAGACCTTTCCAAAAGACACTAACTTCCGACCACCTATGAACAAGACCAACAGCTGTATTCTGTCGTAATGATTCACGAAGGGACAAGAGATGAGAGCACTCAATGCTGCTGGTCAGAGAAAAAGAATAAAGAGAAAAGCTTGGACTTCAGTGATTCTGAACCAGTAAAGTCACTTCAGGATTGAACTTCGAGACAAAGAAACTGAAGAGGTGAAAGGTATTGAGACTTAACGTGAACCTACTGCCATTGGACATAAAGAAGCTACATTAATTACTCAATTGTTTACTCAATGTAATGTTGTTGCTGCTTATTTGGTGACATGCTGCTGGTGTTTAGATCAATGTATACCTTTTGGATTATGAATCAAAATGTTCACTTACGTCAAGATTTGGACAGTTAACAGATTGTTTACTAAGGGGAAGTGTGCATATTTGTGGTACGTGCAAAAGTTGTGTCATGTAAATTGTTTAAATTTAATAATTCAGTGTATGTAGCACATCATGTTTGCATTTTTTTGTATTCAATTCCAATTTAAAAAAGCTGTGATATGCAAATGTTAACTGTTGATGCACTTTTCATTTTCAAATTACTTTTCAAAATGATGTTTTAAGGTTGTTGTTTTTATGAATACGATTTTTTATTTTATTTACTTTTTTATCACGGCATATTCTCACATTATTTTACTGTTTATTTAACAAACGTACGTGGACTGTGGATCTAAATGTGTAATAAAAATATATAAGCACAAAAAAGTGAAATTTGATGAGTGAAATTGTTGATAGGTGTATAAATTATGTAATATTTGCTGAGAGGCAAGTTCACTTTTAATTAAATAAGCAGGTAAGTTAATAGTAAATGATAAATCAATCATTAATTAAATAATTAACCTGATGAAACAAATGGTTTGTTAACACAGAACCATCTGACAAGCCCCCATTGGAAACTGTTTGGAAAAGGGCAGACACTTTCAAAAAATACTTGGCAGGTGATTAGATGAACTGTCTGTCTATCACGTCTGCCATTGTTGTTTTGAACAAACACTTGCGACTGTCACACACACCTAGTCTGTTTCCACGCCGTTCCACTACTGGGATTGCTCTGGTGCCGTTGGAAATTCTGCCGGATGTCCTTCTTTTCGGCCGGATGTCTGTTACCTTCCACTTTCTTTGTGTTGGAATTTTAAACTCCGGTGGATTTATGAGGACTATGGTTAACTGCTCCTCAGATCTCTGCAGGGTAAATCCAGACAGCTAGCTAGACTATCTGTCCAATCTGAGTTTTCTGTTGCACGACTAAAACGAGTTTTGAACACCGTTGCTCCGTACGATTGTGATTGGTTTAAAGAAATGTCAATAACCCACAGCACATCTTTCTCCCATCCCGGAATGCTGTGTGAACTAGCCAGACCCTCTTCCGCAGCGCTGTCGAGGAAGGTCTGGCAATGCGAGACTATATACTCGTATCACTGATTGGTGTGGTGTGATTCGTGCGTGATCTTGTGATATCACGGGAATCCAACTACCAAGCAAGGTAACCAATGAATGACAATATATAGAAATAAATGGCAGAACATAGATAAAGCACCCCAAGGTAATGGAACATGTTGCAAATATGACATTTTAAGCAGTATATAGTACTGTATTGTAGGACTGCTGTCATTTTAACTGTTATATGATTACATTTACATAGTTTGAAACTAAAATAGTTTGGATTAATATCCTCGTCCACCTAAAACAGAATAGTGCATTCTTGCAATACGTTTGAGAGCTGCATTCTTCAAGGGGTCAGGAGATCTTTCTGAGACAGGGCTGAAATCAGTCACTTCAAGTCTAAAACTAGCAAACCGATCTTTCCAGGCCACAGATATTCTCATGTCCTGTTAGGAAGATAAAATTGTGATTGTGAAATATAGAACAGTTAAGATTAGAAGCATCTACGTGTTAATGCACTGCATGTGTTATAGAACCGTGATAACTGATTATTTTTGGGTGGAGCACATTCACTTTCTGCTTTTACAACTACTGCTAAATTAATGTGAAGTGGACTGAAATCAAGAGTTTGAGCCCTATATTTCTCAACTGTCTGCATATATTATAAGATCTCCCTCGCCATCTGTTGGTGAAAAATAAACATTACATTCAGTAAAACTAATAACAGCTCGGGTTTTAAATGCTTCGGTTCTTAACTTTAATATCCAAATACCTAGACGCAGACTTCACTGCATAACCTCATTAGTTCCATCAGTGTTCTGATAACAAAGAAATGTGCGCTGATATTATTGTCCGTCATCAGTCTGTAAAGATTGGATTGACTGACAGTATGTACACAAACTGTTGAAGTCTATTGTCTATCAGAGCTGGATTTTCTGAACGATAAAGCACACTTTAGCTTACAGTAAACAACTGAAACGGCCTGGATAATGTAATTTTCACAACACTTTAACTTCAGATGAAAGCAAGTGTGACATCCTAATTAAGGAGACTCTGCTAACTCGCTCCAGGCCTGAAGGGACAGCAGTCAAAGTAAAGCAACACAAACCCTTGAGCATCACAAAATTTAAATACTAAACAGTGCAGCAGCACTTTAACCGGTTGACAAAACGGATCATGGTGCAGTTCCTGAAATAGCTGTGCATGGTTCCCCTAAATGCAACATGCAACCAGTGGAGTTAAATGCTCAGGTCCAAGCCCCCCCCCCTCCACTCTACTCCATCAGATTAGACTGAACAAAGTTTCCTGTTTTAATTTGAGGAAGTGGCCGGGTTAACGTCTGCGAGCAGTTCCTCTTTCAGTCCACATTTAAACATTCTTCCGCACTCGGCTCATGTTCATTTGCGAAGGGAAGGAGGCCTAGAAGCTTCACAGTCAGGCAGGTGTGTGGATTTGTCATCTCATAACGCAGAGATCTACTTTGATTTACGTCTGGGATGGATATTTGAGGATTTCTGGACAGTAATTTTACGTACACTACCTTTATCAGCATCCAATGGTCCAATTTTAGCTGCAGCCTTCGCCCCTGGACTTGGTCAAAGCTCCTCAGCAGATGAAAGCAACTCTGAGGCGTTTAGAACAAGTTCAGGGTCCTGGGCAGAACACAGCAAGGTTAACACAGAGTGTGTGATGAGATGTCAGCCGTTTCTGTGTTGCCTGCATATAAACTAAGTAGTAAGGCAGAGGTGTAAATATAACTGTCTAATGTGTCACATGCTATTTTTAGTCTGAGCATTTATGGGTCATATGTCAATGTGTGAGATAGACTTGTATTAGTCACATGTTCAAATTATGAATAAAATGAAGGAATAAATACAGTATATTTGCAAATTAATTCTTTTTCAGTCAGAATTTACATTTGGAAACTATTATCACCCCAAATGTCAGTTAAATGTTAATTAACAGTGATCATGTACTGTACATCCACAGTGATAGAAAAGAAATGTCATCTACCATTAATTATTTTAAGATACAAAAGGTTCATATAGCTTTTGTGTCAGACTCACATCACACACACATACCATGCAGCAGGATTTATTTAAAAAGAATTATCAAGGCACATTTCTACTATGAAATCCTGGAACTTCCTACACCGTACTGTATTTCCTGATAAGTGCTGTACTAGGGCTGGGACAATATGCTTTTGTCCCGATTCCATTCTTTCATTTTGCATGGGTGCCGATTCGATTTGTATTGCTTTTTTTATTTATTGTGATTCTTTAAGTATTACGATAGTATTGAGTATTACGATTTTCTTTTCCTTCTTTAACAAAAACAAAAGTTGAATAACACACTTGAGATAATATATCATGATACATTTCTAAATACTAACTGCTTTCTAAAAACAATGCACAAAACATGTCAGTCAGTCTGACGTTTATTTTATTTTAAATAACATGTACGTTCTGCATTTTCTGCTTTCGGTCCGTTTTGTTGGAAATGGATATGATGTAATCGCCCTTGGCAGCACCGTATGAACCGAAAATATTTAGGTAAATCATTGGTTAAAAAATAAATAAAAAATATTGATTCTATTTTAAAAATTGTCCTATTAAAAAAAAAAACCTATGTTGTACTGTATAACATACTGCAACTGTAAAATGACAAAACACCTGATGGAATGCAGAGCTCTTTCGCACAAGCTTAATGATGAACATTTTCATCTAACTGTAGCGGAACACTGCAGTTTGACATTTCACGCTTTTCCATGCTTCATAAAGCAAGCAGCCTCAGCAGTGACTGAAACTGTGACTGAAAGCTTAGGTTTAGGTGTGAAGCCACTGTACTGTACATTTCTTGCAGTTCCAGAAATGTCTTCTCACTTCCAATGCAAAATGCAAACCATAAATGTACGAATGACACCTGTGGTACTGTGCTACATTCATCCAGTTATTCATGTACATATCCAAGCGTTTGTCACTTTAAATCTGATGTAAAAAAAAAATAAACACAAAACTTCACTCCCCCAAGAACTGTTTTATTTGCCAAATTCTGTGGCATACTGAGAGGATGCACATAATACATTATGTTGTGCTATTTATGTTTTCAGATAGTAGGAAGCATATATTAGTGAAGTGAAACCGTTTGTATTGTTTGTACAGTCCCACTGTGTAACATATCAAAAGAATAAAGCAGAGTTTGAGTTGCTTTATATGTCACATACAGTGAATACAGCCAAAACATGTTGATCAGCAAACAAACGGAAACAACAGGTTAAAGCAGAAACATGTTCAATCTTGATTCTTGGTCGTCGGTGTGTGTGTGTGTGTTCAGGAATGTAAATGCAAGTGTGTGTGTTGCCTCAGTCATCCAAAGCGATGTTACGGAACAGATAGGCCATGGACTCTCCGTTGTGGATGCGCCGGATGGCCTCAGCCAGGATCATACTGACATCCACAGTTTTGATTTTTGGACACTGCAGCTTCTGCACCTCATGAGGTACAGTGTTGGTCACCACCACCTGGAGGTGCAATACGACAGCCTTAGATCATTTGTTTCAGCCTGTTTCCATGACTGTAGGGACTTTGCTGCCCTGAGTCTAGGTTCTCAGGTAGCACTATGGGGCTTCTCCTGAACTTTCTAACTCTAAACATGAGCACTTAATTGGTTGGTCTGCTCAAGGCGGTACGTAACCTGGGAATAATCAATGCATTACAAATGGCACATGGAAATTATATTATCAAATAGCTCTGCATATAATCAAACCCCCAACGAGGTTATATATTTATTTAATGTCAAGACCTCACTCTCATGACATAGGATTCCCCAGAATTCAAAGCCATTCCTCACAGTTACACATTTTGCCAATTCAGTGAATGAGAGGCTGAATTTAGGGGGGGGAAAATCCCATAAACCAACACAGACAAAGGTCAAGGCATAAGTAAACAGGATAGCACGCTGTTAAGGTTCAAGGCTGTCATCAGGTTTGTGTTTTGAGTAATGTTTTCTTTCTCTGGCTTCTTATCTCCCTGAGACATTAATCAAAGCACCAGATAACCATGAAGGACATGCATAACGTTTTACAGACTGAGCATAAATAAATATGGAGGGAAAACCCCACAATTCTTTGCTTCAGAAAGATAAATCAATACAAGCAGTATAGTGAAAGGTATTTGCAGGAGTGATTACCTAAGTTTTTTTTTTTTTTTTAGAAGGAATACAAAATGCTGTGTGTTGGAGTGATGGGATAGGATTACAGTGAAGCTTCTGCTAATATGTATTTTTACTAAACAAATGAATTAGATCAGTTTAGTGAATGTAGTTAATTGTAAGTCGCTTTGGATAAAAGCGTCTGCGAAATGACATGTAATGTAATGTAATGTAATGTAAAAGGTCAACATTGTCCTAATTTTTCCCATATTTGACATACATTTTTAATGCACCTTTGAATGTTAAAAGTGCAATATGTAATACTGACAGTTAGTGTTTAAAATTCAAAAAACTGGGGATAGTCGTCTCCCCCGCCCCCGTCCTACTCAATGTTCACGTTGGTTGCCAGGCTGAGACCGCAGCATCCACAACAATGTTGCTAGACGCTTGTCTCACATAGCCAGACATTACTCCACAGCACAGCGGAGTAGTTAACGTTAGATGCTGGCTATATTGACAGTCATACAAGCCCGTGCTCACGTGGAGCTCTGTACCCAACTGACAAACACACTTTTTCGGCTTAGAATTACAGTAGGAACCACTAAAAACACAACAACGTCGCCGTCCTCTCCACCCGACGGACAGACACACTTCCTCGGCTTAGAATTATGATAGGAACCACTAAAAATAACATTACCTTGCCATCCTCTCCACCCGACTGAAATACACACTTTATTGGCTTAGAATTACTGCAACAATCGCTAAACACACTGCAAACTCACGGTCCTCTCTTCCTGATTTACAGCCCCCCCTCTCTTGGCTTAAAATAACTCACCGTTGTCGGCTACGGCCGCTGAACAGGCCAACGTTGTAAAGAGCCTTGGCCCGCCTGCCTTGTCCTCCGGTAACGTTAGCAGGGTTAGCATGGTGGCGTTAGCCAGGACCAGTCGCGATCACTTTACTGACTGTGTCTCAATTTGTTTTTGCGAAGAGCCAACTTGGGTACTCCAATTCAATGTGAGTACACGAATGTTGAAATGCTATAAAATGCCCGTCCCTAGTAGCCGTGATAAATTAGCCTGAAGCTAACGCTTACATGTTCAGGAGGAAATTAGCCAACTCAGCGTCTTTCTGGGCTCTAAGCTATCTCCATTTTTTAAATACATCTCCAATATTAACCTGGGGTTTGTTACGTCTCTGGTCACGCAACTGTTAGAAACATGCTGTTTTTTTTAGGCCGGGTAGAATCTATCTCTGTTGATCCTGTTTGTTTGTTTGCTGCTTTCATGGCTGTACTAACGTTACAGCTGTAGCGCGCTGGGTTTAAGTTTTTACAGGTATATCTGGCAACCCGGCCTGGCTGTCAAACTGGGCAGTTGATAACAACACACAGGCCAAAACACAAACAGAAATTCACGGAACGGAACTTTCAAAAGAAGAAAATACTGGCATTGGCATTGTTGTCAGAAAAGCTTAGCATGTTTCCTTAATATCTGATGACGCATTAGGGTCATTTTTGGATTTATTACAGTAAATATATTACATATTGCACCTTTACCATCAGTGACAAGATCCACATATTGATTTTACCTCATCAATAGCAGACTCCTCTATTAGTCTTGGTGCATCTGCAGACAGCAGGCCGTGTGTAGCCATGATGTAGATCTTGTAGGCTCCTCTCTCCTTCAGGATTTCTGCTGCTGCAACAAAGTCCTCCACATCATCTATAATATCGTCCTGAGAAAATGGCAACAGGGTTAGGCAAGGAACAAGGATACATATATTTGGATCACTGGAAAACTGAATGTCGTCATTTAGGTTTGTACTTTCTGGGTCAACATGTAACGGTGTAAATAATGAAAATCAGCCATTTCTGACAAGGTTTTTTGGAAAGTGGCATGACTAACATGAATAACAAAAATCTCCAGAGATACAGTACTTGGCCTTGCTGTGATATGTTGAGGTAATCCCCACCTTATGAGAAATGAAGCAATGAACTCACTGAACCCCACAAGATCTGTATAACAACTAACAAATGCCAAATGGAAAATAATCTGTCAAACATATTAGCCCCCCACATTAAGTTAATTTAAGGATTAATACTTGAAACCCTCCCTTTTTACAGTATGACATAGGATTACCCAAACATTAAAGCAATTTCTCAGACTGCATTTTTCTAATACAGTTGTTTTGTGAGAATGAGTCCTAAATTGCTTTAAGAAAATCACATAAAAGTTTGAAGTCTTACAACAATAATGGCGATTCTGCCTCCTACATCTCCAACAACGGTGATGGGTGGCTTCTCCTTCGCCATCATCACTGAAAGACACAGATGAAAGAATGTTGGAGCGTTGTCTAGACCTACTCTGTAAAGTGTCCTTAGATAACGTTTGTTATGATTTGACACTATAAATAAAAGTGAATGGAATTCTTGAAGTGAGAGAACGTTAAGGGAGATTTGGGGAGAAGGGATTTGGTTTTGAACATCATGCAAGAAAAGCTCTACCCCAGAAAGCTTCCAGCTACCACAGCACCAGTTCAATTACGCCAGGCCATCTTAAACTGTTGAGTTATCTGTGGGAGAAATTTGTGCTAAATCCAAATCAAGACTTAAAATGGGTTTACATGGTGCAATTACATGTGGACGCTTTTGGTATAGCGGGTAGATGGACAAGTGGGTGTAGAGCAGAGCATTTTTTTTTTTAGGAACCACGGACCAGGATCGATCATTAGTTGTAATCTAATCAAACACTATTTTTAACAAATTTCAATATTGATGTTACAAACATGATACGTGTTCTTGGAGCTCAAGTATAGCCCCCAAATTGAAGTCACTCAACTCGGACAGGCATATTCAAAATTTGTAAAGTACTTGAAGGTATTTCAAGTAATAATCGATCCAGGTCTCAACCCCCCTCCCCCCACTGAGGCCCCGAACGTGCCAAGAAAACATCTTCCAAACAACAGCAAGGCACGTTCTAAGGTCAGTTCCCAAATCCATCATGAGGCATCTCTGCAAAAACTAAAAACGTATTGAATGGTTACAGATTTCAGGGTTAAAAAGGAAGCCAAGAAACTAGAATTGAGCAGTTTCTGAACCCACAACTCAAAACTCTTCAAGCAAAAAGATGCAAAAATGAAAGACATGAGCAGAACTTCAAAAATATCATGAATGTCAGGCATAGGTATTATCACTTGGCATGATTATGTTCATATTAAGCAATTAATGAAATACAATCTCCAGTTCATATGTAAGTGAAGTTATATGGAATTTTATAACCTAAATCTAGTAGTAATCATTATACATAATTCTATTCAAAACATACCGTTTCATGTCTCAAATGTGTGTTTAGGCTGTTTTTTCATATATTATATATATATATATATATATATATATATATATATATATATATATATATATATATATATATATATATATATATATCAGCCTGAGGATTACACATCTGCAGTGACTAAGTCATATTGTATACCCTCCATGTCACAGTCACCTGTAATAATTCTTAATTTCACAAGAAACAAATTAATTTCAACTGAGAGGACACGAGACTGAGGCCTTCCAACAATTATCACAGCCACTTGATCCAGCTAATAAAACTGTTAAGTATTTTACCTTGCCAAAAGGAGAGCATAAACAGACAGACACACAAACAACAAACAAACAAACAGCACAAAGCAGCTGGTTAGCTTTAACAGACAAGTCTGCCCACCTACTTGTATTAGGCTGGGCAAACCTGGGACAGGCATGTTCCAAGTCTTTCATTTCCTCATTTATTTGAATTTCTTTGCAAACAGTCCTGTTTGACCCAGATGTAAACTTGGATGACAAGTTCAATTAAAAACAATCTGAACATACCCCTTGTATTTCTGTTGCTGAATAGATCTGTTTAAAAAAAGAAAGAAGTACTAACCCTTATTTCCTTTAAAGGAACACGGCAACTTATTGGGACATTAGCTTATTCACCGTAACCCCGACAGTTAGACAAGTCGATACATACCCTTCTCATCTCCGTGGGTGTTTTAACTCTGTCTGACGGCTCCACCGTTAGCTTAGCCTAGCACAGATCCTGGAGGTAACCGGCTCCAACTAGCCTACTGCTCCAAATAAGTGACAAAATAACAGCAACATGTTCCTATTTACATGTTGTGATTTGTATAGTCACAGCGTGTACAAATAACAACGTCACTTGAGACACAGCCATCTTCACAGTAATATGTTTGCAGCTCTGCTGAGTGCTACTCTGCCCAAGTAGCACTGCTTCCCTTTCTGAGAATATAGTTCCCAGTTTGTATACAGTTAGAAGATGGCTGTGTCTCAAGTGACGTTGTTATTTGTACACGCTGTGACTATACAAATCACAACATGTAAATAGGAACATATTGCCGTTATTTTGTCACTTACTCGGAGCAGTAGGCTAGTTGGAGCCGGTTACCTCCAGGATCTGTGCTAGGCTAAGCTAACGGTGGAGCCGTCAGACAGAGTTACGACACACACGGAGATGAGAAGGGTATGTATCGACTTGTCTAACTGTCTGGGTTACGGTGAAGAAGCTAATGTCCCAATAAGTTGCCGTGTTCCTTTAAAGCTGAAGCTGCTAGGGTCAGTGTGTGAAATACCTTGCATTAATTGAGATGACATCAATATTAAAAGGCAGTTTGGATTTAGCTCCAAGGCCAAAAATAAACATAGACATGCATGCTGTATATCTGAACTTGCAGTGCAGTGTAATGCAAACGCACTTGTCTACAGTATTTAGATTCTGCACAGTGTGGGGCAGCAGCTCATGTTTTTATGCACTAATTGGTGTCATAAGCCACAATTTAAAATGTAAAGATGAGGCTAGCGTGATTGTGCTGTCACCATTTTCATCAACAGTCAGCAGTGTAATTATTATAAATAACTCAATTGGTCCGTCCACTGATTATCTAAACCCGCTTATCCTTTGGGTTTCAGGGATGCAGCCTATCCCAGCTGACATTAGGTCACAGCCAGGGTATGCATGCTGGACAGGTAGCCAGTCTATAGGTGAGTGAAAAATAATTAGTCACATTTTCGCTGCCCAACCATCATCACTGCCTACACTTTATCACACAAGAGTTTATGGGAGTTAGTTACTGTTGGCAAAGTTGTTTTTTCTTCCTTAGATGGAACAGAGATATGATTAACACCCATTATAGGATCATTGCCACTTTGATTTTCGAATGTTTAGATGTGTAATGAAGTGGAAGCACTCGGTAACTCATTCAGTCGTTTCATGCAGGGAGGCATCAAAAGGAAGCACAAATGGATTAAAGCGTTATAATCATACTTGGGAGCTCCATCCCAGGGAATGAGGAAAGACGTCTGCGGCCTTCATTGGCTAAAGACAGGAAGAGAACATATGAATGCACAATTAGACAACAAACAGGAGAAAAAAAAAATACAGAGCACATCAGCGACATCCAAAACAAACTCCTCCATCATTTTCTCAGAGGAGTTTTGAATCCCAGTGCAGCTGTTTAGGGGTAAGAAGGCTTTTTGTACCATGAATTGATTTCACATAATCAATGCATGTGTGAAGGCAGAGAGAGAGAGAGAGAGAGAGAGAGAGAGAGAGAGAGAGAGAGAGAGAGAGAGAGAGAGAGAGAGAGAGAGAGAGACGGCAAGAATGAGTGTGATTCAGCTCCTGCGGGAGAAGAGAAAGGCATTTCCAAGTCAAGGGGGGAGAAGAAGGGGGATGGTAAATTCAGCTGGAAAGACAGAAGATGGAACAAGATGAGATGAGGAGGGAAATAAATCTGGCTGGGGAAGAAAAAGGGGGCAACGTCAGTCACTGCCTGCAGTATTTCTTAGCTGGCTTCAACAATGTCTGGGGCAGGGCTGACCTGAAACATGCTGAGAAAACTGTGTGTGTGTGTGTGTGTGTGTGTGTGTGTGTGTGTGTGTGTGTGTTACTGCATGGTCAGCAGGGGCATTACTCTGGTCTTAAGCTGGCCATTTTAGGCAGCTTTAAGATAAAACTGGAACTGTGAGCGAAGGTCAGCCCTGCTACTGGGCCTTACTCAGAGCTATTTGGATCTTATAAAGAACAAAACAATACATATAAAAAAGATACCAAGACACTGGTTATGTTCAACAGTTTAGGGAACTAAACTTTTGCTCACAATTTCTGTGGCAATGTTGACAGTGTTGCTTCTTACAGTCTGATGAGCACACAGCTCCAAACTCAAGCCCTCTAATCTCCCTTCTGGAAACGTAGTTCTCCATGTCACCCAACAAAAGAGCTGAACTTGCCAGCACATTCACTCTTCATTTGGCCAAGACAAGTTCATAAGTGCTAAGAAGCCTTGACATTAAACAAGTTGTTTCAAAAGTAAGTTTTCCGTCGGCAGTCGAAACACTCCATCATTTTAAATCCATTAATGTGAATGTGATGTGTGTCTTCATGCCGAGTTTTAACACTTGCGCAAAATAAAATGATCTTCTTTTTGTATTCATAAGTTAACTGTCACCATGATACAGAAAAAGATATAGATGAGGAGATGGATTTCACCTTGCATGCATGACCCGTGTTATAAATAAACAAAGAAACTGTTTGTGATTGACCAGAAAACAGTTCGGACCTGGCACTCATCATTTGCCCATTGGTGACAATAAACGATAAGCGATCGGAGATTCTCCCTGTGGGGTTACTGCCACTGTTGTTTCACTGAGGAGCTCTCTTGGCTGAGCGTGCACAATACTGCCAAAATTAGGATGAAACAAACATCCAAGGCACTTTCTTTGTGTTTTAGTGAAGCACAGGTCACATGATCATGAAGAGCAGGCTTGAAAGAATATGTGGAGTCAACATTAACATGAAAAGCAACTTTGTTTACATTCAACTAGTAATACAGAATCAGTCATAAAACTGATTTGTTTCCAGTAACGCCATAATATATATCTGTAACTGAGTACTTGTGAGCAGGCATGTAGCTCTGTTGCGTGTCTTACATGGCAGCTCCAGGCCGGTGTGTCCTGTGGTGGTGCGAGACAAGGGGGGAGAGTGTCTTCCATCAGCCATGTCCAACTCTGAATGATGGGCCTCCCCGTGCATCACTGCCAGCCCGAGTCGCAGCCTCTCAGCGTAGGACTGAGCTCTGAGACAGACGGACACATAGACACACAAGAGTCAAAGAAACTGACAAACACAACAAATACGCAGGCACAAAAGAGCAGAAAGAAGTTTGCACAGAAGTTTAAACATACCTACAAAGACAAAGTGGTATAATGAAAAGACAAAAGCACAATCATAATGTGACGCTAAAGAAAGAAACTTTCCACCGTGACAGCAGGAGAAGTGGTGCACTTGTGTTAAACAGAGAATGCAACTAGAGGACTTAAGGACCCAGGCTTTCTTGTTACCTCTTGGCAGCTGAAGGGGACTTTGCAACAATTACGGCATTCCTGTAGTCTGGGATCTGAGGAAGGAGAAACATTCTTTTCATTGATAAAATATAAAACTGAGATCTTACATAAGAATGAATGTTGTTTAACTATATATTAGTTCCAAACTCATTCGTTTATGTACAGTAGAACCCCATCATTGCTGTGCCTGTGTCCTGTGTAACACAGCCTCACCTCATCCTGGATGTACTGGATGAGAAAAGGGGAAGCTCTCAGGTTGTCAACAGGGAAGCTGAAGAAGCCCTGGATTTCTTTCTGGTGGAGGTCCATGGTGATGATGTGAGTTAGCCCTGCAACACCAAAGATATACGCACATGAGTTGGTATGGCTTCAGAACATATCCTTGCAGTGGTTTGAAGCACAAAATTACAGAGCTCCCTGGCAAAAAAAAAAATACATTTTGGCATGGTTGTCAAAATAAAAGCCGGAAATTATAAGACCACAGAAATAGGTATAAGTAATGTGGTGCGCAAATTAATACATCTCCCGCCCTCTGCCTAACACATAAACTATGCAACAGGACTTGCACACTGTCTAATTTGCACACAACTCTAAGTGGATCTGCTATGTGCAGCTAAAGCTTGGGACACACCTGAAGACTAGCTGAAACCTACAAGGACTGGACAAGGCACACATAAAGATTGTTCCTACCAGCTTGCACAAATATTTTAGTTTCTGACAGAGTATAAACCTTACGTCTGAGTGAATACACTAGACAAAACTCTGAATAACTAATCAGTAACGACTAGAGTTCTTGTGGTACAAGCCCCTGCAAATCTTGCGAGAACTTTGTTTTGCATGTTCTCGCGGCAAAACCAACATGGACGGCAGTCTGCCCTGACTCTTTACATATTACAACTATATGAATCTATCTGCCGACTGTCAGCATCAACTGACCTAGACACCTAGTCATAATATTTGACCCTGCCTTAACAGTAGGATTGGGCAACGACAACCGGTTCCAACTAGGTATTGTTTTAAAATCTTTTCTTTATTAGAATCGTTGGAAGATTTGGTTTCAAATCCGATCATCGTTTCCAAATTTAAAATGCGCAAGTTTTGTTTTTTGTAGCGGCCAGGGGCTTGTTGTGTTGCTGCTGTGGAGCTCAGTAAGTGGCGCTCTAGAGTGGGTTTATTTTACATTGAAAAAACCCGGTAAACCTGTAAATCACAACTGAATCAAAATCAAACTTTCCTTTTATTTGTGAAATAAGCATGTGACCCGTTTCAACTCCACCCCTCAAAGATTTGAAATCGAGACTCGATAAGAACCGGAATCGAAAGGAAGAATCGGAAGTGAAATCAGAATAGTTAAAATCAAAACGATGCTCAACACCTCTTAACAGGACAGGGACCTTGTTATATTAGTCTGTTTTTGTCAGACTTTTAAAAAAAAAAATGAGAAAAGGAAATTACAACACCCAGTCCATACCAGCTTTAGCTAACATGGAAGCTAGCAGCTTGCAGACAATGGATCCTCTCTTCCTCATCTTGCACTGCTTGCTGTAAGGAAAGTAGGGAATGACCCCAATGATGTTCTTGGCACAGGACGTCTTCAGGGCATAGGCCATAACCAGCAGCTCCATGATGGCCGTGTTGACATCTCTGAGAAACAACCCGTTCAATAAGAAGAGATTACATCAGACACAACCCAGATAAACAGTACTGGTACGTAATCAGTCTGAGCCTATAGTCGGCCACAAAGACGATCCAAACATTATACAGGAGGATATGTTGATGAGCTGATGGGGATTGATGAGTCAACAGTTTAATGTTCATTAACACGATCATTATCCATAAACCACTGTCAATAAAGTAAACACTGTCTGGTAAGAATTCAACTGGTCCCATTGTTTTCACATGCCAATATTTCCTCTAAGCCCTAAGCCAAAAATAACCTTGAATGTTTCTGGCTGTTGTGATATCATTGATCAAGTTGCAACAAAAGAAACACATAGTTTAGTAGCTAAACGTGGCCTAAATATAAAGTTCTTTTCAGCAATAGAATTCTTGCTCACAGGACATTTTTAAATCAATATCCTTTCTGGCTAGAAGTTCAAACTCGGTACTGTGGTGGTGAGATAGACTACCATAAGGTCTGTTATTTTGATGTCTAGGACAGTTTGACTACCGTACTTTAGAAAGATGAAGAGCTGTTGGTGTAACAGAATACTGTATCTAGCCATTTTGGCCTTGACAGCTTGATCAAACCAGAGAACCCACAATCAGAGCATTCCTCTTGATCATAGCAAAAACCAGATTAACAAGGACAAACAGAGGAGTCAACTGGCAGAAGTGAAATGGCCATAGTGTGTGTATGAATATATATATATATATATATATATATATATATATATACACACACACACACACACACACACACACACACACACAGTATATATACTATAGCTAGTATTGCGATAGTCAATTTATAGACAGGCAGGTAGATACCGGGTTTTTCAGAGCTTTTTGCTGAATAGCTGCCTGCTGTTGCTGGAAATGAGATTGATGAGAGGGACCCAAACATTACATTTACGGGCTGTAAAAGAGGCTGAAAACCTCAGCAGAGTTGCATAGTTGGATGACAATTCTCTGGAGGTGTCTCCATCTGTCTCACCTGGGAATGGTCTGAATGATAAAGATGTCTTGTCCACGGACAGACTCTTTCACATCCACTCTAGTCTCTGAAAACATAACAAAAACACAATCATTGTGGATTCAGGTACAAAGTTAAGTGAGACAACACTAAACCATAGCTTATTAAAGGTGGAGTATGCGATTCTAATACTATAAACTTTTTGTTAAATTTAGCGAATACGGTACGGTACGCTAGCTTTCTGTTCAGCGTGTGCACTGAAGAAAAAAAAGGTGTTCATTAGGGGTGTAAAAATTCACAGATACAAATTGGTATCCGGTTGTATTATCACAGATAGGACTACATCAATACACGGACCCCCGGATCAATCAAAATGGACCAAGATTCGGCCAATGGCCCGATATTAAACTTACGAATTGGTTGACTGAAGCTTTGCTGTCAATTCAAGAAAACTGCTGCTGTGTGCGCAATGCCGTTGAAAGAGAAGGGTGTATGTTTATGTATGTGCACAAGGGAGATAAAATCCTCTCCATTTGTGTGATTACGGACTTGGTTATTCATGTTCAAGTGACAGGGATCAGCCAATAAGCGCCTTTGTTTGGGTTTGCAGAAAAAACATGTGCCGACTGCTAGGTTTTGTTTTTTGGAGTTAGGGTGAGAGGAATACATCTTGGATATTGTGAATTGTACTAGCTCCGGTCTGTGAGTTATCCATTCTTGTGTGCGTTCATAAACATGTGAGTGGACTGTATGTGGATGTGTTGTTTATGTTGACGTTAATATGTTCTCAGATGTTCAGTGACATTAGCATAAAAGTCAGCTAGCCACATGCTAACACTCACAACAGTATTCAATTGTGCTCATATACGTACTCACGTAAAACATATGATTATTGTTATTATTATTATTGGAGTGCTCACAATGGCTGTGTAACGTGAACCTATGTTAACAGAGTTACTGTCTCTAAGATTCGAGCAGCAAGGAGGCTGTTTACTTTAATATGGAGCTGATGAGTTTGTTATTTGGTTATAAGTGGCTAGTTGAAGTTATACTATTAGCATGTTCTAGCTTTACTATTACCTGGTCCCTTTTACAAAATATATATTTATTTGAAGGTAGGCAATGTTTCTTTTATAGAATTGGCTTATTTTCATGTATATAGGGGAATGAATGTGTTTACATTAAACAAATATTAACTGTATATATCAGATTGAATGGTATCTCGCAGACTTCACCTTTGATCTAACACAAAAATGAGGGACCTAAGGATATTCATCAGCCTTACCTGTATTTGGCTCTTGATGAACCAGTGACTTGCCCAACTCCACACCCAAGCGTCTGAGAAAAAAAAAAACACACCTTTATGTGTTCTATTAATTCAAGTGTGTAAATGTTATAGAGTGTACTAGACTGTTTTTTTTATTACGACTAGCAGCTTATTGGACCAATTAAACCACAAAATGGGCTAACACGAATCAAAGAATATAAAACAATGATAATTCTGATAATAAACTACTTATTTAGGTCATTTAGGCGATTAATTGATTAGTCAATTGACAGAATAATAATTTGAAACTATTTTGGTATATCAACTAATCATAATTTTTTCCAGCCAAAGCGCAAAATATTATTTTGATCCTTTGGATCTGCTGCTTATCTGTTTTATATCATTGTAAATTGTCTTTTGGACTGTTGGTTGGACAAAACAAGACATTTGAATACACCCACTTGAGCTCTGAGTGATTTGGGAAAAATGTGGAACCGATACATTGAAGCTTTTGTTAAGTTCAGTTGTGTAAATGTGATAAGACTGTAAATCTGTTACCAGGTTCAAAGATGAAAAACGTCAAAACATCCACAGGAAGCACTTGGCACAAATAGACTGAGCTAAATATTAACATTCAGTGCAGAACAATCCTGTTGCATCAAGTCAAACTCTGAACAAGCCCAGGCCTGGCATCATGAATACAGCTGTGCCTTAAGCAAAACAATTATGCTGGTAATTTAAAATACCAAACAGTCACATAAAAGTGCCAACTATAGATAATGAACTTGATGGAACTTTATAGTACAACACAGATGAGTGAGGGCTTGGCTTGGTGACATTGGGAGGCTACAGTAAGCAGGGATCCTGTTAAACAAGACAGGCCTCTCTGACTCTACAGCCTCAGTCTGTTTAAATCCCTCAACCTTGTTACAATATTTGATATGATGCCTTCATCTTTAATGACTACGATGCAATTAAGTCGGCAAATAAAAACAAAAAAAAGATCAAAGAATATGGGACATGTCCTTGAAGTATTCTCTTATAAATTGCTTTCTATTAGTTATATTCAGCGAGGAAATACATGGTACAAAAAATTACCACATGCACCTCAGAGTAAATATTCCGTAGAGTATTCAATAGCATTTTCTGTGTGTTGTTACTTAACCTTTGCTCCATAAGAAAACTTATCTTGGCTCCACAATGGCAACATAATCTCCATAATAAATGTTATGCAATGTTGACAAACAGTGAAAACTGAGCTCTTTTTCGCTGTGTGAACGACGCAACTTCTGCTTGGCTCTCTGACAATTGTGCAGGGCTGCTCCCCTTTTTTAGTAGGCCGACTTATTTGTGTTTGCAGAGATCTGGGTCAGTGTTTTCAATAGGATCAAACAGAAACTTCCTATTGTTTTTATTTTCATATCACGCAGATGCATCTTTCCCTGGTTTCACTAGTTTTTCTGCTAAACCAACAGCCATTTAAATGCCCCATGATTCATTGCCTATTTAAAAATGCCTGGCTGCCTGACACAGTACCATCCTGTGTACAGTATCCATGTCCTGCATACTCCCTTGACAGAGCAGTATTAGCACAGTGAGCTTGTTCCATTAAAAAAAACATTCTCACTGACAGGTATTTTGAATTTCCCACGCAAAAAAACCCCACATTAAATCAGAATCTAAGATGACAAATATTTCATCTTCACTGATAATCTGTGATGATACATTAAAGGGGAAATGGTGATTGAGGAAAAGGCTTTTCAGTCATAAGGAGCATAACAATGCAAGATGGCTGATAGATTTTTACCTAAAGTTTCCAATAGTTTTTTACGAAGTATTTTGTGCCAACATGTAATGTGTTAAAGTTTGATCACGTTCATGCCAAGAGTATAACTTCTGATTATTTTCAGGTTGGGAAAACCCACTGAAATAGCAGTTAGGCCATCAAGGGAGACCAACTGCTAAAGGTGGTTTGTCGTAGTTGTTGCATGTAAGAGTAATGTAGATAACCCACCTGTTTTGCTGTGTGTGTGTGCGTGTGCGTGTGCGTGTGTGTGTGTGTGTGTGTGTGTGTGTGTGTGTGTGTGTAAACAATGGGCTACACACCCACCTGCCTCAGGTCACCTGCAGCTATGACTCCCAGGTGTACTGTCAGGGACATGGCATGTAACAAAGACAGGCCAATCCTCAACATTACAGACATTAAAATAAATGAATCATGATGGTATTATACAGTTAAACATTACTTACTCTGTGATCTTTTTGGCCAGCTCGGTGCAGGCGGCGGTGGAGTTAGCAGAAAAAACACGGTAGCCACTTCTTGAACGATTCATTTTCTTATAACCATATGACAGCTTTGGAGTTTGAGAAAGAGAGACCAGAGACCTGTGACACCCAAAACGCCTAATAGGCATGTTGTTTTTGAATCAATGTGGTACTTGTTTTGGTTAGGTTTCCCCACCAGCGTCAAAATCGTCAGTTTGTTACCTGTAGAGCAGTTTCCACACCAATATCTAAACTACGGGTGGTTAACACTTCCACCATGCAGAAGCACCTTTCAGTTACAAAATATAGAACTTACTGAATCTGGGTCACACTGTATAACAAACTAATATAACAAAGCGCACACGCTCCACATGCAAAGCCGGAGCAACGCACGTTCTCGTGTTAGCGAGTCAACAACCGCCAGCACCACAAAAACTCCCATCTACCTGTAAATCGACAGCAGATGGAAAGCTTAGCTCTGTGTATCCATGCGGCTCACTGACGTTTTCTCGTCTTCAGAACATAGCCTATATATACACACACACACCGGTTTATGTTACCAAGAAGACGAACTGAAATGTACCAAAACTGTCTCGGGCGCTGCTACAGAGTAGCTAGTAACTCCAAAACTCCAAATGTGGCTACTGTAAACTTCGTAGCAATGAAGTCTCTGCAGGGAAAAAACACGTTCATTGGGTGGATGGAACAAGGAATTACTTTAAAGAGAACCAATCGGAGACTAGATCGAAACAACAGAGGGCGTGTAGGATATATTTCTGACCAATCAGTGCGTAGGATTTGTATTACATAAACTAAAGGGCAACGACCAAAAAAATGTGGTAGTGGCACGTTTCGTCATAAACATCCTAAGATAGATAGATAGATAGATAGATAGATAGATAGATAGATAGATAGATAGATAGATAGATAGATAGATAGATAGATAGATAGATAGATAGATAGATAGATAGATAGATAGATAGATAGATAGATAGATAGATAGATAGATAGATAGATAGATAGATAGATAGATAGATTTAGTTTAAACAAGCATTCCATAACCTGGTCGTGTTTTGTATGTAAAACCTGAATCTACAAAGTAGTCACTACAGCTTATAGATAAATGTATTGGAGGAAAATGTAGCCTACAATATCTCCATCTGAAATGTAGTGGAGGAGAAGTGTAAACTAGCATCAATTTGGAAATACTCAATTAGTGCAAGTGCTTACGTAAGTTTTGTGCTGAGATAAATAAGCTCATTTCAAAACCACATAGAGCTGGAATGCCAACTGGAGTGCAATCACTCTTTGTAGTAAGTTGAAGAATGTAGATCTACACAAACACAGCCACCTTTTTATTTTCAGAATAAAAATTAGCAAAAATGTGTGTTCAATTTATACAACCTAGGCTATGTTATGGGGACTTAAAGAAAACTAGCATTTGTTTATGAACAATATACAGAAAGTCACAGTAGCAAGTGTCATGTAATAAATCAGTGGAACATGCAATAAAAAAGTGTCCTGTCATGAATTCCATGTTAATGTAATATTGCAACTTTAACCAATGACAGTTAACTGTACCTGGGTACCACAAATTACACTGAGGACATACATTTGACTAATAACTATCTACTATATAAATTAGTGTACAACAGTTGTGACACTAACATCAGTTAAAAAAAGTTGTTTCTGTATAATCTATAGAATATGGACACCCACATAATGGCTTGTATTGTTTGCAGTACAAAAGTGCTTACTGTACAGTGGATTCACAGTCAGTAAAATATAGTTTTACTTCTATTTTAATTTTTTTAAAAATCAAATTGAAAAGAAGTGGCTGAATCTAGCATGTGTTAAGCCATTAATGTGGTAAATGCTACAGGGTTTTCAAAAGCTTGAGCTACACCATAACTGTATTGTGAACTACTTAAATATATATCTTTTCTTAGTTGTTCCTTGATTTCTTTCACCCTGGCACCACAAATAATGGTGTCCCTTGGTGTGAACAGGACTTAATGGAGCAACAGTGATCCTGCATGTCTGCCAGTTTTGGCTCGGTCAAGACACCGCACACGCACCCTTTCTGCATTCCATTTCTTAGGTGACACTCCAGCAATTGCAGGGCTTTTAATTCCCCATTCAGACTGTGCCATGAGACATGCAACGCAGCGAGTGTCTATTGGGATCTATATGGGTCAGCTTTGTGCAGCTGGTTTAGGAAATTATTGCAGCTTTTAAACACTGTCTGCAGGTTAATGTAGTTTTGGTACTTTGTGCACCACACACACAATACATGCCTGCATACACCCAGACACTCCCAACATTACTCATTTGTTTGGCTGTTTTGGCAACTGCTTACGACCGTCCATTTTGTTCAGTTATTTTTTACAATAACCTGTATGTAACACCCTACAACCATTGATCTTTTTACTTCCTGTTTACTTGGTTTCCTTCCTCGTTTAAGCGGTCAACTATGTTGTTTCCCTATTTCATGCTTTGAAAGATGGCATTAAATTGCAGGTGATACAGTTTTCAGCCTTTCAGCACCTTTTCTTTTAGCAGATCCAAGATGACCTGCCTCTCTTGGCTCTCCAGCTCAAATCTCCGTTCCCTCTCTTTTCTCTCAGCTCCCAGACGTTCCCTCTCCAGAGTGATCTTACCTGAGAATGAAAAAAAAGCTATAATTCAATACCCCTCGAGGATGATGACATCGTTTTCAAATTACATTTATAACTCCACAAGTCTCTTATATTTTCATGAATGACTCCACTGATACATATTCATTCCTAAAGTGTAATGGTAACTATGTCATTGTCTTACTGTAGCCTGGTTCCAGACCTCTGAATTGCTGCACACATCTCAGATTTTTTAAATGAAATGGAAATTCAGAATGATTATCAGGCTAACTTTTATTCAAACATCATTAGAATTTTGTCTAGGATAAAAAATAAAGAGCCAGATTACTAACAATTGACATCATAATAACTTAATCTGAAACACTTGTGGCAAATGCACTACAAGCATCCTGTCAAGTAACGTTTGTGTGTTTTTAATTGTGGCTCTATTTATCTAATGAAAATCCACTTTGAAATATAAAAAATAACCCCACAAAAGGAAAGCTATTACACAGGGTTGAATTTAAAATCACATTACTCTCTAAATGTCTTACTCCTTTGAATCTCCAGCTCTTCCCGGCGCAGGGCAAGTTCCTCCTCTCGTAGCCGTTGCTCCGCCTCTGAGCGTTTCTCCAGGAAGCTGAGAATCTCAGAGTAGGTCTGGCAGCAGCACTGGCAGGGCTGCTTGGCCATGGGCGCCGCTGAAAGATGTGCCATTTCCTCGCGGTCTTCCTCTGGTTCTGCTGTGACAGTAATTATGTAAAAAAGGTACCTATTTCTGAAGGGAACAGTCAGATTCAGAGCAAGATGGCAGGCTAAAGGGCGCTTGGGAAGGGCAAATACTTGCTTACATATAGACACTTTAACTGGAGAGTTGGGGTAGAGGGATTTAAACTATGCTCCTTCAAAGTCTGCATTTTTAGTAGGAAACACTCCCCTGTAGACTTCTATATTTCAAGACACATTGGATTAATGTTTCACACTTAAAAGACAGGTTTTGGATGGCATATTATTTACATTTGTTTTACTACTTAATTTATTTATTCTGATGAGTGGAAACCACACACTATAGATGATATGATGGGAATTTATGTTAAAAGTACAATAAACAAAGAGCCAACCTTTCCACCAATTAAGTCATCATTCTAATAATGTTAACAGCCTGCTGTTATACTAAATATTAATCATGCTACTCGATGGACTGCATCATCGGTATCTTAAAATGGCAGGAGTTCAAAAATGATGCAATATTTGTGACACCACCCTAATTCTGGGCTGTGTCTTTCACTACATGCAAATACTTACTGAGTCACAAGATATGATTTGCCTCTCAGCCAGATGAAATGATTGAGAGGGAATAATAATTACATTTTCTTTTAACTATCAGTGACAGAGTATTGTCCTGTCTACTGTTGTGAATCCGTTTTTACCTGCAGTGGGTGTTTGTGTGATGGTGATGTTGGGTTTGTCTTGCTCTGGTAGACTTAGTTCTTCTATGGCTCGCTTTCTCAGTTCATCATCCTAAAAAAGATGAAGACAAGATTAAAATATAACTTCCACAACAATAAGAACAAAGAAAATGAGAATTATGAACGACAGCAGCAACTGTTACCAACAGTAGCAGTAGCAGTTGGTATAGTGATAGCAACTACTAGAGTACTAGAGTAGTTGTAGCAGCAGTAATAGTGTTAGTGGTACTGTATGTGCAGATTGTTAACTTCTTCCACCTCCAAGAGGCAGAAATGGGAAGTTGCCAGATAGTTACAGAGAACATAAACATATCTGCTAACTTGGATGTCCAATTTCTCTGGCTAGTCTCAGTTCCAATAAAGTGTTATCCTATCGCCATCAGAGACAGACACAAGGCCCATCTCCTGTAGTTGTAATGAGATAATGGGTATCCTAGTCTATATTGATGACGTTTCATTAATAAGCGTTGGATAGAGCAACGGTGTCTCTGCAAAATAGCCTTTGGTGGAACATGTGTACATTCAAAGGATGTTTTAGTCATGCAACAAAAAACTCAGATTGGACAGATAGCTAGCTGTCTGGATTTACCCTGCAGAGATCTGAGGAGCAGTTAACCATAGTCCTCATAAATCCACCGGAGTTTCAAAATGCCAACACAAAGAAAGCGGGAGGTGACGGACATCCGGCCAAAATGAGAGACATCTGGCAGAATTTCCGGCGGCACCTGAACATTACCGGAAATGAAACGTCGGGTATCCTGGCCCTAATAACAAAGTGTGGATTGAGTTTAAAATGTATAGATCTAAAAGAAGAATGTGCAAAGGCAGCTAAGACCATATTGTGCAAAATATCTCCTTTCAGACTCTACCATTGATTCCCAGGGGGTCACAAAATAAATATGAAGGCTCAAGAGATGATTAATGAGACAGAAAATAATTTTCTCTAAACATGCTTTTTTTCATGTTTTTTCAACTCCTAGATGTATGCAACCCATGACAAGTGGCTGAAAATGTGCACTTTTTTTATTTTAAGGGGACATAACATGAAAAGGTTTGGAACCACTTAACTATACTTACTGTAGTTTAAATATTGCCAGTCTTTGAAATCAGAACAACTGCTTAGCTCAGTTGTGATGAATCATACACTTTAATATAAGTTTGGCCAAGAACAATGTTTGTAACTCAGAAGTATTGCTGTTGACAGAATTAAGAAATTGCAGCATGAAGCTGTGTGATGGAAGCTATAACTAACAAAGCTCGATCTGCCACTCTAAACCAGCTCAGGGGCACTAAAACACCCTCTACATTTCTTGCACTAGTGGTGTCAGATAAGTTTACCCATATATCTGCTAACACAACACCCACCTGATACTTTGTGTTTTCCCCGCTGGCTAGAAGCCCCTTCTCAGCCTCCAGCTCCAAAACCTCATGGAGCAGATCTTCCTTTTGCGCATACAACCTCTCTGTTCCAAATCTGATTACACCAAAAGCACACACACACATTAAACTTATGTTTCTTTTTTAGTAAGGCCCAGCACATCTCCAAGTCACAACACATCCAGGCATTTCCTCAGAAAAGAGTACAGTTTGCTCCTAGTGACTGAACCAACCTGCGCAGACTGGGGAAGTCTTGTTTCTTGTAGTAGTCCAGCAAAAGCATGGTCCTCTCCCTGCACCTCCTGGCATCCACCTCAAAGTTTTCATCTTGAAGGGCTGCAGTGATGATCTCCCCCACACGGGCCCAGATCCGTCCTGATGAAGATGAATGAATTCACACACACGTGTGAAAATACAGCGCGGAGAAAATAGGCCATTGACTTTGTAGCTCATGAATACACAGGCATGTCTATGTGATATGTCTTTTATACTAAGCACATCATTTTCTCCCTTTGTTTGGGCTCTCTGTCTGTTATGTGATGGATTTCTTCTTGTATGATTTTTGAATACCTTTACAAAAAGGCAGCTCAACAAAGAACCCCCTATATTTATATATTATATATATAATACATTGCATAGTTACTATTAATGTTTAAAATAGATATATTTTTGCTGGATTAAATGTCATTATAGCACCAACTAAAAATATGTTGACAAGGCCATGCATGCAGGAACTGCAGCTCTCTGCATCTAAACCGTTTTTTGTGTTTTCAGACGGATTAGTCCTTTGGAAACTGGACTAACCTGGCTCTTTGGAGGCAAAGGGGTTCTGGGCAATAACCTCCCTCAGAAGGATGATGTCATGCCGCGCTGAAAAACGCACCTGACGCTTTCGTGGGGTTGTGGAAGGGCCGGCAAGAGAAAAACCTGAAGTAGGGAATAGAATAGGACAGAATAAAATAGAATAGATACAGCCTAGATATATTTTGAAACACAGTGAGCTGAGATACTGCGTAGGGAATCCATTGTTCACACTGAGGATCTGTTTCAGAATTGCTCTGACCTCTGACCCTTTCTTGAAAAAGGAAACAAATAAATTATCCCATTGAGAGGGAATAGATACCAAGTCCAACTTGAACATATGCTAGTGGAATTGCTGAACCCACTGTTACCTAGGAAACCCACTGTTATCACTGGACCAAAACCATTATACTTCCTGGCATAAGACTGCAACTGGTATTAAACTGATCTATCATAGATGGGAGCATTAAAAACTCTACTCTACTCTACTCATGTAATTACATATTATTACCACGCATTGAACTAACAAGCCAGATATGTGTGTATGGTGTTGTATCAGTACTTGCACTCTGTGCAATGACAATAAAGTTTAATCTAATGTAATGTAATGATGGGGAATAAATAAGGCCTGTGTAAGTGATGACAGCATTTTGTCAGTTGCGAAACTGCTGTCTGACAGATGACAGGAGCTCTGTCACTGCGTACAAGTGCAAGCAGCCGGTAGCCTGCAGCTATACACAGAAACGAGACAAATAGCCTGTAAAGCACTGATAGCCCTACACACAGAGGCTGCAGCACGTTCGCTGCCGAAACACGCGTCAGAGGAGGAGGAGCATTTGCGCACGAATCGAGAGAAGCACCAAACGCCGTTCAGGAGACAGATGTTAATATAAGTGGTTGAAAGTCGCGTTACGTGGAGGTGGTAATGTATCTCACCGTTGTTGATCGGCACTTCCACCACTACCCGTTCCATGTTTCTGTTTGGTGCATCCGGGAACCGCCTGACGCGCACTGCACACGTCCAGTCACCAGTACAGGTTTCCTACTGACGTGTAGTTTAACTTGGCTCGGAATCTGGCAAAACGGAGGTAGCGCTGTTCATTTTCAGTTGCACTTACTCTATATGACCACAAGATGGAGCCAAATAACTGCTGTGCAACGATCCTGAAGAAGATGGAATACCACGATGTGAGGACAACTACTAGTCCTATATCTATTAGCACTCAGAGAAAATAATATATCTCCTACAGCCACCAGGACATGGACACATGAGCATTAGTTACTGTTTTTTGTTCCAAATGTTTGTACAATATAAACTACAAATAAAACAAATAAACAGTCTAATACATTTCAATATTTTGTAAAAATTAAAGAAAATAGTACATAATGTGCTAAAATGAGTTATTCAATTGCAGTAAGGCAATATTGCAGTAACATCCCTCAAAACACACTGCAAATAAAAGAGAATATGCAATTAAGAAGTGGCTAAAGACTTGAGACTAATTTCTAAGATTAACATCAGATGCTTCTTTTTTGTTTAATTTCCCTGCAAGTTTACATGCCAATGTTCATTCAACTGGAACGGACTGAAACCAAATACTAACTGGAAGTTAGGAAATCAAAATGTTGTATCGGAAATGGTTGGTATTAAGGGTTACACAGTTTGTAGTTAATACACAAAACACATGAATAAGTATGTGCCTCAAGGTGGCATTTATCACCCCAAGGTTCAAATTGTCTTAAAAGATTAGAAGATTCAAACTCTGAGAAAAAAGTTGCATATATAGGCCTATTTGAATATGCTGCTGCTGCTGCTGTGTGTGTGTGTGTGTGTGTGTGTGTGTGTGTGTGTGTGTGTGTGTGTGTGTGTGTGTGTGTGTGTGTGTGTGTGTGTGTGTGTGTGTGTGTGTGTGTGTGTGTGTGTGTGTATTTGAAAGATAGAAGGAAAAAAAACAGGAAAGATATCCTTGGGAGAGTCCAAGATCTAGGAAACATTTGCTGCCATGTGCCAAGTCAATTTAATTTAATGTATAAGCTCAAAATCACAATCTGTTCTGTGTGCTTCTCCCCCAACCCAGCTCCTTTCATCCCCTTTTCTTTTTCCTTTAAAAATTGACCTCCTGAATTCTAGGGTCAAGTATGCGTTTGGACAATTCACAACCTGTATGTGCAAATTAAAAGCATGTGAGGTCTTTGGAACAGTGTTAAGCATTAATTGACCACTAGGTGTCCCCCAATTAAATGTGATGAACTTCTCAGCCTCGCCATGGCCTGTGATACCATTACCTTCATCCCTTTATTCTTTTCAAACCAATGGGAATAAATACTTTTATCTCTCCATCCTTCATGCAGTTACCAAGACGTTAATGAAATACTGCCCAGCTTGTCCACTGTAGTGCAGAATGTATTTGTGTGCAGTTCACTGTACAAACAAAAAATCCCATATGAGTGACTATCTATGGATGCATGTCTTTGGTTAACAAAACTGTACTGACTTTGGTGATCATTACATGCAACAACATTAGAAAGCACTTTATTGTAGGTCAACAACATTTAGTTGTTTACAGTAATTCATTACCTCTACCACATTTTTTTCTCGACTTCTGGACTGGTAAATATAGAATCTTCTCTTTATTAAACATCTGTTTTTGAGGTTAAAAAAAACCACTGTTATGTGAACAGTAGGCCTATTGGTCTTTTATGGGAGTAGGTGATTAGCCTTTTAATAGAGCCAGTGCTGACACATCACACACGAGGGGGCATGTTTGTGGACGCTAATTTAACCCAGTACAGGAGATTTATGGAGGAGATTCAGATTGAGATTAATTCTGGAAGGAGAAAGACGGAAGCGAGCATGCTGGATGCTGACGCTGGATAAGCCTGGAAAACTCTATTGCAGAGAAAGACTGTTTATGATTGAAAAGACGTTTTCTTGTCTTTCCGTAACACAGCTTTTGTAAATGCGCCTTTTAAAACCTGAACGACGACCCCAAAGGGCAGCGCTTGCCCAGTGGCGATGAAGATGAAGGAGAGGACGCTGGAGTGCGGACCCGGAGCAGCGAACGCGGAGCAGCGGCCTCCTGACGGCAGGAGAGATCGAGGCCAGCAGCCATCTTTTGACCGCGAATTGAAACAGAGGCTGGGTGAGTCAGTTTAACACAGGACAACCCCTCTAGAAGTAGGAAAGACATACACTCATCCAGGCCAGCTTAGGTCTCACCTTCACGTTAAATGCACACACGCAGGGAGAGGAGACATTATAATTAATTCATTAAATAACGAGCTAGGTTAGCCTTCTGTATGTGTGTTCTTTGTGGTACAAGCCCATGTTAGTCTAGCCTTGTAACATCCATAAATACTTGCTGGAGAAATGTGTGCTCATCTGCTTATTAGACATTCAGGCAGGGCTGTAGTACTTGAGTCCGGACTCGTGTCAGAGTCCGGGCTCGAGGCCCTTTTCTGTCTCGGACTCGTCTTGGACTTGTTGGTATTTGAACTCGGACTTGTCTTGGACTCGGGCATTGGACTCATCAATTGGACAAATATTGTAGTTGGTCTCGACCGAGTCCAGCACTATATGTTTTTGTCTTAAAGTAACTTCCTCCTTCAAAACCAAAACATTGATGAAGCGCGCTCGTTCAGAAAACAGATATTAGTTTAATTCAAAATCCATCAAGAACAGGCATTGAGATTGATTGCCTGGTATACACCTGGCTGCATCATTTACAGTAGTCTGCCTCAATCATCAGGTTTCAATCATTTTCATTTTGGCACGCCACAGTAGGGCTGGGCAATATATCGATATTATATCAATATCGTGATACTGTCTTAGATTTTGGATATCATAACATTGTGATATGACATAAGTATTGTCTTTAAAGGCTGCATTACAGTAAAGTGATGTACTTTTCTGAACTTACCAGACTGTTCTAGGTGTTCTATTATTTGCATTATGTCCACATTACTGATGATTATTTATCTAAAATCTAAGTGTGAAGATATTTTGTTAAAGTACCAATTGTCAACCCTAGAATATCGGCGCAATATCGATATCGAGGTATTTGTTCAAGAATATCATGATATATTTTCTCCCTATCGCCCAGGCCTACGCCACAGGCACGTCAGTGAGCACTGTGTACTATGAATTCTTCAGAACAAGTCATTTTTGATTATTACAAATAATAAAGCAAAATTATATTATACTGTCTCTCACATCACATAAATTGTGAACAGGTAAGTAAGTGGTCTTGAAGAGGATCTGTCTCTCATTTGGACTCGGTCTTGACTTGGACTTGAACCTCTTTGGACTCGGTCTTG
Source organism: Gymnocephalus cernua (assembly GCA_023631565.1). Lineage (NCBI taxonomy): Eukaryota > Metazoa > Chordata > Actinopteri > Perciformes > Percidae > Gymnocephalus > Gymnocephalus cernua. The sequence goes on along the minus strand of CM042427.1, from coordinate 26,809,386 downwards.
ACTCGGTCTCGACTAGTCCTGGTCTTGGACTTGTCTTGGACTCTACAAAGGTGGTCTTGACTACTGCCCTGCATTCAGGTCATAGCTGCTGATGTGTGATATATTACATATTTATTTGGTTTAATTTGCAGTCTGTCAGAAACATCCCCTGCAGTTAAAACAATTCTCTTTAGGCATATAGCCAAAGATACATGACTTGGGATGAATGCCATAACAAAATGACCTTCAGTTCTTTTGTCATGAGAGAAAGGGGCAAAACTAGGAGTCACATTATTCCTTTGTCTGTTGAGCAATCACCTATATACAATCACATATAATAAAGAAGCACAAGGTGAAAAAGAAATAACCAAGACAGAAATGTGAAAAGGACGATGTTTCTAAGGATAAGAGTCTTCTGGTCATATTTCCTGCTCACACACTTATCCTCTATCATTGCTACTTTGGCATTTTTCTGAGCAAACACACATTTGCACGACATTGCTGTTGACATATTGAGAGGAAGATAAGCAAAGAAGCAGACCCAGGACCTGGCAACCTGCTACATTGTAATCATTCGATTATTTGGTAAGTGATGCCTGGGGAGTGTTTTGAGAACACATTTGGAGGGATAGAGGAATGAAAGCGAGAGAAAGCGTGAAGGGAAGATTGACATGGGGCATGAGTCATAGTTGTTGTTTTTTTTTAAAGAGAGGAAATCAGCTTTGTTTCCTGCATTGATGACTCGCGGAGAGAGTTAATGGAACATGGCAACCTTCCAAGTAAAGGCGTTAGTACTGCCGCTCTCATTACCGGTGACCGCAATGTTGAGTTGCTGTTATTTATAAACCCCAGGACTGAAGATAGACACCAGACACGAAGGAGAAACAGCATGTTGTTTGTAACATGGCAGAGGGTGATAAGACAAAATGTGGAAGGTGTATCAAATTACTTTAATTGAATGTCATTATAATCATCATCAACTGACACTCATACATTCAAACCTTTTATTTCAGCCTCATCATTGGTTTCCCTTATTTGCAATGATGTTGAGATACAGAGAAGAATACACTTCAGCCTACCACACTGAGGTGACGTGGTTTGGAATCATTTTCTTGAATTGTCCAGGAGTATCGACAGTATCAATCTTAAGAGTGTGTTGCAAATAATGTGTTTGAGCAAAAACTAATGGCCAGATTTTCCAAGTTCAGAGTAAACCCGTGGGACTTGAAGCGTAGTTGTAATGTGAACTGGGGAGTGTGGTTTACAGCTACAAGCACTATTAAGAGATTTGGTTCCTGTATACACAACATTAAATAAAATGACCAGCAGCAGCAACATGTGAATTAAAGGCTAGGCAGATCTCTTTCTGCTCGGATAATATGCAGGATAATATGCATGTATTATGCATATTAAAAGAATGTTTAATATGCAGTTAAAAGTTCAGGGGAAAACCAATGATTTGACACTATGATAAAGATCAGTTAAAAGATATACGCTGTGAGTATACAGTGCAAATCATTACTCTGGTTATACACTTGAAAAAATAAAAAGCAGGCAGGCTCCAGCTGCCTGCACGTCACCACGGCCGGCATCCTCAGTGCTTAGATGTCAGCGGCTTGTTAATTTACAGACACACAGTCCTGGTCCCACTAGGATCAAAGAACTGTTACAGTAAGTGCTTCAGAGCAGATCGACCTCCATTAGATTTGTTCCTGTTAGCAACAGTCTGACACCCCTCCAAATTGCCTCCTGAAAAAACATGTTTCTGCCTTTGGACACATTTCTTGGCATCTGCTCTCCCATTTTGCAGCATGCTTATTTTGCTTGGAAAACCCTGAACTTTTACGTACAGAGCTGAAACAAATCCAATCTGATCTGCTGCAGTAAATGCTCATGAAGCGTTTAATGTTCAGTTTTTGTCGATACTGTTGATTCAACTTAATGGTAATGTTTTTGGTGCTGTTGAATTGTATTGCATTGTACAGAGAGGTGTTCCTGATATTTGATAATAAATAAATGGGTGCACAAAATAATAGAAACACCTGTCATTGTAACGTAATTCAGCAGCACCACAAACTGCAGCCTCCAAAATGTTCATAGAGTTGAATCATTGAAGGTTAATTGAATCAACTCTACTACTTTGCAATATTATAACAGCACATTAAACATGGAAATTCAGTGTAATTAATAATATTTACATAATACACATTCAAATTTCAATGTATCTTATAAACAGATAAAAAACAAAATAATTTGTTTTGGGCATTTATTTTTATAGGACATCTTAGACTTGAAAGGGGAGAGAGAGGGGAAATGGCATGCAGCAAAGGGCAGCAGGTCGGAGTCGAACCCGCGGCCGCTGTGTCGAGGAATGAACCTCTATATTTGGGCGCACTCTCTACCAGGTGCGCTACCCAGGCACCCCACATTTGTTTTTAAGAAGCAGAAAAACATAAGAGGGAGCAAATTCCAAAATAAAACACATCAAATTACAAAATAAAGAAGTATATTAAATAGAAATATACGTTTGTAGGGTTGGTTAAGTTTTATGTAATCGACGGCTTTTTAAGATATTCCACTGAGGTTCGGGAGCCATTAGGCCGTCAGGAATCTAACTGGTATTTGGATGTTTCTGTCGATATAACAATATATTTTAGATGAGCGTTGTATAATTTCCCCCCTTTGTTTATTGGGGGGGATTTTTTCATTGCAATACCACGAGTGGCCACTGGGACAATTTAGCAGAAAGTTTTTCTTTTGCCAATCCTCATCTCAACTGCCAACCATTTTAATTCAACTGCTGCAATATAAAAGTGAAACAAGACAAATGCTGCATTACCACTGCATGGTACGGCACAGCTTTACTAAAGTCGACACGTCCTTTTTAGGTTTTCCATTATAAAAAGTTGTGGATAGTAACTAGTACTCTGGTACCATCTTAATGGAGGTTCCAAACGAGCTGAGCCGAAAAGTGGAGTTAAAACACTGCAGACCACTGATTTGTCAGAGAGGCACAAACCTGCTATTTAAAGTAGCCAAGCTCCTATCACTAGCAACCAGTCTTAGATTTAAAAAAATAAATAAAATGGCAGCCTGCAAAACTACAGCAAACACTACGGCGTACAATTGATGAGTGCAGCGAGTGTTGCGTTGAAGATAATGTCACAGCAGTTTCAGGCAATCAGCTGAGAATCCCGAGATGTGTTATGTTGTATTTGGTCACAGCAGTGCTTTAAGTTAAATGCTAATGCTAGCAGGCTTACAATGACAATGTTAACATGCTGATGCAGTATAGTGTATAATGTTCACCATGTTAACCATCTTAGTTAAGCATGTTAGCATGCTAACATTTGCTAGTCAGCACCAAACACAAATCACAGCTAAGGCTGACAGGAATGTCATTAGTTTTGCTGGTATCTGGTATCATAAACCACAAGAATGACCTGATGATGGCGCTAGATCCTAAGTTAAGAGATCATCAAAGTTATTACAATTCATGACCACATGTAACAAGAGGTGAGAGTGTGCCATCAAGTCACAGCAACCATAGTAACAGTGACTGTACCTCTTGTTTTTATCACCCTCCTGTTCCTACAGGCACACAAACAAGCACAGGTATCAGGTTTCTTTCTCATGTATTTATTTCTCACACACATATTTCCTCTTATACACACTGAGCTGTGAAGAAGGGGTTCAGGATTATGGTGTTTGAATGACAGTCGTGCCCTTTTCACGTACTGTAGTGTTCAATGAGACCTGCCCTTATGGGAACTCATATTGTTTTCACTAAGGATGACTCACACTGAAGATTAGATCCCCCTAACTTTATACCCTCCCACTCTCACTCTCTCTCTCTGTCTATCTTTTTCTTCATCTCCCCTGCTTTCGACCACTTCAACCTTTCTCCTTATATCATTTTCTCTCTCTGACTCCCTCTCCTGCGACACTGCGTCTCTCATAAGAGGCTACATGGTCTGTTCCACGTCTCTAAGAATTTTCCTCAAAGAATTTTCCTCAAAGAATTCGTCAATCCTCGCTTGTCTCGTGCAGAGCACAGTTAGGGGCTGTCACACACCCTCTAGCTGGTGTGAACAGCTGGTTTTATGTCTAAATGTGAACAGTGAAGAACAGAAACATGTCACACACTCTGTCTCAACATATACAATAATAACGGATTAGATGAAGGTCTTTCTTAGGGCAAAGGGATACATTTATTCACTGTGCAGTTCAACCGTGGGAAAATACTTGAAAAAGCATTGTTGATTTCTGTATAAACTGATTTTTCTTTGCCTCAGATGATAGATATTGTTTTTCCTAAGATATGCATATCCAAAGTGTATTTGTAAGTTAGCCCCTGTTATATAACCGTTAATGCCTTTTTAAATACAGTAGTTCTGTATTGGCAAAATGTTGTACACTGTATAATACTAAAATTTCCCAATCAGGGTATCAACCTCTTGTCAGATATGATTTAGACAAACACACCCATATAACGAAGATAAATCCTTTCCTGGTACGTTTTGTGTTTCTACCATGGCTGTTATTTCAACAGCATTGGCACACATCTAATTCCCCTGTGAACCTCCATGACAACACCAGCCATGCTCGGTGATATGTGACCCATAGGCTCTATGACGGTGTTGAGACTGAATATCAAAAGATCCAGCGATTGAACATAACAGACATCTGTATCCATCCCAAGGACTAGTTGAGAATAAACCATAAAAGAGAATGCTGTGTCAATCGGGGTGAGACACAAACTAGGAGGTTCACTGAGAAATGTATAATCTATAACGATCAACGATTCAAGAGACCTTGAATTAGCATCTAAAACAGTTATCTCCAATATGTCTACTTTCCAGCCGAGCAAAGCAGCCTTGTGTTCACTTACAGCAATCTCCATGCAATTGTTACTTTATCTAAAAGAATGCAAAAGGACTTCAGAGGATAAATTAGGGTGTATTCTTTTCAATCCAAAGTAGGCTGTACTATCACCAGAGTGAATCAAAAATGTGAAAATCACCAAAATAACTACAGCAATATTATTCTGTCTCCTGTTTACATTTCATTAGGTAACCATGATTTAACACCTGAGGTCTCATTTCTCCAATCCATCCAACCTTCCTCATTGTCTCATTGTAAAGATATTGGGTATACAAGGTTGCTATGGTGACTATTCTTCTTGGCAACACCAGCCTTACATACACCTTCTCTAGGTAAATATTTAGGACATAATAACTGATAAAATATGGGCTGGCAATACAGGATACAACAGTGGGCTAAAGAGTTTTGCTCCTAGCCAGTAGATTAATATGAAACATAATGTACCCACTCAAAACATCAAGTATGCCTTGATGTGTATGGCAACTGTCTTTATCACTGGAGTGGTTATATTTATATGAGGTGTAGTGGTCTGCAGTGTCAGCTGCGTGCCGATCCATATCGTTTGTGGAAACATGCATAATGGATGATACTAAAGTGAGCACACTGGACTAAGAATTACTTATTTTAGTGAGAGTAGTCTATCTGTGCTGATACCTCAGTTTGCATACAGTACCATATGGACACCTACAATACTGATTAATACTGAAAGTAATAAAATAATGACGCCAGGTGACTACTCAGTCTTGTAAAGCACTATACACTAGCCATAAGAATTAGCAAAAAAAACTTTAAAAGGTGTATTGTGGGATGCTCTTCTATATTTCTTTGCAACATATAAAAAAGTAGACAGTCAATATAAATGCAGCGTAAAGAGACATCCGTTCTTTCTTCACAAACCTCTGCTTTTCAAAGGTCGTACCCATTTGGATCTGGAGTCAAATCACAGGCAACTTCATCCTAACAGAGCTCCTGATTAATGTCAGTTTCATTCTTGTTATCTCCTTACTGGTGATTATAAAGTGACAGCAGTGTGTCTAGACTGGCCTGCTGACTCTTGCAAAACAGCTACTTCTTTTTTAATGGGGAAATGACAGTTATCATAACTCAGCGAAGTCTTTAAAAAACTTGTAGGCGTGTCATGGTAGTTGAATCCAATTAGTGTGCACACAATACATGCCTGACTTGTGCTATGCTGTTTCTGTCCTTTAAACCCTGTCCTCTCGGGCCTGAAAAAGAGAAATAAAAACTTTATTATAAATAATAAATAATAACTAAAATGTGTCTGGTTGTTCCTTTTGGAAGCTGTTAATCAGAAGAAGTTGGCTGAGCAGTGATGATTAACAAGAGTAAAAATGAAAACGGGAGTGGGATGAGAGACAGCATGAGAGCAGAGACAGCATGAAAACAAAACAAGACATAAAATCCACTGAAAGAGACAAACAGAGCCAACACAAGACAAACTTGGGGTCTTGGCATGGAAAACACGCCACGTGATCTTTGCAACATACTTTGCACTCCCTCTGGGGAATTCTCAACTTGGATCTGTACTGCTCCATCCATGCTTCAAAGTCTTTCTCGGACTGAAAAGCTGAAACTGGAAATATTGACTCTTGTGGAGTGGCCAATTTTGATTTGTGGCCCCTGTGTCAGCCCGGCAGTGGGGCCCTCCATTTTGACTCCAGTTTACATGATGGAGCATGTGAAGCCACAGCACTCCTTTAGCAGAGTGAGGCCTGTCTTGGCAAAGGGAGAAGATGTCTGCTGAGCCCTGGATGGAGCCCGTCTGGTTGGTACACCTGAAGCCCAGAGAAATCATACTATGAGGAAAAGACGACAACATGCTGTGGTGTATTGTATAATGTGCATAACTTCATCTACTGAAATATCAGCTGCTTAATGACTTGAATAAGAGGAGCACAAACGGACAACTTTTTTTCAGATAGATCTAAAGCATTGTCAGTGGATGTGCCAAGCTTCATCCTTCAAAGCCCTCAGGTGGAAAACACCTTGAACAAGCAAAACATTTGGAACAAGGAAAATATTTGCCAATGCTCATATCCGGCTCAGTTTGCTATAATTTGTTGAAACTTTGATGGAGCACAGAGTTGCAGCTGTCTTTATGGCTAAATACCTTTCTTCTTCATATTTCTCGGGAATTTGGACTGCAGAAAATCTGCCATTTCTTTATCCTCTTCTTTCTCCCTGTAGACATTGAAAAAGATTGATATAAAATACACGGAAACACATCAATACATAAAGCACTTGATGAAAATAAAATAAAAATTGAGATTAAGATCTCTTATCAAAACAACCCAACGCAAATTTGGATTGGACCCAATAAAAGATTATTAAAATCAATCAATAATAACATATGTCTTTTGCAAGTAAACCCTTCATATGTAACAGGCATTTATTGAGATCTGCTATGTTCTGCTAACTGCACTAAATATATCCTGCTTTGAAAATAAAAAAAACACAACATAACAAAACTGCAGACAGAATTTTCTTGTAAAGGACAGGTAACAAGGTGAAAAAAGAAAGAAATAACAATAAAGTGATCTCTGTATTTATCAGCATGGACAACATGGCCTTTGGCGGCGTCCTCTGCGATCTATGACCTCACTGTTGTTCTCCTGCTTCCTCCCTCTCACCTTCCCAGCAGTCCCTCAACATTTTTACAGCATGCTGTCAGCTGCCAACACAGTGTTGCTAAACACGAACTAACGATGCTTGATACTGTCTGAAAATTGGACTGAAAAAAGGATTAAACATTCAAACATACTGCTTGTCTACTTTCGAATCACGTTTGGTTACATTCTGCACCAGGATTGACAAGTAAGCAGAAGTAGTAGAGATCACCAAGCAGTGTAACGCTGCTGTTGCTGCGGAATGGACCCGCTGTAAGATGACTACAATGGTTTCAGTTATTTACGTGTGCAGGACAAAACATTAAAAAAACAGTGAGAGAGCAGTTGCTCACATTAAATGACACTTTTTACATAGTGTTGACATCTCTGTCTGCATGAAGACAATTTAATGTTCAAGACAACCTGCCTTCCTTTGAAGGTTTCCTCTAATATTTTCTAAAATGCCCTGTAGTGTTTTGTATAATGTGTGTGGTGGAGGAGTGTCAGAATAGATCAGGAAGGTTTGGACATGATTTAGACAGCTTATCTTCATCTCCTGCACCAGCAGCATACTTAAGAGGCTTGGTGCACCTAAAAAAGATCAAATATAAGCAAACTTCTTAAACTAATGGCAGCTCATAAGAATGTTAATGAACAATTCTCATGAATTGGCGTTATCAAAGACCAGTGCTCCCGTGCATGAAAAAAACATGCATACAGTTTTCTGCTTGGGCAACAAATTCCCTAAAGCCTTTTCTACATAAGTACTATATGTGCACTGCATCTCTATCTGATGGCTTTGTGTGCAGTAGGATGTTTCATTCACAGCCTATGCTGACCAAAGGACTCCCAAGCTGTAACAAAACCAAAAAGGCAGAGGCACACCTGAGTCGTTCAAACTCCACATCGTCCACCAGGAAATCTCTGGTCTCGACCAGCTTGTGGATCTGCTGCAGTAGTTCTTCTTCCTTCTGCCGGTCCTCGTTTGACTTGTCATTATCTGCACCACAAGACATCTGAGTGTCTATAGTGTTTGTCACAGATTACTTACTTTACTACAGATATAAAGGGGCATTAAACAAACAAATAAATGAATGAAGAATTTTATAAGGAATCAATATATTTAAAGGAACAGTTAGACATTTTGGGAAATATGCTTATTAGTTTTCCTCCTTAGTAATAGAAGAGGGGGGGATCCCTCTCTTTGGACGGACAGATATGCAAAAGATGTCGTGTGTACAGGAGGCTATAAGCTTAGCTTAGCATGAAGACTGGAAGCAGGGGAAAAACACCTAGCCTACCTCTGTCCAAAGTTCAAAAATAGGTATACAGTACCATCACCACTAAAATTGACATGCTGTGTCTTGTATGTTTATTCTGTACATGTCTGACCTGTCTGATTTTACATTTCTATTTGTGTAAAAATGAAGTAAAACAAGATTTAACATGTTAACTAATGAACTTTAGAGGTGCTGGTAGGCAGATCTATCTATATATATTTTTAAACTTATATAATATCCAGGCTAGTTGTTTCCCCGTTTCCAGTCTTTATGCTAAGCTAAGTGTAACTGTCAGCTAGCTCTAGCTTCATATCAGTCCCTCCAGAAAAACGCGATTATGCGATCTCATAATTCAATGCATAATCAGCCAAAGTCCGCATAATCATGCGGGGCCGCATTTTTTCAAATACGCCGCACTTTGCTGCATAAATTGATGATTTCCACGAAAAATATGCGGGGCTTGCGTGATTTCATATCCCCGCATTTTCGTTGCAAAAAAGTCACATATATCTACTTCACACAAGAGCAGCCATTTTCCCCTGTTGCCATGGGAACGTTATGAAGTGACGTAATTTCGCCTAGTGAGAACACGGTGTTGGGGCAATCACTTTTTTTTCTCCGTTTCATCAAAGTTCCCGCAATTTTTACAAGTTCCCGCAATTTTTACAAGTTCCCGCAATTTCATCGCATAAAATTGCATAAATATCCCGCATATTCCATCGCATTTTTTAAGAAAAAGTGCCGCATAATCAAGGATTTTTGCCTGCAACAATCACAAAAAAACTTTCTGGAGGGACTGTCATATATAGCATAAAGTCATAAGAGTGGCATCAATCCTCTTAACTAATTCTTGGTAAGAATAAACTTATCCTCCATCAACAACTATCAATATCCAGAGGATTCCTACCTGGTATGGACACTAATTTCTGCAGCTCTTTCTTCAGACGAGTGATCTCCTTGCACAACTGAATGTCATCCATCCTGCACAGGCATGATGGAACAAAAGAAACACACAATAACGTATGTAAGTACTGCACATGCTGCATATCAGCTCTGTTGTACTTTAAAGGGTAGGGAGGAGTGGAGACGTGCCTCTATTGAATGGGGAAATGAAATTCAAACAGAGAAAGCTTCATATTGATCTTATATTTCACACAATCTTTTTCTGAGGCGAAATCCCTGTGGCATCTCTGAGCCAGATAGCTTTCACTCAGCCTCCCTCTGTATCACGCTTTTTCTCTTTCAATGGCCCTCCAACTCAGTGGATCATTACGAACACTGAGGTAGGGTGAAAGACCTCCTGTGCCTTCCTCGCCTGGCGGAGTTAGAGGTCCTCACGTGACCCAGCATCACAGCAGCAGTCTTTTTTAGAAACACACACACACACACACACACACACACACACACACACACACACACACACACACACACACACACACACACACACACACACACACACACACACACACAGGTACTTGCAGCGTCAGACACACTCATTACACACATTCATCAACGTCAGCAGAGTGAGAGCCTCGCCACCGTGCCTCATCTACCTGTCATGTAAGATACTCTCTACAGACATGCAGGTGGAGAAATGGCCAAGAGGTCTGGAATACAAATGATATGCTTTACGTAACTTACCAGAAGAAAACACACCTTGTGGTTAGTTAGTTAGTTAGTTTGTGGATCGCTGGGGAAAAATCGTGACTTCCCATCTCTGTCCTCTTCACCTCCCCCTCCTCCTCCAGTCCCCCATTCTCTTGTTTTATCTGCCTGACTCTTGCTTGCTACCCCTCACACAACCCTCTTCACTTTCCCCCCGTTGTCTGAGCAGCGTTACTGCCTATCATTCAGAAGGTGTAGATGAATAAATATCCATGCATTAGCTTGCTTGATGGAAGCAAAGGTAAAGCCATTTAAATTATAATGGGGGCCAACTCGGCTGTGATGGAGAGAAATGAGGAGAGAAAATAGAGGACACTGCTGCTACGAGATGTTTCTGATACCAAGGTGTGCTCCTAAATAAATGGAAACATAGATTAAATGATTTGAACTGCTTTTAGGTGCAAAAAAGTAAGGCACTAGCTTGTGTACTTGATGTGTAGCTTGACAAGGTATCAGTGCACTTTTGTGACTGAATCATTCATTTATTCAGGTGTCTCATAGTAGCTACATATGTTGTCCCACATGCCTGATGCAGACAGTATGCAGTTGCATTTGTGGCATCTACACATTTTGAAAATTTGACCTCTAATTATAGTGATGTCACTCCCTCAATCAGCATATTGTTTTTTCAGGGATGGATGTCAAAGTGTTGGTCTAACACTCTGGTTAAGAGTAAATGATTTTTTCAATTTTTGCATGACATTTTGCACAGACATTCATGATCCCCAGATGATGAATCTTAATTACTTTGATATCCCAATTACCTTTAATCCAGCACCACAAATACATCAAAATGTCCACTTGTGCAACATACTAATGTTAGCATGTTACCATGTTAACATCAGCATGTTAAAATGTCAGAGGTAACATTAAGCTCAAAGCACAGCTGAACTTGAGTACACCTTAAGCTGATGTGTCAGGTCTGACAATGTTGAGCTGAGCCTAAGGTCTCTTAAACAAACTCATCGCCAGGAACAATTCTGCTAAGTCATGGATTATGTTCAATGACAACGATTTGTAACATCAAGTGGCAACGTTTTTTATATTTCTTTCTTTCAATGCATGTTAACTAAGGTTAGGGAAAGATTGTCTTAAATAAATGATGGTTAAGGTATGGCAAGGCAATGGGTTAAGGTTAGGGAAGGCTCATGGTTAACATATAAAATCAAATCAGGTCTGTGAAGGGGTGCTGTGAAATCAGACCAGCATTAGCCTACTGTAAGCATTATGCTTTCACCGTTCCACTGTAAATTTGGAATTGGGGTTGCTATTATTGAAGCTGTTTTGTCTCTAGTAATCACACTGGCTGCAGATGGCAGCCATGACACCAAATAAAAGCAAGGTGTTGGTGCTGTGGAGCCACTTACATGTATCTAAGCTCTGACTCCCTCCTGACCAGGACGTCCCTGATCCTCTCAATCTTAAAAAGCTCCCCCTCAATGTCGTCCATGGTGATGGTGGAGTCCGCCATGGACACCACATCATCCTCTGAGGGAATGAGAGAGAGAGAGAGAGAGAGAAAGAGAGAGACGAGAAGGACAGCTTTTAGTCTTGCTGAACGTTGCAAAAGAGTATGTTAGGCAATGTGCAACACAAAAACATTGAACTGTATATAGATTTCAGTTTACAGTGCACTTCTTCAACTGACAAATACGATACAGAGAAAGGCGGACAGATACACAATTAGGAGCTTTTTATGATCTAATTTCCAATATCCAAAGTGACACAGCGGAACAATAACTGCATATGAATATGCATTGTTAACTGTATAAACAGCTGCAGCAGAGGCACTTTGAAATCGCTGCTTGATCAGGAGCAGAGCGTCACATTACCATGTCAGTGGTTGGCAAGACTCATGCCTCTCCCTCTCTCTGTCTCTTTCACAAACGCATGCATGTATGCACGCACACACACACACACACACACACACACACACACACACACACACACACACACACACACACACACACACACACACACACACACACACACACACACACGCATGCATGCGCACACACTGCATAACTGCGTAAACCCAGGGTGGTAGGTCAGCCAGTAAATAAGCCTCCCCCAGTATGGCTGGCTGTCAGACACACACTGCTGCAGTCCTGTCTACCCTGCCTTTGTCTACTGTAGAGAGCTCAGTCATTCAGTGTCAATATTTTGGCAAAACGTAATCCTCTGTTAATTGGCGACAATTAACAGAGGTACAAATTTATGTATTTGTTTCATTCATTTATCAAGCAAAATCGTTTTTGGTTCCAGCTTTTCCAGTGTGAATTACAAAATGAAGGAAAAGAGCCATATGTGAATCTAATCCACAGAGAGAGAGATTAACAAGTCTATATTGTGTCAAACCAGGTGAACAGTACAGGTGAACAGTAATATCAAACACAAAGCTTTTTAAATCTGTCTCATTATGCATGTCGCTCCACACACCACTACCTGTATTTGTTCTTTAACAGTATTCTTTCAAATAAAACAGACATTTTAAAATGACAATTAAATCCTCAATCTAAAATAATGTTTTATTTTAGATAATAATAATAATATACAATTGCACGGTGTTTGCTGAACATATCTAAGCCACTGATTACAACAATGTGTGGGTTTGATCCAAACACAGCATTCCACAGTGGCTACCAAAGACTCTGTGAGCAGAATAGAAACAAAGACAGCAGGGCAGCGAAGATTGAACTGCAACCATCTCCTTATGAAGCAATTCATATACTAGATTTAATTTACCCTGAGATCCAAGTATGGTTGACATTCTTGAAGGTAGATGTAGTGACAGTCCCGACTTTAAAATTGAAGAAAATCACCACTGCCTGCTCTCGAATTGTTCCATTTAGCACTGTATGTTCCTGGATAACTGTCACTTCCCTGCAGAAAGCTGCACAACATGGGGGCAGAAACGGACATAATCAGGGAAATACCAATACCAGCACTAACAGACAGTCCCTGACTCCCCCTGGCACCCTTACATTCTCTTTATACACACACACCATTACTTAGTAGAGCTCTAGTATGTAATGTATCTATTCTAGTCACGTTTAGCCCTGGGGAAGGTAGCACTGACTGGGTTCAAAGTACTGTGAAGACACGTCCTCTGCACTAACATGAAATAAGGCAGAATAGAAGGGGATCATAATAATTCAAACTGGAATTGTATGACTTCAGGGTAGTAGTAAAAGCTCTGTGGGAAGCATTATCTATGCTTTCTTATAATTACCGGTTCACATGGATTCATATCCCTGCTGGCATTAAAGCGTTGTTTGGGGGCCTGCAACTGCAGCCTGCTTTGTGTGACAGGCAAAAAGCGTTCTACAGTACACAGACACACATCTTCACACAAACACTCTATACTCTTGTTACTATGGCAAATCTGGCTGACGTCAATGTAGCGTCAACACAACCTTGACATCTCAGAGGAGAAAGAGTGAAGTGTTGCAGCGAGTATTGGACTGTTAATGGGCTGGAAACTATAAAAAGAGACGTCAATTAAACCATCTACACCTTCCCATATGTGTTGAAAGTGTTTATTCAAATTGATTAAAATGCACTGCATACACCAAATCTGCTTAATTTCTAAAGATACTAAGTTACTGTAAAGTATTTCCCACTAAAATATAAAAAACTGAAATTGTATTCACTTTCTATTAGAGAACCAAAATATAAACAATTACGTTTGCCTTTTTTGTGTCATAAATAAGAATTTTGTGATTAGATACCAAGAGACAGAAGTGGAGAAAAGAGGAGGAGCGATGTGGAGAAGGTAGCGGACAAGACATGAACGTTTGCTTTTTTGTGACATAAATAAGCATTTTGTGGCTTCTTTCTCATTTTTTAAGGACTAGTTTCACAATACTTTATTGCAGAGAGTTAACTTTAGATATCATGTCTGTACCCTAGAGCCAAAAGGCCATTGGCCTTACCTTAGCATAAAGACCAGAAGCAGGGGGAAACAGCTAGCCTGGCAAAGTTTAAAAATACAGCTACCAGCACCTCTGAGGCTCACGTTTGTGCCAATGCTAATGCTTCTTTATGTAAACTAGGAGAATTGCCTCCATGCTCATATAGCTCTGTAGTTATTGAACAGACTTGAGAGAGGTGTCAAGCCTCTCATTTTACTATCTGCAATAAAACTATAAGTGTATTTCCCAACATGTCAAACTAATCATTTAATCAACATTGTTGGTCGTAGGTCCAAAAGCAAAACCAAACAAAATTCACACCTTTACCTTACAGTAAAAAATAAATAGTTCAGATAAAGCAACCACATGAAAGGTTATTATTTTTATTTTTTTACACAACAATGTGTGTAGATTATAGTTTTGTTCAGTCATGAAGTTACATATTTTCTACTATTGGTGGTGTTTTTTCATCTCAACCAAATAGTTTTATTTGCCTATACTTAATCATTAAAACAAAGAGCAAATATGTGTTCTGATTTAAAAGAAAACTTACGAGACTCTGGTAAGCTTACAGTTTTTTACAATCACTTTGCTTCTAATTTCAGAACCTTGACGTCATTTTTCAAAACTCTAGACACAAAACTCACAACCAATGATCAAAATACACATTTTTCAAAACTCTAACACTTTTTCCAATTGCTTGGATACAATACACATAAACCAAAGATCATTTGTTCATTTAAGAAAGATCACCTGTTCAATATGACACAACTTAACATCAAAGTACTACTATTTCAAAAAGCAATTCACACATTACATTTCAGATGATTGTTTATTCATTTCATTACAATGATCTAACTATCAATCGACACAACTACTCAAAATGATAAGTAACTGTTGCATTACTCTTAATGCATAGTTGTATGTAAACAGACAAACAATATTTCATGTTTAGATCATGAAAGTTTCAAGATAACGAGATTAATTGTCACCAATTAGTGTGGAGCATGAACCAATCAGACTACATTATCTATGGATGTAATATTTCATCATCATTCTTTACTGTAACGTGCTACTGTTTATCAGACACTGTTTATATGGTCCCATGTACTACCTTTGAGACTATTTACAGTATTGACAGTACTGCACTGTATGCATGCAGGCCCTTGGAATTGCTTGTCCAATTCTGTGAACTCGTTACTGATGAATGAGATATTTATATATATACTGTACATATACATATACATATACACCACATTGTTCGCCATGCCCGAAGGTTTTTTCCAAGATGTTTGGCTAATTGTGATGTACATGAGAACCTGCGGCCAAATCTACAAGACAGAGTTGATAAATATGTAGAAGTACAGTAATCACTTCTTTGTTTTACTTTTTACAGTACAAGGAAGTTGGTGAACACTGCATTTGATGTTTTACAGTACTGTCTTTTCTTTTCTATTTTGTAGCTACTGCAATAATTTAGCTTTGATTCAAATAAACCTATGTTGTGATCATACTGTATTGTTTTTCATCAATACATTTCAGGTTTTGTTCAATGATTCCACTATGTAGTATTCTCTCTACTACTGCAGTACTTTTACAGGGATGTATTTGCATCTAGTACAATAATGAAACATGTATCACCTATTTTGTACTACAATATTTAATGATTGTACGAACGATGACCCAGTGAACCTATGGGTAGCTTGTGTGTGGGTGATCTAAAGTAACGTTTCAATGGTATTTCACAATATATTTGTTTTTTGAACCAATGATTGTGCAAGTGCAAGATTTATTTAAAGATATGAATGCACAATGCAATGTTGTGAACATTGGACAGTCTGTGTTACAAGTGCTGATTGTTTTGAGTTTTGTGTCTAGAGTTTTGAAAAATGACGTCAAGGTTCTGAAATTAGTAGCAAAGTGATTGTAAAAAACTGTAAGCAGAAGAGTGGGCACAATTCACAAGCTGTGTGAGTGTGTGTGTGTGTGTGTGTGTGTGTGTGTGTGTGTGTGTGTGTGTGTGTGTGTGTGTGTTACTGAGAGTGAGAATGTGAGAGTGAAAGACAGAAAGAGCCACATCCTATGTAATCATATCATACTGTGTTCACACTGCATAGTCATTGCATTATACTAGATGCTGAATGATCATTTATCAGCAGTATCGCCTAATTCATAAAACAGATGGAATGATGTGCTTAAAAATACAAACAGAATATGCTAACATGACATGACATCTCAGTAACTACAGTACCTGTGAGCAGATACACATTACTGTTCATTCACCGCTTGTTTTCCTGCCAAAAAGACAGCTTCAAGCTTCAATGACTATGCCTGGGGGATTCCCATGTAGCTGACTGAAACACTGAACTGTGAGCTGCAAACACACAATGTTATAAGTTTAATGTTTAGTATATTCTTACATCGTTGGAGACATGTTCTGCTGCAGAGGCTCTCTATGGGACAGATTATTCTGCCAGTGAGCAGTTATGACTCATCACTAGACCTCTCTGAAATGTTCCCTCCTTTACACTTTCTTCCCTTTCTCACAGTTCCCATATCCTGTTGCATTGCCATACCTCCCGAACCCTGCGCCTCTCTTCATCCAAACCCCTAAAGATGTGAATTTCAATTTACAGTCTTTGCTCCAACTCCAATCCTCTCTTTTACACAGCCACAACGTGCTAATGAGGTAGAACACCATACTGACAGACAGATCCGCCAGATTAGACACCAAGAGACAGAAGTGGAGGAAAGAGGAGGAGGGATGTGGAGAAGGTAGCGGACGAGAGATGAGGAAAACAGGAAGGCGGAAGGGAGGAGTGAGATGAAATAAAAGGAATAGTGAGAAGGCAAAACAGATAGAGGGCTTAATAGAGATTCTGCACAGCTTTGCAAACTTCCCACCTGATCAACTTCAGCAATACACTTCATAAATGGCGTGCCAGTACGACCCACCTTGACAACATGATGATATTATAAGCATCATTCACACAATCATAATGTAGGAAATCAATGACCATCAACAACGTGGAGGAATACTGTAGAACTGAAACAATAAATGTTCTCTGGTAACAACTTGTCCTATGTGAAGATTTGCTGCTTTCTCTGGTTTAAATCATTGCAAACTGGGTTTCTTTGGGTTTTCTGACTTGGTCGGACAAAAAAGGACATCTGAAGATATCTCTTTGGGCTTAAGAAAATTGTTATTGATATTTGTATCTATTTTCTAAGTGATTATCTGAGAATTACGCCTAATCAACAATGCAATTACATATTTGTTGCAGACTTTTGAGGAACATTATTACTGTGAGGAGCACTATGCGATAAAGAGTTTCACTGACCTCTGACCTATTGAATGCTGAGATGCAGCCATTGTCCCCAATGTGGGTCATTATTCATCATGTTCATCATTTGATGGTGCAGGTCCCCTGAGTAATGGGCTTCACTTTTCTTTTACACAAATAAGAACACACGCACACGCGCACACACGCACACACACACACACACACACACACACACACACACACACACACACACACACACACACACACACACACACACACACACACTAGAAGAACAAACACCTGTGGATTCTTGACATTTGCAGAGCTGCTGCCTTTACTGCAACTAGAATAATACATTGCTTGGTTCTATCAACTACAAAAATAACCCAGATATAAAAGGAAAAGACTAAAAAACAATTGCTATAGCTAGAACTACATACACACCACATACTATATTGCAGGAAGATTGTGGTGATGCCATAGATTATATTATAAAAATAGTAGAAGATTGAGGTCACTATAAATTCACAATACCAAAGTAACTCCCTGTAGCAGCGACACACTAGGATGATATAAAGTGAATCTCATACAATGTCACTCTAAATTCTCCTAGTGTCACTGGACCCAATGTTTATATTAATGTTCCTATTAGGTACAGTGACACATGAAGATCATGTAGAGTGATACAGTATACAGAAAGGTCACTTTTTACCTAATTCATAGATCGACATATAGTCTATTGCATTTTTGTTCGTTAGGTAACCTGGTTTGTTGGTGTCTTTGCTCCATTCAGTGAGCTCCAGTGAACCGTACTGACGAGAAGATCCCTCCTTCTTCTCCATCGGCCCAGCAGCTGCTCTTCTCCTCTGTTCTCTCTACGTGTCCAGTTGCAGTGGCTGGGAAACAGCAAGTAAAAACTACAGGGGAGGGTCTCGCAGTCTGTTTGTTGCTGTATTTCATTGAGTCATCGCCAGTCACACACCAACCTGTGGAGGCGGAGAAAGAGATGCTCCTGCGGTCCCCACCAGCTGTGGCTGGTGTCGATGTGCGTGCAGCGCACAGGAGTCTCCCTGTGTTAACCAGTGCTAGTTAACCAGTTATATAGTAATAATATAGCACCATCTGGTGTCCACTGGACGCACTTACAGTGAGGGAGAGTTCACTCCACCGTGCGTCGAAGTAAAACTTTTCAAAACCACTTCCTCTTAAATAAGCTCAGAAGTAAGTCGTTGTTTATTCAGAGATAAGTATTGGGATTACCCACATTTATCATAAAACACAAGCAATGTTTTACAAAATAAAATCATTTATTTACACACTTACATTTTGATTTTAATGGCATCGTCTTCATATATGACATCAGATGAAGAATAATGTGCAAACTGTACCATGAATTTCTCATGATTTTACCGCCAGGCCACAGACACACACGCAGACACATAAACAAACACACGCGCGCGCGCGCGCACACACACACACACATACACACACACACACACACACACACACACACACACACACACACACACACACACTTCCAGTTCCTGAGGCTGTTGATCTTTATTGCCTGAGATCATACCTGTGGGGATACAAAAAAAGGCTCCTGAGCCATTCTTGGGTGTGTTATCTAATAATTATGTGGCAAAAGCAACATTTTAATAAATGACAATTGAACCAATAGTTGTGTTAAGTCTTGAACAGGCCCTCTATAACTTACATAACAACACATGGAGTCATAATTACATGCTTTACACACTGTTGCTCCACTCCCACAGGGACATAACAAAAAAGCCTTGCCGTTTTAGTGCAAAAAGATGCAATTTACCATATTTATGCATCATCGAACGCACCACAGTGATGATGGGGGGGGGGGGGGGGGGGGGGGGGCTCATACATTTAAAACATTTGCTGGTATGTATGCAAGTTTTACATTTGAGTGTACCCAGAATCTTGCATGTCTTGGTCATAGACAGTGGCTTGAAGTCAGGCTACTTCATGTAGCTCAGTGTGTGCATGATCCCCTCGTCTGTCTGAGACAATAAAAGAGAAAAGCTGCTTCTGTTGTGTAGTAGTTCCTGACATGTGGCTCTAGGTTCTGCACTGAGCATAGTTTTGCAGTTCTTAAAACCTTCCAGAACATTTCCAAAAATCTAAACCCAAGGCTAATGTCAATCACTTGCACCTTCATAACAACTTACATTATGTAACAGGTACGGGAATACCAACTTATTTGAATGATCCAGCTAAGACAAAGGCAAAAGGTAAAGTAATCGCCAGCCATTCTCATACCAGTCTTCTAACAATCTGTAAGTTGTTGTTGCTGACAGGCCAGAAAGACTCTTTTGAGTATTCTTTTGTGTGCACTGGATGTGTGTGCGACAAGAAGGTAGTAAAAGGTAGTGTGTCTATGAAGTAGAGTAACTGTCAACCCTTCAAATCTGCCTCACCAAGTGGTGACTTGGGGAAACTGATTTTCAGAGTTTGGAGTTTTTTTATGATGTCAAATTATTAGTGATCCAAATATCAGTAGCCCTGAAATCTTTAATGTATACAGGTACATACCTTTGCTTACTTATTATATTGTATCTCTAGTGTCAAAGGCAGTATTGTTCTTTGGCAATCTAATCTGCATACAATTTACTGACCGTCTAAATATATGTACAGTGGTACAGAAACACTGTAAGGAGTTCGGTCACACCCTGCTGTGTTAATATCATTTTGTTCCTGTTACTGTAAAAGAAGCCAACTGGCTATTTTGATGTATAGTCTTTTTCCATACATTCCAGTCAGTCCCGACTGATTGAATTAAAAACAATTTTGTTTAGGAGCAGCTTAGTATGGCTCAAAGGTGATTCCTTTTGTCCTTTGATGTGTCAGATTGGACTTCTGAAGGTGGAAGGAACAACCATTCCACCATCAAAACAGCGTGGATGGTCTCAGTTCTCAAAGTTTCTCTGTGGGGTTAGTCCACCATGTCAGGTGATGATGCCAGCAAATGTGTTGATTGGTAGAAGAAGTCTTTTGCTCATGTATTTGCTCAGTCCAGCGTCTTTGTCCGCTCCCAACTTGTATTTGGACCTCATGGTTTTCTGGACGCAGTATCCGGGATCAAGACACGGGGAGATCTCGATGCTACAACACAAACATGTTCGAAAATAAAGCCATCAGTTTGGGGGTTGCACAGGAACTGTGTCCAGACTCATGAAGACTCAAAGGTCTTATTAGCTACTAGTTGAGAAAATCCAAAATGTAATTGAGAAAGTGATGCAAATTTAAGTTGTGGCACAAACTAAAGCCCAACAGAGCAATTTCAAACACAAACCATAGGGTTCCACTTTAAAAACCCACCATTGCTGGTACCCTAAAGAGACTTTAATTCATTGGAGATCTCTTTGATCTTCAAGAACTTTCATAGCAATGATGGCTATTGACGATCATTTTTCTAATCACTGAAACTGTTATGTCCCCCCCCCTGCACTCTTCTCCCTCTCTGCCCATCTCAGGTGCTCCTGATTCCTGATTGTCAGTGTGGCCCCGCCCCTGTATTTAAGGAAGGCTGGGAGACAGAGATCGGCCTCTGAGACTGAAGCAGCTTTGATCACCGTCTCTTCTTTCTTTTATGTTTATTGCTTTGAGGATGGAGGTCTGGTAGTCTATTTTTAGGGGGCAAAGTTTTGGGTCAGACGGCCCTTGATAGCCAGACCTCCAGATTCCCATAGCTTTGGTTAAATCACTGAAAGTCAAGTTGTAAATACAATTTTATTTACTTTAACTAATCCTCAGGTTTGGTGTTCTTCAATATATTGCCGGTCACATTTAAGTTGTGTTTGTTTGCTGTGGCCGTAACATATTTGGGGGCTCGTCAAACAGTTTTGTGTGTAGTGGTTTTGATTTGGTGAATACTTTGTTTGTGGCGTTGTGTGGAGATGCCTTCCAGAGGGGTGTTGTTGTAAGTGCTGTTTATGTTGCACATATAAAGGGTTGGTTTTCTCAGTGTTTTAAATATTCAGGCTAGACTCTCTTACCTCTGCACGTCTCTGTAGGTCCTGCGACAATCTCTGTCCAGTGTAACAGTGAAGGATCGACTCTCCAAAGTGCGAATCTTAATGTTGCTGGACCGAAACTTTGACTCCTGAGACTTAAAGAAAAAGAGGATAAAAGGATTCATCGTTATATAAATCATTTACATTCTACGAGTTTTAACATAAACAGTCTCCGTGAGGATCATCCACTAGAGATATTTGAGCCTAGCCTTGAATTGCATATAGACTCACCACAATGTTGTTTTTAGTTTTTGTTGGAGATTGATTCAATGTCATTGTCAAACAGTTCAGATCTTTGAGAAGAGAAAAAAAAAGTGAGCATAAGAATAAGACAAAATCATAAAATATATTTTAAAATAGTATGAAATATTGAGTGTGTCAGAGATAATAGTGAACCTTCTGCTTCATTGGAAGGAATAGCATTGATCTGCGCGCCTGTTGTCCTCACTGAGATTCCTTTGTCAACGTCTCGGCCACTTAATGTCACCTGACATGACATGTGGAAACACACACACACACATACACACACACACACACACACACACACACACACACACACGCACACACACACACACACACACACACACAAATAAAGCATGCAAGTGTGTCAAGGGTTTTGCAATAACACAAAGGCATTCCTCACACAATACAATCTGGCAGTAATCTAATAAGTGGATCTAAAAAACAACTTACCTTTCTGTAATTCATCGAGATAACAGCCCCGCATAGATCCCCTGAGCTCTTCTTCTGCTTTTCTGTTTGAGAGACAGGCATGTTGGACATACAGGCAGGCAGGTTTGTGCATATATTGAAAATATTAGGAAAAGAAAGTACAATCTAATTCACCTCTAATTGATGCTGAGATCTGTTGGAACTCAGGAAACTCCATTTCTAGATGGGTAAGAAACACATCTTCCACAGGATCCTTTGCCGTGTTGGTGAATGTGATCTAAGGGAAAACAAACAACTTTTAAAAACCAAAAGACATTTGAAAAATGTGAATGTGAATATTTTTGTGTTAAAACCTTTTGGTATAAAGCGGTTTAGCTCAGTAGATGCTTCAGATTGGAGAGTACACTGTGCTTTTAACCCTCAGAAACAAAAACATTACACATGAAATGTATCATACTACCTTAACAAAGTATACGGTGAAGTAGACAGGCTGCTGGCCAGTACGAACGTAGTAGGAAATGACATCAGACACGAAAGGCTCTTTTGGCCTCACTGGGTTCGTCTGGTGCTAGAGAAAAGTCATGTAAAATTATCCTTCCTGCCTGCACAATGTTGCAACCACAAACTTGTTTTAGTCACACTTGTGTCACATCAAGTGAATTTAGTGAGTCACTAAAATGTCATCTGCTTGTTAATTTTCCCAGTCACATGAGTGACAGAAATTGACTTTAATGTCTATGGTTTTAAGTTTAAATTTGAACTTTTATTTACTTATATTTACTTTATGATTTACTCATATGGCACATATGAAACACGTTTTTCCATTTTTTCCAGAAATTTAAAAAGTTCTGGAAAAGGGAGAAGGATGCAGGAATTAGAGAACAGCTATTTGTTTTGAGGTATTTGATATGATATGAGACATAAGATATGAAGGACAGGAAGGATTTAGCTAGAGAGCACTCTACACTTGAACAAAACAAGCTTTTTTATAATACTTCTAAAGAAAAGGCACCTCATGCAATGTACTATATCTCTTGTACTGCTATACCATTTACATATTACTACATTCAACTTCATATATTCTGTAGATGTTCCTTTGCACATTTCGTTTCCAATTTCACGGTCATTCTATTTCAGCTCTACGTAACTGTTATGGTTTCAATGAAAGCAACATATTTATTTTTCTCAAAGTAAAAGATGTTATGCAACTTCCTGTGTTTAAACTTGTGCAGAAAACAGTTGCCATGTTGACTAAATCGGATGCAGTAATGTGTTGACATTTTCATTGAAAAGAAATGTATTTAAATTAAAGATAATCTAGTGTCCCTCATTGTTCTCTCTCACTAGTCTTTCAAACACAATGTCTTTATCTAACATAACCTCTGCTGTGAGAAAAGATTAGATTTGTTTAGAAGTGTATCGTACCATCTTAGCCAGTTTGGGGATCATGCAGCCTAAACTCTTGATGTTAGAGTTGTACCACGGGTCCACCATGCTCAAGTAGGAACCAAGAGTGCAGGGATTCCCCATGGAATGAGGTTTTTCCTAGAAAAAAAGGAACATGAAAGTGGAAGCAAAAACTCATCAAATTTATCGACAGCAGAGATCGAAGGTTTTCTTTTTTTTAGCTAATGCATGTTTTTACTTCTTTTAGTTGTTCATGGAATTTGTGAGAGTCAATATTGCATATACAAATTCTCCACCTCTAAAGAGCAGCAACAAACAACTCAGGTATATTAAAAAGGAAGTCCTTGGTGGAAAAAAGACTCTTGACCTAACATTTATTTTAGAGTATTCTCAATGACATTAGACAAAAAGACTAAAACCTGAAGAAAAAGTGAGCAATAATGACAAATTACACAGAATATGGCTATTGTATAATATACCAAGAACAATAAAATGCAAAAGCAAAATAGCCAAGCATATATATATATATATATATATATATATATATATATATATATATATATATATATATACAGTATATATATATATATATATATACTGTATATATACTGTATATATATATATATATATATATATAGCTCCGGCTCCGGCGCCGCTCAAACAGCTGTTTCGCCGTGTGTGTGTGTGTGTGTGTGTGTGTGTGTGTGTGTGTGTGTGTGTGTGTGTGTGTGTGTGTGTCGGTCCGTGTGTGTGTGTGTGTGTCCGTGTGTGTGTGTGTCGGTCCGTGTGTGTGTCGGTCCGTGTGTGTGAGCCGTGTAGCTAGCAGCTCCGGCGCCGCTCAAACAGCTGTTTCCCCGTGTGTGTGTCGGTGTGTGTGTGTGTGTGTGTGTGCGTGTTTGTGTGTGTGTGTGTGTGTGTGTGTGTGTGTGTGTGTGTGTGTGTGTGTGTGTGTGTGTGTGACTGACTGTGTGTGTCTGTGTGTGCTGAAGAAATGTGCAGTGATTGAAAGGACATTTTTTAGATTTTGAGCTAGGACAGAAAGCCAAACAGTTACTGATATATTCTCTAAACATGTGTGACTGTTATGTAATGGCGTAATTTTCAGTTCATAAAAGTGATCGGTGATCGGTATCGGCCGATACGTCTGCCAGCAATCGGTGATCGGTGATCGGCCCCAAAAATCCTGATCGGAGCACCCTTAATATATATATATATATATATATATATATATATATATATATATATATATATATGTAAATGACTGTGCATTTCCCTGCAGCGTCACTAAATCATTACTTAAAATAAACACACAATGACAACATTGTAATGAGCATTTTGACAAACTGATCTTATGAGAGACATAAGTCATTTGTCTTGTTATCTCTAGAGGTGTGTTGACTTTCACACAACAGGCCAGTGGCATGCTGACAAGAGGAAGTGCCCTTACTTTGATAGAGGAGATGGGAGTTGTGGCCCTGCAAACAGGGATGTAGTAAAACTGGAGGTTTACTTTCATTGTAAGAAAAAGCCTCCGCGCTTCCCTTTTCCTGCAAAGACAATCCAGAGATTCGTGAGAAGCACAAAGAGTACGAACATCTGACAGAGCAGTAAAAAGGTTTTGGATTTCAATATATGACATTTGCAATAGAAGAAGTACTCTTTAGCTTCCCAAACCTGACATGAAAATACTGGAGGCTTATAAAAATATAATCCTCCAGTTCTGAATAAATTGTTTTGTTAGTGTTTAAATGACGATGTGTGAAAAGAAACTAGTGTAATTTAGGATTAGATGTTAACATGCCACATCTAGCTTCCTATTACTGTGACAGAAATAAATTCCACGATACATTTGAGGCATCTTTGTTACATACACAGGTGTCCTATCAAAATAATAAATAAATCAACAATAATGAACCACATCTATTTTACATAACAAACAAATATTTGATATACTAGTACAGTATATACTTTTCTTGCGTAAAAGAGGGGTCATGTTTTCAACTCTGTATTGTTTACAGTAGTTTCAAGGAGAATTATTTTTTGCCTCATTATTATGCAAGTTGCTCCAACATCTCATATCATCTATTTAAGAGGGGAAACCCAGTGTATGTTGTGAAAATAAAGTTTCCATTATTGTACTGTTTATTGTATTGTGTTCATGAGAAAGACCACCGTAAATGATAACTGCAGATCTCAGTTGCAAGAAATGTTAACAAAACTACTACAGTACAGTGGAATACATGGATATACAACTGAAAGCAATATATTCTATCAGCTTCATCATTATGTAATATGACGAGACCCTCACCTGAAGAAATAGTAGGCCTTGGCCAGGCGGCCCAATACCCTGTCGTCTCCCATGGCGACTATCCTGGCAGTAAAGTGTCTCTGCTGCTTGAGGAAGGGGTTCTGCATCGCGCTGCTTCCTGCCCGCCTCTGAAGAGTCGCCCCTCTTCTTCCTACCCTACCTCCACTTCCTCCTCCTCCTCCTCCGGCTCCGAGGCTTGCGTGATCCTCCAGGGTCTCCTGCATCAGCACCATACTGTCCTTCACAGACGGTTTCATCTTGATGCCTCCACGCCGTGACAGCCTCATCGACTCTTGCTTACTTGGAGAAGGAGAAGATGAACTGGACGTCACACTCCAGGTCCTAATAATTTTAAAACGGTGTAAGGCTTGGACACAAAAACAAGTGATGCAATAGATCCCAAGATAAACATCACTGTTCTCTTAAATCTTTGTGTAAGAGTTTTCCTTGAACTGAAATAAATGTTCTTGGTGAGGATTGACTACTTTATTTCAACTTAATTTTAAGTGGCTTCAAGATCATTCACATGGAAAACAATGGCTCTAAAAATCTAAAAATTTGAGGTATGCTTATGAGACTGAAACTAGCTGTGGGCATCAACACGTCAACTCAAAGGGGACTCGATTTACGTTTTGCATTGTTCCCATGATGCACTCATGCTGGCAGTGTCCAGAGATGACGATGGGGAGGGATCAACGCCGGGGGGCAGGTCTCTTTCGATGCCGCTGTCGTTGGACATGATGGAGAAGCGCGTCATATCAGATGGCATCAGGTCGCTGGGCGACTCACCCAGATCAAAGTCCTCCTGCTCCTGGCTGAGGCAAAACTGCTCCGACATGCAGCTGGATCGAAACCACTTGGCCAGCTCTCGCCCTGTCAACATTTCAACATTAATCATTTACACAACACTCACAACAGCACAAACCATAGCACTCAGTTCTTTCAAAAACTGTCTCAGCTGCTCTCTCTGTGTTGCTGTCATATCTCATCTGGACTGAGAACACAAGCACATGCATGCACACTGAACATGTTAAGTGGCTGATAAACCGAGAGGACAAATCTACAGCTATTCTCACACTGTGTCAGCGTGCTAAGTGGTATAAGTAGCTTTTTAATGATGCTTCACTTTCAAACTGCCTCATACTTCTACTTTAGTCATTTCCGACATGTTTCAGAATGACATTCAAAAGCTCTGTGACGCTATCGAGTTACACTGAATTTAATTCATGCTAATCGTCTAATGAGGCTGCTGTTGGTGAATAAACCTTCAATTTATAACTGTTGCCGTGCAAAAAGGCAGTTCTCAGGAAAACCCTTTTCGTCTGTGATTGCAAAACAGTTTTCCCTTTGTTTCAGGTTAACTTCATTCATTTAGTTTTAAGTAAATAATTCCAGCTGCAGTCTAATTCAGTTCAGCTGACTGATGGTAACAACTTCCTCTAGACCCCCCACAGTTTCCAGAGCTACTCACAGATATCCAGATCCTCCGTCCACAGGTAGAAGCTCATCTCTGGGTTAGGAAGGGGGCAGTCACACAGTCCTCCACTGGACAATGGCTCTGCAATATACACACACACACACACATGGAGGAAGAGAGATAGGAAGAGACTAAAACTGTCACAATGTTACTCAAAACAAACACCTCCCCACCCCCACAACTTCCTCTATGTGTGAACACTGCTGTCTATCCCTCCATTTCCCAGCAGGGATGAGGGGAGAGCAGGTTCATCGGATAGTCGCTGACATGATAAGAGTGTATGTCATGGAAATAGATATCCGGAAAATTATAAAAATACTGAGTCGACTGATTTGGCCATGGAGGAAACCACTAGATAGTGGCAAGTTCACATTTTTTCGTTTGATCTCAGCCACAGCTGGCATGTCAAGCCCTTGCAGACATGGAAAACATGTCCATCACGGACAATGTTTGAACAGAACACTGTACACCACTGTGCTGGCTTACAGTGAAGTAGCTCAGGTTATAATGAGTATTCATTCAAACATTTATTTTAAAAGTTCACTGAGGTTGCCCTTATTTACAGTGACGTCAAGTGAGGGACACAAGTTAGAAGCACTTAGAAATAAATCACACAGAACAAGATAAAAACAAGGATAGAATAAAACAAGAAAATGTAGATATGTAGAGATAATTCTATTAATGTTAATATGCTGCACTAATTAAAACAACTGCCATTCTAACAACCTTGTAGGGCTCACAAATGTGCATGCATTTTCAAGCAACAATCATTTGTGAAATGTGGCACAGCCTCTGTCACTGTGTGATCTGTGTGTTAGTGGTACTTAAAATCACTTTTGTAAAACAGGTCCCAGTTTAGAGTTTTAACACAAATGCAAACTAGGACAATAGTAATCCTAAATGCTGAACAATAAATCAGATAAAATACTCAGAAGATAGGACTAATGTGCAATATATGCAGACATCCATGTCATACTTATCATCCCTGAGGTGGATGTAATTTAATGCAGCAAAATAGCAAAGATTTGGTCCACTTAATGCAGATAATGTTAGTTGGTTGATGGTTACAATGTTTTCATCAGATGTGCCTGTGGTTCTTGTGGTTCTCTTTCCTTTATTGTTGTTTAGCTATGCCAATAAGTTGATTTATACCTCAGACAGAGCACCTGTAGCTCAGAGAAACTCTGCCTCGCATGGCTTTGCAGTATTTCCTTTTCAGGGAGCTCCTACCTGAGTCTGTGTCGGTGACAATCTTGCTGTACAGCTGCTGAAGACGGCTCTTCAGTGCTCCCCCCTCCCCTCTACCGCCCTCTTCCGCCTTCTGCTCAAGAGCCGCCAACACTTCCTGAAAGTGCGACTCGACATCTTGACCCATGTCCTGTCCCAGAACACACAAACACATGTGGGTGAACACAAATACGCACACAGGAAGATAAACACATACAGACTCTGTATTAATAGCAAAGAGGTGAGGGGTCAGTAGCACACGTGTGTGTGTCTGGCCCTCTAACTAGATAAGAGAAAATGGCAAGCATGCAGAAAACATTGACATTGACTTTACAAATCCTTGTGAGTATTAGGAAAGGTTTATCAGAGAGCAAAATAGGCCCAGCAAACCTGCGGTATACTGAACAGAACAAGACTCAAAAAGGAAATAAACAAAGCATAATAGCAGAAACATTGTGGAGGGCAATAGACTGCAATCGCCATAACAGACAACTAGAGAACTCAAAAGAGAAGGCAATAAGTGAGCTCCACCAAATAGTGTTGTCCGGTTCCACTGACCTTAAGAGCTTGAGCCAGTTTCGGCCCGTGGCACTGCTCTGCTCCTAAAGCAGCCTGTATGGAGTGTTGGACCACCCTGCACATGTAATCTAGAGGACTCAGAGATCCATCTGAACCTGAAGCGGACGTCTCAATATCACCCAACAGGACTTGTCCCAAAGAACCGGAGAAGACTTCTGGGTCAGCCAGAACAAAGACCCTGCAGGGATTTACATGACAGACTTGAGGAAATAAAAAAAGCCTTTGTAAAGCTGCAATTCCCCATAGATTTTTATTGTACACTCAAACATGTGATACATACAGTATTTGGCTGGACCACGAGGACTAGCCCTAGGACCTTGAAATTCTGTTCCTGCAGCATGATGAGAAATACTACAGTTGCCCTGGGGCCCGTTTAATACCGGGTTTCGGTACCCATCCCTAAATAAAAGGACTTTCCTTATTCATTGGGTTTCAGTTTTACGATGTGTTCATCCAGATGTTCTCATTTGTGTACTGTACGTGGTCAGCACTACTACAGATGAACATTTAAAAGCTATTTTCACATAATAAACCGCTCACTATCTCTGTAACAATTTGGCCACAACTAGACATATTGAGCAAACACGGTCCAGCCATATACTAAGTTTTGACCTGGGCTTGTTATTTATGACTCACCTCTCCTGAAAGGGATAGTGCTCATTTTTTAGTCTCTGCTCTGCTGTGACCATCCTCTGGTACATCAGACCTGTGGAGGATAAAACTGGCATTTAATGACAGAATGTGGTTGCAAATCCTCATACAGATTAACTGACGCTTGCTTGATGAATGGACAGTTCAATGAACATCACAGTAAAAACAATCTGGCTTTTCTTGGAGTGATGGCAGCACTTGAAGAACGTGATTCTTGCAATTTTTGGGTGGTATCTTCATTGTTGAATTTACATATTGTAAGTCGCTTTGCATAAAGGAAATTAGCTATATAAATGTAGTGTAATGATGGCCCTCTGTTTACTATAGTCTCCTGCGGCAGTCTCCTCTGTTATGCTAGGTAAGTATGCATCTTTACAATTACAAAGCATGCATTGTCTGCCTTTATTGCCCTTTCTTGGAACTGGGTTAAGACACAAAGGGTATAATTCCAACCTCAACAGTATGAGTAATAGATAATTCATGTTTTGATGGACCTGTCTGAGGGATTTGTATTTGTGGGAAATGATGCATCATGACAAAATGCTAGTCATTTCATGAAATGAACAGCATAGCTATGAATGCAATATAACAGAATACCATATCAATGTGTCAAAACAACAGGCTGTAAGTGTTGACTGTTTGATGACAAGATGACACTTTAGCAGCAAGATGACATTTAGCAGCTGGAGCTTTTCGAACAGGTGGTTCTGAAGCTCTGACGGAAATTAACCAATCACCTCTTGTTATACATTTAGACTGAAATGCCAAGCTGAGAGTTGAATAATACCTGGAATGGAGCGTTCAGTTTTTATCTGTCTTGTGTAGCTGAGGCCCACAGTGCAGTAGGGATGAGGGTAGGTCAGGAGTCTCTTACAAAAGTCGTAAACACGCTTGTACAGCTCATCTGGAATGTAGGCTGTCTGGAATATCAACAAACACACACACACACACACACACACACACACACACACACACACACACACACACACACACACACACACACACACACACACAAAACATTTAATACCGGTAAGAAAAAACTATTTTCCTTAACAAAAAACAAAATCACAGGCCTACATGCCATCTTTTTCTGAAATAAAAACAAATTTCTCCTTCCTGTTAGGTACTTTTTGCAGAAACTCCCTACATTGCATACCTAAAAAAATACGTCGGTAATGCTACTGTAAGAGGGTTACAGAAATGATCTACTAAGTATGGCTTTTGAAACTGATTAAGCGGAATAAATAGTGTCAAAAAGTATGAACAAGCAAGTCTGAGGCAGCTTTTCACAATGCAAAAATGTGGCAGGAATACTGTACCTGAATAATGGCATACATTAGTGTGTGGAGCAGAGGTATGATGTATTTGCGAGAGTCCCATCTCTCAGCCTGCAGAGAAAACACACACTGTTAGGGCTCCACTCCAGCTCCTCGACTGATGACAGACCGAGGACTGTACATTGCTACTAGAGCTGAAACAATTAGTTGATTAATCAGTTTATTCAGACAAATAGTGTTAAAAGCAAAGCTTTGGTGCTTTTCTGTGGTCACATGTGTAGACCATGTCAAAGTTTCAACAGTGCCACTGCTGAAATCAAGTACCTTTTCCAGCTCTTTTATCAGCAACCACACCAGAGATAAGCTGTTGGCAGGATTGTTTTGGACCTTCTTATGAAGTGTCCATCTCAGCATGCCTGCACACACAGATTAACACACAAGCCATTAACAGATGCAATATTTGCACGAGTAACACAAACTTGCTAAATGTGTCACACTTTTCTCCATTACAGTGCTAATCCAAAATATGTCTGATGACTAACAAGTGAACAGCCCTCATACTGCTGACACGAAAAATTCCACAGTGTGATTAAGACTCGCAGGCTGGCTTCAGTAAATATGTATTCAGGGTGGTTTACTGGGGTGGAATTGCTTTGGATACAGAAAAATGCTGGAACACAAAGTCTTCAGCAAAGAATCAAGTCAGTTTAGTGACGTCTTAATCCTCATGTCAAGATATACTGAACCATTGTGAATGTATTTACATGATGAAGTTGGTCTTTTTGTTATCGCCACTTTTTGAAAACTCTTTACCATAAGGATCAAATTAAGAACCAGTGATATAATCAGTTTTTCTGTTTGTTTGTTTGTTTGTTTCATATAGGCTATTGCGTGTGAGCAGAGCCAACAGCAGAGATAGATAAAAAACACATCAGTGCTAACAAAAAACATCTTCATAGTTTTACTTTATTTCACTGTGTTGGAGTAGATCTATTGTACCTTTGTTGAAACAGTCAGGCGACTGCTGGTTGTCTGTTTCCCTGGGCAGCACAGCCTGGATGCTGCGGTAGAGTTCTGGCTCTGGAACTGTGGGGGAACAGCCGGCTGATAATAAAGTCGAGAGGTTGTGTGTTTAAGTCTGAATATGAAAAGGTTTTTTGCTTAAATCAGTATCTTTTGAAAGAAACACAGACCAGCCCTTCATTTTTCTGCACATATCGGCATCATTGCGTACAGTGTGTTTACTGTATCTGTGTGTGTTGTGTACCTGTTGGCTCCATGCTGTGCATTCTGGTTGAGTTATCCCAGTGGGCCTTGTTGGTCATGTCTCACATGCATTGTGGGTCTATCAACTGTAATCAGAAAGAAGACATGGACAGGAAGTGTCAGTCATGTTATGTCATGTCTGACGTCAAACACTAATTTGGAGGCCAGCCTGCCTGATGGCTGACAGTAAATGTGGGTAAGCGATGACTGTGTTCTGCTCGCTGACAGCAGAGTGTAAAATTACACTGATACAATGAAGAAGCTATTTAAAACTCTTTCTGGTCACAGGCGGGCTGTCTCGATGCGTTTCTCTTAATGTATTTGTGTGTGAAATATATTAGCCCCAGTTAACATTTACTGTATGCTAGTGTTACTGCTGAAGGGTTAAATCCAAAGTTTAGTATTTAAAGTTTACCCACACAAACGCCTATACACACGCACACGCGCGCACACACACACACACACACACACACACACACCCCGATGGTTAACAGGTGTTAGAAGGTGCAGTGTTCCCACACTAACCCTCCCCAACAGTGGTAAAGAGTATTCCACTGTTATCAGGGGTCTTCAACGTTTTTTAAGCCAAAAAACCCTTAACTGAGAGAGAGACGGAGCACAGACCCACTACACACTACACTACACATTTTGTATAAAATGAAGTTGCATATTAAACTGGGCCTACAATACATGTAGGGCGGACTAAAGCCTTAACACATACCTTTTTAGTGCATAGAATACTAAGCTATTAAAATATTAATTGTTGGCATGATTTACGTAATAAATCTTCTTTTATGTGGCACAGTGAATCTTTAGGATGAACTGTATGGCTATCTTAGTGACTACCTATAGGCCAGTAAGCCTATCATCAGTGGAGATTTATATTTGCTAATAATATATGGGAATTAGACATTTTAATCTTTGAAAAAAACAATAATTTGGAGGCCCCCCTCCAGTGACTCTGAGGACCCCCTGTTGAAAATCTCTGCTTTAAATAACTTCAACCTACTTCAACTCTCAAGTCACTTTCCTTATCGCAGGTCTCACACAGGTTTATGATTCACCTCTCAAACCTCTGCAACACTACATATATAGTGAAATTTGGCTAAATCTGAAAAGCATCACCCACTTGTTTAGTTTTAGATCCTTTATTATGAAATGAATATGTCCAACATAAAATAACCATTGAAACCACAACAAACACTAAGCGCCAGTGCAACAGGAAACTGCATTTCCTGCAGCATTTATACATACACTGACTGTTTCTGGTAAATGCAGAGTGGTGGATAAGACGTTCATGCTTTAGTCCTTTCTGGACAATTTCTTAGAGGAACTCCTTCAACTACTCTGCTCTCAACATACTGACCATAGATCATCCATATACGACCACTTTGGCACAAATAAAGAGCTCATGAGGCTGATCATAATCTTAGTGTAAAAGAAACACCAGAAATGTATCATACCATCCCTCTGTCACAGAAACAAAACATGTCCAAAACAGGCAGTAACCAAATGCTTTTGCTTTATGGAAGTTGTTAATTAAACATGTATATCTGTAGCATCACACGAGGCAGCAAAACTACCAAAACCATCCTCCTCCATTTCCTACTGCTAACCAGTCAAGGCATAACAGTTGTAAAGTATAGATGATATTACATAAACGTACCTTGTCCTGTACAGGCATGGACCAAACAGTCCTGCAGGTCTTTTACATCTACACACAACACTCGGTGTACTGAAACTAACAAGTGTGTGACAGAGAGAGAGAGAGAGAGAGAGAGAGAGAGAGAGAGAGAGAGAGAGAGAGAGAGAGAGAGAATCACAGGCAAGTGAGTACAGTGAGTCATTGCTGAGCATATTTCCTCTTGTGAGAGGGTATGAGGTAGTGACAGGGGATAAGCAGTGTGTGTGTGTGTGTGTGTGTGTGTGTGTGTGTGTGTGTGTGTGTGTGTGTGTGTGTGTGTGTGTGTGTGTGTGTGTGTGTGTGTGTGTGTGTGTGTGTGTGTGTGTGTCAGCAGAGTTGAAGTGGGAGGTGGGGAAAAGAAAGAAGGGAGAGAGTGTTGAGAAGGTGTTGGAGTGTGTCAAAGAGTCATAACCTGTATGAGTCCAGTTTAGTTGGCTCACGGCTAAATGTATTTGGATTTTTTCTATTTCTGGACTTCCTCATTCAACATTTTGCTCTCTTTCATGTCAACATTCAACATCCATTCCACACACACACACGCGCATGCCAAACGTGCGCGCACACACACACACACACACACACACACACACACACACACACACACACACACACACACACTGTGCTGGAGGTCATTCAACAGGCCGCATGTGCACAATGAAAGGATTTTGTGCGATGGATTAACCTTGATCCCTCTAAGAAAAGCAGTGCTTTCAAAAACAGAGAATTAACAGAACTGCCTCAGCAGCTGAACGCTGCCTGTTCTGCCTGTTTGACCACAAGTTTCCGTTTGCCTCTAGTGTATTCACTCTCTTGTCTCTGTCACTCTGTCTCCCCCCCATTTCCCTGTTTACATATTCTGCCTTCTATCTGGGGCTATGATGCACATGATGTCTCAAAAGATTGTTTCTGTCTCCTTCCATCATGCCTACACATAAAAGACACAAAGACAAACTGGGTTGTATTGATATACAGAACGTACTATGCATGCAAAAGGCATCAATGTGCACGCTCGTCCACAGAGATGTGCACACATACACTGTTTTACCTTTGTAACGGAAACTATTATTGCAGTGTTGGACCTAACACATACACAGCATTTCCTCTCTGTCAGAATGAGTGGGCAGAGGATATTCTATATTTAGATAGACATAGAGACAGACGCAGAGAGTGATAGAGAGAGAGAGAGATGTTGAAAAAGAGGGAACCAGTTTAAAAAAGCTTTAAAATAGATGCACCACATCATTCACGACCTTTCCAAATAACTAGCTTAGAAAAACCACAGTCTGCAGAAAGAAAGTGAGCCTCTTAAAACACAAAAGCACCATCATAGCTTTTTGATTGTATTTCAAGCTAACATCACTGTAAATGGAATATTCAAATATAAAACTACATTTTGTTTGACTTCTGTTCAAGGGCCACATGCTTTTCTGTGCATTTAAAGAATTTTATATAATCTAATAAACACAATTGATCTAACAAACAACACCAGGGAGTAGAGAGGACAGTTGAGTTTCAACTATTAAAACTACATTAAGGTTGCAGATGCACACAGAAGCAAAGACAGATCATATACAATGATCACATACATATGCATAAATACTCTGCAAAACACTGTATCAATTAACACACAGAGTATGAGACAGTGCATGTGAGATAACAGCTTCAAACCAATCAGAGTCAATCCTATGACCTTTCTTAACTTTTTGGACTTACCACTGTGAACCTTAAAGCAACATCCTCTTTCATTATTTTAACAAACCAACATGAGTGGTCAGGTACAGACTACAATGCTCCTAACATCCCTTCCTTGATTTGTACAAATTGTTTCTTTTGCCATTAGTGCCAGTACAAATTTCCAAATGACTCAGAAAGTGCTAATTAATATACCACACACTAAAATGCTATCACAGATGCCAAGGCCACATGCCAGGGAAACAAACTTCTCTTATGACTGTTGACTATTTACGGTTAATGTGAATCAGTTCCTGATCTGAGTTTTGGCTATGATACACATCTATCTATATCTTCCTCATATGGGCAGCAGGCGTATGGCAGTGGTCAGCTGAAGTTTCAAACAATTCAGCCAAACGCTGCAGAAATCTCAGAAAACAGGAAGGACGTGACAGCGACGTGTGGAAGTGTGTTCATATAGCAAGAGAGAGGTGGTGCTGCAGTGAGGCTTGGGTTGTACGTGTGTGTGTTTGGTCAATTGGAAATCCCCAACCTTCATATAGGACAGCATGGTGTGCACTGACATAGACGGGCCTCATCGCCTCTCACATAAAGACCTGGACAAAGTGGAAGAGCACAGAAAGAACCAGCAGTTTGTCCTCTATAGCTAGCAAGTAGCCTAATACCTGAAACAAAAGTACAGAGTGAATGAAGCAGTACGTCTTTGTGAAGGGAACTGTGTGTGCAATGTGTTTAAGGGCTTATGGTAAAAGCAACATCATAAAATTCCTCAATTTCATTACTGTGCAAATGTCGAGAAAGAAAAGTAGCTGAATGGCTGCTGCCCTCTTCTCTCCAAGGAGCATCTCAGGAAGAGCCAATAGTTTATATTCAAGCTATAAATCAGTCAAACAGCCTAAAACAGTGATCAGGCTGTATAGCTAACAGAAAGTCAGTCCTTAATTACAGTTTTTTACAATCACTTTGCTACTAATTTCAGAACCTTGACGTCATTTTTCAAAACTCTAGACACAAAACTCAAAACGATCATCACTTGTAACACAGACTGTCCAATGTTCAAAATATTGCATTGTGCATTCATATCTTTAAATAAATCTTGCACTTGCACAATCATTGGTTAAAAAAACAAATATATTGTGAAATACCATTGAAACGTTTCTTTGGATCACAGACACACAAGCTACCCATAGTTTCACTGGGTCATCGTTCGTACAATCATTCAATATTGTAGTACAAAATAGGTGATACATGTTTCATTATGGTACTAGATGTAAATACATCCCTGTAAAAGTACTGCAGTAGTAGAGAGAATACTACAGACACAGTGGAATAATTGAACAAAACCTGAAATGTATTGATGAAAAACAATACAGTACGATCACAACATAGGTTTATTAGAATCAAAGCAAAATAATTAGCTAGGAAATAGAAAATACAGTTTTTTACAATCACTTTGCCACTAATTTCAGAACCTTGACGTCATTTTTCAAATCTCTAGACACAAAACTCACAACCAATGATCAAAATACACATTTTTCAAAACTCTAACACTTTTTTCAATTGCTTGGATACAATACACATAAACCAAAGATCATTTGTTCATTTAAGAAAGATCACCTGTTCAATATGACACAACTTAACATCAAAGTACTACTATTTCAAAAAGCAATTCACACATTACATTTCAGATGATTGTTTATTCATTTCATTCCAATGATCTAACTATCAATCAATACAACTACTCAAAATGATAAGTAACTGTTGCATTACTCTTAATGCATAGCTGTATGGAAACAGATAAACAATGTTCCATGTTTAGATCATTAAAGTTTCAAGATAACGAGATTCATTGTCACCACTTAGTGTGGAGCATGAACCAATCACACGACATTATCTATAGATGTAATAGTTCATCATCATTCTTTACTGTAACGTGCTACTGTTTATCAGACACTGGTTCTATGGTCCCATGTACCACCTTTGAGACAATTTGCAGTATTGACAGTACTGCACTGTATGCATGCAGGTCCTTGGAATTGCTTGTCCAATTCTGTGAACTCGTTACTGATGAATGAGATATTTATATATATACTGTTTATATACATATACATATATACCACATTGTTCGCCATGCCCGAGGGTTTTTTCCAAGATGTTTGGCTAATTGTGATGTACATGAGAACCTGCGGCCAAATCTACAAGACAGAGTTGATAAATATGTAGAAGTACAGTAATCACTTCTTTGTTTTACTTTTTACAGTACAAGCAAGTTGAGGAACACTGCATTTGATGTTTTACAGTACTGTCTTTTCTTTTCTATTTTGTAGCTACTGCAATAATTTAGCTTTGATTCTAATAAACTTATGTTGTGATCGTACTGTATTGTTTTTCATCAATACATTTCAGGTTTTGTTCAATGATTCCACTATGTAGTATTCTCTCTACTACTGCAGTACTTTTACAGGGATGTATTTGCATCTAGTACCATAATGAAACATGTATCACCTATTTTGTACTACAATATTTAATGATTGTACGAACGATGACCCAGTGAAACTATGGGTAGCTTGTGTGTGGGTGATCTAAAGTAACGTTTCAATGGTATTTCACAATATATTTGTTTTTTGAACCAATGATTGTGCAAGTGCAAGATTTATTTAAAGATATGAATGCACAATGCAATGTTGTGAACATTGGACAGTCTGTGTTACAAGTGATGATCGTTTTGAGTTTTGTGTCTAGAGTTTTGAAAAATGACGTCAAGGTTCTGAAATTAGTAGCAAAGTGATTGTAAAAAACTGTAAATGACTCTACTGCAAAACATCAAATGCAGTGTTCCTCAACTTGCTTGTACTGTAATAAGCAAAACAAAGAAGTGATTACTGTACTTCTACATATTCATCAACTCTGTCTTGTAGATTTGGCTGCAGGTTCTCATCTACATCGCAATTAGACAAACATCTTGGAAAAAACCTTCGGGCATGGCGAACAATGTGGTAAGAGTATATATGTATATGTATATATATATATATATATATATATATATATATATATATATATATATATATATATATATATATATATACACAGTACTTTATATTATACTTTATTATATAAAGTATATATCTCAATCATCAGTAACGAGTTGGCAGAATTGGACAAATAATTCCATGCATGCATACAGTGCAGTACTGTCAATACTGTAGATACTCTCAAAGGTAGTACATGGGACCATAGAAACAGTGTCTGATAAACAGTAGTACATTACAGTAAAGACTGATGATGAAATATTACATTCATGGATACTGTAGTCTGATTGGTTCATGCTCAACACTAATTGGTGACAATGAATCTCATTATCTTGAAACTTTCACGATCTAAACATAGAATATTTTTTATCTGTTTCCAACTATGCATTAAGAGTAATGCAACAGTTACTTATCATTTTGAGTAGTTGTATTGATTGATAATTAGATCATTGTAATGAATTGAATAGACAATCATCTGAAATGTAATGTGTGAATTGCTTTTTGAAATAGTAGTACTTTGATGTTAAGTTGTGTCATATTGAACAGGTGATCTTTGTTAAATGAACAAATGATCTTTGGTTTATGTGGATTGTATCCAAGCAATTGGAAAAAGTGTTAGAGTTTTGAAAAATGTGTATTTTGATCATTGGTTGTGAGGTTTGTGTCTAGAGTTTTGAAAAATGACGTCAAGGTTCTGAAATTAGTAGCAAAGTGATTGTAAAAAACTGTAAAACCACGCTAAGACAACTCAGTGCTGTGAGGAACACACATGAAGAAACACATACTCATATTCAAAAGTTGCAAAGAAACCCCTAAAACAGACAATGTTTAATTCTGTGTGAGCAACGGGGGATATCAATCAAAGCGATTTCCTGCATCAACATGCTGGACAATATGAGGAAGTCCTCTTGGACCGGTGAACGTGTGTGTGTGTGTGTGTGTGTGTGTGTGTGTGTGTGTGTGTGTGTGTGTGTGTGTGTGTGTGTGTGTGTGTGTGTGTGTGTGTGTGTGTGTGTGTGTGTAAACCTGCCTGGCCTGAGTGACCAGGGATTGTTTTCTCCTCAGGGCCTGCAAACATTGTACGCAATACCACAATTAGCACCAAACAGGTGAATATGTCATCAAAATAAATGTATGACATATTCACCTGTAAATAAATTCGCTGAAAGGAGGAGTTAGTGTAAATACAACATCAAATCACAGGCGTGAATGGACAGGGTGAAGATTTTTGCTGCAGGTTTACGGTAGGGTGCTAAATCTATCAGGCAAGAGGAAGACAGATAGGAGGAGGAAGAGATACAAAGGGGTTTCCCGGGAAGGTGTCTGTGTGTGTGTGTGTGTGTGTGTGTGTGTGTGTATGTGTGTGTGTGTGTGTGTGTGTGTGTGTGTGTGTGTGTGCGCGCGCGCGCGCGTGTGCATGCGTATATGTGTGGTATTATGCCTTCTGTGGGGTCTATGATTTTGAGAACTGGGTCAATAGGTCCATTAGGGGTCAGCTGAGGATGTGGCATTTAGGTTGGATTACAACATGCGTCAGTTAAGGAGTTATAAACAAATAACTATGTTGAAACAAAAATGCAAATGCTATACATACTATATATATATATATATATATATATATATATATATATATATATATATATATATATATATATATACTACTGTGTCACACATGAGCACATAAAGTTGCATGCAATTTAGAGCACATGCAACTTCCACTGATTTACACACTACTGAATCTAAGAAGGACCAAAATACCAGTGGCTTTTCTGTCACCTTCAATTTTTTAGAGGTAATTTAAAATAGCTGTTCAGCTTTGAATTCTTTCACTTACAGTATATCCTGTGCACATGGCCACCTATCACAGAGATTTCCATCGGTGTTTTGGAATAGTGATTAGATTCATTCTTTATGCATGAAATACTTCTTATCGCAGATTAAAACAAGCTCCAAACAAAGACGGCATTGTTACCAAAGATACAGCTGCGGCCTAAGACAGAAAGCCTGTGGATAACCAGAGAGAGCCTTAGGGGAACACTGAGTATGAATGATTTACAGTATGTTTTCATTCAACTCTTACTGAAAAACAAGCCATTTTTGTTAAACAGAAGTCTACCACTGTTGTGACTTTGATTTATAACTCCTTACCATGCAGTTTGTTGCGAAAACTTTCAGATGTTGTGTTTGCTTGTTTAGCCTTAAATTTACAGATTCTTTTTAGTGCTTTTCAGCAAATTGCTATGGTACAGTTGACTTGTTGTTTGGAAAATTGTCCTTTAAGCAGATGACATACTGTCCAAGTCTCTGCTTTTGAAGCATCCATGCTGTTTGTGCACCTGTTCAATTACATGCAATGCATCTCAGATTTTCCTGATCTTTAAGCCACATGTCTTATACAAACTGTAACTCTTTGCTTCAGTATGCACACAGCAAAGCACAGGGCACAGTACGCCTTCAACATTTGAGACATTCTCTAACCAAATATTCTTGATATTCTGCAACTGACGTGAGTGGAAAGAAAACATTGTTTCCAGACATGCCGAGGAAAAAGTAAAAAAGATAAATTTGTGGATTCCGGTGAATCATCAGTCTCCCCACGTAGCAGACCTTATTTGGCCACAATGAGGTAAAGCAGTAACATAGCGGTAAACTTTTACAGAAGTGCACAGGGTGTAAAGTGATCCGACTACAAGCACAGGATGTTGGTGCGTCACATAGACTTGACCAGCAACACAAATAGAACACACACACACACACACAAACACACACACACACACACACTTGGCATGAAATAGTGATAGCCACGATGGAGTCTGTTTTCCAAGGAGTCCACAGACACATGACTGTATCAAGAAGTGTTGCCATTTGTTTTAATTTTTCTCACAAGACAAACAAAAGGGCGTCTTCTCAAATTGAAGAGTCTGTGGCTGTCTGCATTTTGGGAGCTGCAGTATGTGGAATTAAGGGTGTTTTGTAATAACTTTGGGCAAGGTTGTCATTTAAAATGTCTTTTCCAAGAATAGTTGAGTGGGTTGACAAGGGCCTAGCCCTCCAAGGCAACATCTGCCCATAGTCCTGAGGCTTTAAAACAAAGCCCCCACGCTGCAACTAACAATTGCTTTAATTACTGATTCATCTGAAGAATATTTTATCAATCAATCAACTAATCATTAAGTCTATAAAATGTCCACAGTGAAAAACCTAAATATATTACATTTACTATCAAATAAGATAAACAAAGGCAGCAAATTCTCACAAGTAAGAAGCTAGAACTTGGGAATGTTTGCCAGTTTTGCTTAAAATATGATCAACTAAGAGTGATAGCTTGAATTAATCAGGACATCTGACTAAGCTGAAATGGCCAAAGCTTCAGCTTAGGCGCACAAGATTTGTTTCAGCACAGCGTACGTATGATTTAACTGCCCTAAACTACTGTCCCTGTTAAACTCCAAAGGGAAAAAAGGGACTACATGGGTTTATTGAGTTGTTTCCCCTGCAGAAGGAGGAACTACTCCACAAGTCCTTACTGTCAGTTCTTTGTGTTCACAATTCAGATCAGTTTGAGCAGAAATCACAATTAAAAACAAATTGATTGATTGATAAAATGCAACTACCAGGTAATTTAAGCATTGGCTCATTTTTGCCAAACTGCTTTTCCAACTTCCACATTCCAACCAAAGGCCAAACACTTCCTTGTGATGTACTGTGTGTCAGATGGCCTCAGGGCTGACTTTACCAACATACCTTCTTTATCTACTTATCAACACACTTTGATTATTTTAGTGGTAAGACGGCTTCGGGCAACTTGTTTTATAGAGGACTGAGCGGTGTTTGTATAGAATGGTCTCATGTCTCGTGATGTTGACCCTCATGAGAGTGGAGAGGCACAATGAGTCACACCATGTCCATCCATCAGTCCATGGATCTAATTTTAACAACACAGACAGTTTAAAAGTGACACAGGCTTAATATACGATATAGTAAAAAAGGCAAGTTCAAAAGGTTAACTCAAGTGTGATAAACCATGGGTTAGACTTAATTTGGGTCGGCTATTGACAAACCTTGGAAGGGTGATTCAAGTTGTCAGGGTGTTCTGTGTGCATGCATTTAAACACATATTAAGGGACACTTACTGACCTGACACTTAAAAACTGGTAGGACTTGAATCTTACACAATAATTGTCATGATACCTTCTACAAAGTGGCTGTGTTGCAGAAGTGCCTTAAAGGTGTCCTGCCACATTTATTTCATTACTTTGTGGTAATGTCTGAAGTTCTACCATGGACTCTGTAACATTTATTTGTGGAAAAAATGCCTTGGTTACTTTGTTTCAAGCCATTCTAGCGTGGTGTAGAAAGCCTGCAGGAAGACTCAGCTCGATTTGTGCCAGTTTTGATTAATATTCAACGAGCTAAGCTGCTTGACTCTGATTGGCTAACAGCTAGCCAATGAGAGCCTAGCTATCAGCATCC
Source organism: Gymnocephalus cernua (assembly GCA_023631565.1). Taxonomy (NCBI): domain Eukaryota; kingdom Metazoa; phylum Chordata; class Actinopteri; order Perciformes; family Percidae; genus Gymnocephalus; species Gymnocephalus cernua. Next base: position 26,765,968 of record CM042427.1, on the reverse strand, counting down.
TTTACCCAGCTCAACTGGGCGAGCTCATGAATAGTAATGAACTCAGGCAACACCACGTCAGACTGACCAGCTTTTGTAATTGGCCTGATTTCTTTTTTCAGTGGCTAGAGCTGACAGAGGAGGTAGCAGTTCATTTTCACATTCACGACATAACACAAACACATATGGACCTAACATATTTCAAAAACTGCAAGTAAAAATGGTTTTGTGTGGCAGGGCACCGTTAAGATAAGTAATGGCTGCTAGATGCCAATCTAAAGGTAATTGATGGTACTGAAAAAATCGTAACTTCACTCTAACCTACATAGTACTGTAGTTTGTTTACATTTGCACTTCTTGGTGGTCCTCTTTTAATGTCATGTCACAGAAAGACACATATTTTGAAAAGTACTGCTCTCCACTGAACTAACTGGTTGAAAGTGGTTGCAGTTAAAAAAAATGTTTTACTGGTAAATGATGTTCCCTATAGTTACTATAAGAAGGTAAACTAAGAGGAAGAAAGGCTTAATATTGTGTTGTGTGAAGCGTTATGTTTTTAGTTTGTTAATTTTCATTATTACAAAGAGTGCTGTGTTAAAGGTATAGTGGAGGATTTTCTTTTTCCGGGTGGATCATCAAGACTATTGGTCCTCCTAGTTGTCAATCATTCTGGGATATGTTTACGTAAGGCCGTTGTACGTGTCGTGACAGGTCAGCGAGCAGACGGCCACGGCCTCCGACCACTGCCTCCCCGCTCTCGGCGATAGCTTGTTTGTTGGCCTATAGCATGCTAAAGTTAGCTATAGAGATGCTTGTCGTAAATAGATTTCCACTTCCACAAGTCTGACATAGTGGAAAAAGTGCAAATCTTCTTTTGGAAAGTAGGCTTGTATGAGCCATGCCGACAGCAACTTGTAAACAGAGCGTGCAGGAGGAGAACTAGGCTCGTGCATGCTCTCTCGTGCACACGTTTAATAGGCGTTCCCTCGGGAGCAGGTAGAGTGTTGCATGTGCATTTTCTTCAAAAAGTGGATAGGGCGGTTCTTTTCTAAAATTCGGGAAAATCCTCCATTATACCTTTAAGCCTATAATTACAGTAATGACTGGAACAACCGGTATTAGTGGTTAGTCATTTATTTTTACAAAGTTTTAATTGCAATCCTGTGTTTAATTATCCAACTGTTCCAGTCATCATCACCTCACCTGAACAGCTATCCAAACCATGTTGTTCTGCAGCATTATCTCACTATACTGTATGGTTGTGACGGTGTAAACACTGTGGTGATAATAGACAAACCTTTTTTTATATTTACATTTTTTTTAATAATTAGATATTTTTGATACTTCAAAGTAAAGCGGATGTATTACTGTTTCCTTTCCTACTGTTTTTACAGACTTGTTCTATGGACTTCATTGATTTGTTAAATGTCAATTGTTTCTGGATGTTTTATCACCCTTTCTGGATGAACTGCCATCAAATAGCATGCCAGCCTACTGGTCAGCATGATGTACAGTATAAATGTGGGTGTGGTTTCCATTTTTCAAACATTTTGACCTGATGAAGATCCATGTCGGATTGAAACGTCATTAAGTGTATATTGGCTTGGAGTAAGTGTACAGGAGTTACCTTTTCTTGATTGATGCTTCTTCTAGCCACGTGATGTGTGTATAACTCTCCTTCAGCACTGTGGTCATATTGCAGCACAGTGATCACACTGTCTAATGATAAAGTTACTATTACAACAGACATCAGATAACATCATGTTGCCTGTTACTAATTTTGCTCAACGTGTAGTATAATTATGTAGTATAATTTCGATAATGGGTTGTTAATTGCTTTACGGTGTTATGTAATGTCCCCATGTTCTAAGTTATTTCCTCTAGAACCAAAGCCAAGACTGAATTACCAGCATTCACTTCATAGCCTAAATATTTGAAACAACTATGTCACTGTTTTGTCATGTCTAACTGGAAAGCCTCACCCAACAGTTGACATAAGCAGAGGGATTGTTCTAGATTAGAGAGTTTTGATATGTTTTAACTGGGTGTTGTGTTGAAGTAGATGGCTTCAACAGCTTTATGTTATAAACATTAGATTATTTACATAACCTCTATATGTTTTCTATTGTCAAAAATAGCAATGTTCCTATACTATGGGTTATTGCCCATAAAATGAAACACGCACACGCGCGCACGCACGCACCCACGCACGCACGCACGCACACACACACGCACACACACGCACACGCACAGACTGGAGCCACCCTGCATCCCCTTAATTCATAAATGGTACCAGGAAGCTCGGATCTAAAACAACAAAGCTGGAGGAAATACAGCTGTGCTCTTCGACTCCCAAACAGACACAACAGAGAGCCAAGGCTTCAATCAGACACTGTAACCAAACCCTTGTTATTATCTCAGGAGGGAAACATAATCTTGTGTCTTCCTGTGTCATAGGCCATGACGTGTGAGAGTTTTTATAACCTGATTTAAATATAAAAGAGCACAGTCAAAAAAAGTAGGTAGGATATAACAAAAAAGACAAGGGACTTCAAAGGAGCGGATGACACATAGGCTACAGCTACTGGTACAGCAGCACATAGCCTACAGCATATCGGTTATCAATCAGGTGCACAGTTAACACACTGCCACATCTCATCTGCATGTTACAATAAGTGGCATACTGTAAAACCTTCTTCTGGCAGGATTAGATTATCTCATACGGCTCATCAGTGCGAAACGTAAAGAGCAATACAACGATATATATTCATGAAGAACAGCAATAACAAAAAAAAACATCACTCAAACATTAAAAGGTCAACTCATTGCAGAAAAAAAACTGCTGGTATAAGATGACTTTGGACAAAATATCTACTGACAGCTTTGTGCTATTCTTACATACACACAGTCGGCTAACCATCTTCACCATCTGCAATATTAAAACTGTAGCAACAATTTACAGTCGTCGACATTACTGTAACCTTTTACGTACGGTACAGTAAACAGTAAACTATAGAATCGTTTACCATTGGTAAAACATCAAACATTTCAGTCTTTGGGAAAACTTACCTGCAGTTAAATTGTGCAAAGAGCTCCATTTGCTCACTGTATTATCTCTCTCTCGATATCACTTTATTTAGCTCCAGTCAGTCAATGTCTACTACAGTGAGGCTTGTCTTCAGACCACGCCCATCGCCGCAACCGACCAATGGCGTGCCACTAAGGGGTTGTATTAGTAACCAATCAGAGCACGTATCCAGATAGATAGATAGATAGATAGATAGATAGATAGATAGATAGATAGATAGATAGATAGATAGATAGATAGATAGATAGATAGATAGATAGATAGATAGATAGATAGATAGATAGATAGATGGTCCTGAGCGAGTGTATGCAGTTACATTCCACCACAGTATCCATACGTACTGCCTAGATACACAATAACAAGTTGGTAATATATAGAGGCAACACATCTTCAAATGAAGGGAAATATCAAGATGAAAATGTATCTAAAGTTGAAGACATACATTTTAATGAATATTTAATTTGAGATGTTTCCATTGCATTGATGGTACACGTACAATTTTAAATAGATATTAGCAATATTTCCATCAGAAAAGGCATGTATAGGCATACTGTATATCTGAACATCGAAGTACCTAATTTATTAATCTAATGTTCAAGTGCTTCAATTCAATATAAGATATGTATGTGCAGATATATTTCAGTCGGTCAGATGATCAGGTATTATCCCTATACAGCAACAAAATAATTACACACACACACATATATATATATACATATATATATATATATATATATATACATATATATATATATATACTCAAAATGGCATAGTATATGCAAAGTACAATGAATCAGTTACTTTTTATAAAGTTTTTTTTAGCACCACAGTATCAAATTTATATTTTACATCTGTGCCCTTGATGAAATAAAGGTTAGCACTTTGTAAGAGCTAAAATATGGTCTATACATAAATTCCATTACAGATATTACAAAGTAAGACTTTACTACGGGTGCAAAGTCTGGTTTGGAATGTCAACAGAGCCCCCTGCTGGTCATATGTATTACTGCATTGTAACTCTGTAGGATAAATGTTATCACTAAAACTCAACGTATCACAGACACAAAATATGATAACATTATAGTCATAACATACAATGCAATATTTTACAAACATAATATTTACATATTGTGTAAGTCCATAGTGTCCATTCTCAGATATAGTCCCAGAAGCACCCCCAAGGGAGGCATTTAATATTACAGTCTGGTCATCAGGTGTAAAATATCCCCCTGGTCCTCCATGTACAAGTCGGTTGATCAAGACAAAAGTTCTCAAAACTTTGACTCCAACATGATGTCTACATTTAAGCATTCCAGGACCCAGGCTTTTTTCAACATATTGGTATTGCCATGTTTGGGCACTATCTCACCTGAGAGCCTGTACTGTAGATTTACCCTGTTTGACCAAATTACATTCTAATGTTACTGTGGGTAAGGTCACTTCTCTGTCAGCAGGAAAGAGGAACTGAAACCTGTGGAATGAAACTTGAACAGTTTCCTTAACAACAGTGAATGATGTTTTTTTTACAGAGAAAGCTGAACTCGGCATCGTTAGAACTACTGTAGCTCTAGTCCTTTGTTTCTCAGTTTCTTTGGTATATATTTGTATGATCACAGATGGTCTTCTGTTTCCTGATTACCCCTTCTGTGCAAGTCCTCCTTTTTCCAACAGATGCATCCCACTGCCGATTGAGGCCACCATCAAAATGGTATGCCATGTGCACTTTCCTTCTGCAATTAGTGTCTGTTATTCAGAGCATAAAAAGTGCACAGCATATTTTCTTTTCAAACTATCCAAACCACCGGTCAGTAGTTTCAGGGAAGAGCCCCACTGAAAGTGACAATGGGCAGGCAGAGGAGGGAGCAGAAGGTGGGGTTGAGAGGCTGGATTTGGGCTGAGGACGGGGATTTTCTTAGCCTCCAGTCACTGGAGCTGTCAGGTTTATAGCACACTGATATGTCACATCTATATGGGAGAGAGGGAGACACATGGGTTAGATAAATAACAACACTTGTGAGTCGCATTGTGAGTGGATGGTGTAAATATGTGTGTAATTGTTTCTATTCACGTTCCCTGAGAGAGAGAAAGAGAGAGAGAGAGAGAGAGAGGGAGAGAGAGAGAGAGTGTGTGTGTGTGTGTGTGTGTGTGTGTGTGTGTGTGTGTGTCCACACCTGGTGACACTCTGCAATATTTTTTTCGCATCCTGGTCCAGACATACAGCAAAAGTTGTGTCATCAACACCGCTGACCTGCACCTTGTCCACCTTCACCTCTGTCATGCTCAGCTGCTACAAAAGGAAAGAACAGAGCGAAAATAAATGCATTGTACTAAATGAAAAACATTTTGGAGAAGAATACAAAAAAATACTAGATCCTTTTAAACTGTGTCGATATACATTACATTATTACATGACATAGTAGTAGTAGTAGTAGTAGTAGTAGAAAACTTTATTGTCCCCGTGGGGCAATTGGGTTTGCGGCACAATCGCAAGGCACTTATGTATAATCCATACATCGAGACCGACAGGCATAACACGGAGAATACACAACACACACTACAATAAAACACTACAATAACATAAAGAATACACAATACACACTACAATACACTATACACCCTTGGGAATGACATGTCATTTAGCTGACACTTTTATCCAAAGCGACTTACAGTTAAGTGCTTTCAACTGTGAAGGTACAAACAACAACAAGTAGTAAGTGCAAGTACATCAGCTTTAAATAGGTAAAGCTACAAAGAGACATATGAAAGTGCAGGTTCAAGATTTTGTATTTAGCCGAGCTGCTGCATTCTGAATGAGCTACAGGGGTCGGATGGCACATGCTGGCAAGCCAATCAGGAGGGAGTTTCAGTAGTCTAGACGTGAGATGACTAGAGCCTGAACCAGAACCTGAGCCGCCTTCTGCGTTAGAAGGGGACGTACGATCGGGTGGTTGCAGCAATGTTAGCAGTGAAAGAGAGTTGGTCGTCAAGTGTCACACCCAGGTTTCTAGCAGTCTGGGTGGGGACAACCACAGAGTTGTCAATTGTTATAGTCAGGTCTTGGGTAAGAGAGCCTTTCCCTGGAAGGAAAAGGAGCTCAGTCTTGTCAAGGTTGAGTTTCAGGTGGTGTGTGGACATCCAAGAAGAGATGTCAGTTATTTGCATGCACAGTATTGCTATTTATTGTTATTGCAGCTATTGAGTTGTAAAGAGAGCCTTGAGTTAAAAATCAATCAATTAAATAGGTCAACATTCTGCAGAGCTGTGTTATGACTATTGCTAATCAAAGCTCCACATCTAAACAAGGTTAAGAGATTAAGCTACAATGTTGAGCAAATAATATTAATGACAAAACACACACAAAAAACGTGAGTCTTGCCTGTGTTGTTGGCTTTTTGTTCCATCAAGCTGTCAGATTGAAAAACGTTGTTCTCAGCAAACGTGTGATGAGTTTGAGATGCTATCAAGAATGTACTGAGATCTCTATCTTTAAATAGAGAATGTGGAGCAGAGTTGTTTGTGAAAGCATGCTGCTGTAGCGCTTTTCTAACCACAAACCAACGACAGGCTGATCTATCCTCTAGCTCACCTGGTTGTAGCCCTTCTTGCTTTTACAGTTCTGTCTCTTCAGGACCTCAGTCATTGTGAGCTGCAGGCACTCCATCTTTGAGTCTGACAGAGATTGTTTAAGTTACATTATGAGTACACTTAGCCATCTGGCAGTAATTGCTTCATTATTACTTAACAAAGCTATCATAAGGAAAATATCAAGGAATTTACAGTTAACATTAGCAGGATCAACACAAGATACAGTGCCTATGAGATTAATTAACAACACATCTTTGTTGAAATATAAAGGTTCCCTTTCAACCTAAATAGTAGCTTAATTATTATGTTATGTTGAATCTACATGTAGCTAACGTGTTAGTAATGTACCTAGTTCCTCAGGATTCTTGCATGCTTTGGTTAAGTTTACTGACGTACAGACTTTGGTTTCTCTTTTCCACTGGCTTCTCCCACTAATCACCACCTGAATGCGAGGAGAAGGGGGGAGAAGAAGAAGAAGAAGAAGAAGAAGAAGAAGAAGAAGAAGAAGAAGAAAAAGAAGAAGAAAAAGACATGCTTTTATTAATCCCACAATGGGAAAATTCACATTTTTCGCTCTGCTTGGTACAGTTATTACACACATTACACCCAGGCCTGAAAATACACACACATGCAGGACCTATACAGGAGGATAAGATAATTGCTGTTTTGGAAAAAACACTCTTGAAAAACACCTTAAAAATTATAACTACTGCCTGACTACAACAGGAATTTTGAACAATATTTTAAACTGAGGAAATGTATCTAATGAAAGAATAGGAACAGTTAATGGATAACATCAGTAATGTGGGACATCACGTTTTACACTAATGCTTCATACCACAGGTCCCCACAGAGGCTTGGCCAGGACAGTGTGCTGTCTAGCATCCTTTGAATTTTGTCACTAAATTTTAATGTGTCATTTCCTGTGGTTGGAGAAGTGACCATAACTGAAACCAGTTAAAGAGAGAACCCGCACTGTCTCCAAAAGAGTAATGGGATGTTTTTTCTACTTTCTTTGTAAAATGCAGCTTCAATACACGAATTATGATAGGAAATAAAACAATCATCATCTTACCTTGTTGTATACTACCTCCAACATTAGAGGCACTGCTTCTCGGTCACCGTCAATACCAAACCGCTTACTGGCAGCACCTAAAGAGAGAAAAAGACACACACATCAGTGATCCATTAGACCAGTGTTTCAGTTACACCATTTCAAATGGTCAAAAATTCATTGCAAAATGAATTCTACAATGCCGTTAAATATGACTACAAACATTCAGATTTAGTGAAGCAACATGAACACTGGATTCTACATTTAATGTAGAAGATGTTAGGTTTGCAATGACAAAAACTAGATCATTTTGTGTGAAGAATATTGTGAGTTATGGAAAAAAGTAATTTCACAGTAACTACCAGACACGACGCATAAAAAGCATTCCCTGAATTCTCAAAGGGAAATAAAAAATCAGAAGTGCAAGTGGTGGTGACAAGTGAAATTAAAAAAAAAAGTGGAAGTAGACTGAATCATGGTATAGCAATAACAGATGTTCCGCTATCGTAAATGTAGTCCAGTTTCATAAAAACTGATGATGCATTTCATTGCATGGAAAATGTGGAGGAGTTGACTTAATGCAGCACGGTTGCTAAGATATATGTGTGTGTGTGTGTTGTGTGTCACACTCACCCATGGCCTTTATGGCTCGTGTTCCTGCGGTGTGACCCAACTCTAGGGAGTGGACGAACACCTCAGTCCTCCTCTCTCCACAAGCTAACGTCAACTGCAAAACCAAAGATCCTTAATCAATCACTGAGTTTGGAACAGTGTTACATTTGTTAATGTTAAGATCTAGAGGGCGTCAGGGTGCTATTTCTGTACACAAGGATGCCAAGGTCTGGACAACAGGGCTTACAGTATGCGTTTTAAAAAAAGGTCCCTGGCAGGGATGCATATAGTGAAATGTTGCTGTGTGTGGGTTTTTTTGTGTGTCAAAGCATGTCTGACCTCAGCCTGATATAGTTGGATCAGAGCTGGCCGTGCAGCATAGCGACAGTAGTACAGGACCAAGTCGGCCAGGATGGGCAGACGGTGCTCATATGAACTGTCATATGACTCTGACTCCGTCTTTGAGGTTTGCTGCAGAGCGATACAAAACAATTTAATACTTAATACAATTATACAGCAGGATCATCTATGTAAGTATAGGCTGAACAAAACATTTGACATTTTTGAAAGGTGTTTATGCTCCAGGTTTTATCTATCTGCATGATATTAATACTCTGGTATACATTTGGGTTGAGTAACAGACTACACAAAAGATCAGTAATGTTCTTAGTTGGATAAACGTGAGGGTTAGTTTTAGTTAGGCAGTGTAAAAGTTAAATTCCAGTTGTACCTGACAGACGACGTTGGCAGGCAAGTTAAGCAGGCTAAGAGTGTTTCTTTCATACCAAGGGTCCAACATACCAAGGAGATGGGCAATGTCATTAGTGCTGTCCCCTGTGCCCATGAGGTGAAGATCCTGCTTCAGCAAAAGCAACAATTACAACCGTGGAATTCTCATATCTGTCTTTCTTTACTCTGTACCGTAAAACTCATCTATTTGACAGCTTAGTACATAGTACATATTCAATGTATGACATTTGGTTGGAGTACTCTTCTACTCACATTAGACAGGGTCGCTCCTTTTGGAGTTCCAGATTGAACCACAGGATTAGGAGACCTCAGACTCCCGGGCCCTGCTGCTGAGTCCCTCTTCACCGGCACAAAGAAGAACTGAAGCTTGAAGGCCCTGCTGAGACGTGGACATGCACTCTCCTTCCTCCTCAGACTATTGTAGGCTCGGGCCACCTTCCCTGCTACCTGATCAGCACCAAACACCACCACTCTCAGCGTAGTGTTCGTATTGTCCTCATCACTGCTGAGAATGGGCCTCCTTCGGAAGCAGACGTGTCTGAGAGTTTGACTTTGTGGCTGGAGGAAGGGTTCAGGATAGCGTAACTTGACTTGCTGTGGTAGAGAGTTGGAGCGCTTCTCTCGCACTACTCGCACCAAAAGGTCTTTTGATTCTGTATTTCCTAAGCTTTTGGCCCGGTATAGCAACCGAGGGTTCTTGGGTTTAATGAAGAGTCGGTACAAGTGCTGGCTGAGCCGAGCCGAAGCTCTGTTCATAGAATTTGGCAAACATTTTTCAGCAACAGGAGAGGAACAGATGTAGTCATCTGAATCTTCAAAGTAGTCACTATCACCACCAGAAGTGACAGAGAAGAGGGACGGAGCGTAGGACTCTGAAGTGGCGGACAAGGTGGAGAACATGGAGTCTTTGGAGGCGGTGGACAGGGAGGAGATGGTGGAGAAGGTGGAGGCACGATGGTTGTTGCTGCAGCCATTAGGTATGATAGACATTGAAGGCAATCCATGTTCCTCCTCTTCTTTGTCATCTTCCTCCTCCTCTTCTTCTCCATCAATCTCCTCATCATCATCAATGTCTACCTCCTCTTCCTCCTCAGCCTGCCCATTAGTGACCCGGTCATCAGGCTCGTGTTCCAAAAGAGTGTTCAGAACATCTGCAGGGATCAAAATAGACAAATATCAGCAATCAAAAAATAAATAAAACATTAGCAATGGATTTCCTGGTGCTGAAAGAAGTAGGGAAAACTGAATCTCCATCAGCTTAAAACAGAAAGATAATTAATGAGTATAATTAATGTGTATGAATCAATAGAGTATCATGCAGAATACTTTACCAAAGTTATCTTTTTCCCAGTGAAACATGTAGCACTTGGCTGTAGGCAAGGGAAGAGTTTGTAACATTCCTGAAAGGGATGTCAGAAAAAAAGAGAAAAAAATAACTATCAGAGCAATATCCACTGGAAACTGAAATATGATGATGTGATACACTGTGTATATATCCCCCAGTTCATGAAACCTGCCCTCTTACCATCAGACTTCCTTCCATTGGATGCTGGGATTCTCATGCTCTCCCTGAGTTGCTCAAGTCCCTGGATTACATGACTGCGGCCCTTCACAGGGTCATTCATGGCAGCGGCCGTCTCTAAAACATCACTTACCACTGAGAAGATCTCCCTCAGTTCATTCACAGTTTTTGCCTGCAAAGAGCATTTGTGATATGGTATAGTAAAGGGACACATTCCTGAATTGTTATCCTGTCTAATTCTTTAAAAAGTCACACACTCTCTAATGGTTTCTACTGGCTTCTTCAAAAGTATGTATGTTATGCACAGTAGATGTAGTGCTACACGTTTCCTTGGTTTGCTTACATGTTAGGATAATTCAATTGCTATTTTCTTAAAATACTTTAAACAACTGGTATTCAAATGCACATAAACAGGGTTTAAAGGATAATGTTTTAACTAATAGGGCACTCATCTTTATATAAATCCTCTCCGGGAACCATCACCTTATCGTGGTGGAGAGGTTTGGGTGTCCCTATGAACCTGAGGGCTGTGTTGTCTGGAGCTTTGTGCTCCTGGTAGGGTCTCCCATGGCAAAGTGGTCTCAGGTGAGGGGCCAGACGAAGAATGGTTCAAAAGACCCTATGAAAAAACGAGGAAGGGATAGAGAGACCCTGCCCGGAGGAAGCCCGGGGCCCCCGTCTGGAGCCAGGCCCAGAGGGAGGGCTCGTCAGCGAGCGTCTGGTGGCCGGGTTTGCCACGGAGCCCGGCTGGGCACAGCCCGAAAAAGCTACGTGGCACCTATCTCTCCAGCCCATGGGCCCACCACCTGTGGGAGGAACCGCTGGGGTCGGGTGCGCTGCCACACGGGTGGCGGTGAAGGTCAGGGGCCTCGACGGACCAGACCCGGGCAGCAGAGGCTGGCTCTGGGGACATGGAATGTCACCTCGCTGTGGGGGAAGGAGCCGGAACTTGTGCGTGAGGTGGAGCGCTACCAGTTGGATCTGGTGGGGCTTACCTCTACGCATAGTCTCGGTTCTGGAACCGTACTCCTGGAGAGGGGTTGGACTCTTTTCTTCTCCGGAGTTGCCCAGGGTGTGAGGCGCCAGGCGGGTGTGGGGATACTCACAAGTCCCCGGCTGAGCGCCGCAACGTTGGAGTTTACCCCGGTGGACGAGAGGGTCGCCTCCCTACGCCTGCGGGTTGTTGGGGGGAAAACTCTGACTGTTGTTTGTGCATATGCACCAAACAAGAGTTCAGAGTATTCGGCCTTCTTGGAGACCTTGAATGGAGTCCTGTATGGGGCTCCGGAGGGGGACTCCATAGTTCTGCTGGGGGACTTCAACGCACATGTGGGCAATGACGGAGACACATGGAGAGGCGTGATTGGGAGGAACGGCCTCCCTGATCTAAACCAGAGTGGTTGTCTGTTATTGGACTTCTGTGCTAGTCATGGATTGTCTATAACAAACACCATGTTCGAACATAGGGATGCTCATAAGTGTACTTGGTACCAGAGCACCCTAGGCCGAAGGTCAATGATCGATTTTATAATCGTTTCATCTGATTTGAGGCCGTATGTTTTGGACACTCGGGTGAAGAGAGGGGCGGAGCTGTCAACTGATCACCATCTGGTGGTGAGTTGGGTCAGGGGGTGGGGGAAGACTCTGGACAGACCTGGTAAGCCCAAACGGGTGGTGCGGGTAAATTGGGAACGTCTGGAGGAAGCTCCTGTCCAACAGACCTTCAACTCACACCTCCGGCGGAGCTTTTCGTGCATCCCTGTGGAGGCTGGGGGCATTGAACCTGAGTGGACAATGTTCAAAGTTTCCATTGCTGAAGCTGCGGCAGGGAGCTGTGGTCTTAGGGTCTTAGGTGCCTCAAGGGGCGGTAACCCTCGAACACCGTGGTGGACACCGGTGGTCAGGGAAGCCGTCAGACTGAAGAAGGAGTCTTTCCGGGATATGTTATCCCAGAGGACTCCGGAGGCAGTTGCAAGGTACCGACGGGCCCGAAGGACTGCAGCCTCTGCCGTGAAAGAGGCAAAGCAGCGGGTGTGGGAGAAGTTCGGAGAAGACATGGAGAAGGACTTTCGGTCGGCACCAAGGCGCTTCTGGAAAACCGTCCGCCACCTCAGAAGGGGGAAGCGGGGAACCATCCAAGCTGTGTACAGTAAGGATGGGACGTTGTTGACCTCAACTGAGGAGGTAATAGGGCGGTGGAAGGAGCACTTTGAGGAACTCCTAAATCCAGCTGATGCGCGCTCTTTGTTAGAGGCAGAGCTGGAGGATGACGGGGGATTGTCGTCAATTTCCCTGGTGGAGGTCACTGAGGTAGTCAAACAACTCCACAGTGGCAAAGCCCCAGGGATTGATGAGATCCGTCCAGAAATGTTGAAAGCTCTGGGTGTGGAGGGGCTGTCTTGGTTGACACGCCTACTCAACATTGCGTGGAAGTCTGGGACAGTGCCAAAGGAGTGGCAGACCGGGGTGGTGGTTCCCCTCTTCAAAAAGGGGGACCAGAGGGTGTGTACCAATTACAGGGGTATCACACTTCTCAGCCTCCCTGGTAAAGTCTACTCCAAGGTGCTGGAAAGGAGGGTTCGGCCGATAGTCGAACCTCAGGTTGAAGAGGAACAATGCGGATTCCGTCCGGGTCGTGGAACAACGGATCAGCTCTTTACTCTAGCAAGGATCCTGGAGGGAGCCTGGGAGTATGCCCATCCAGTCTGCATGTGTTTTGTGGATCTGGAGAAGGCATATGACCGGGTCCCCCGGGAGACTTTGTGGGAGGTGCTGCGGGAGTATGGGGTGAGGGGGTCCCTTCTCAGGGCCATCCAATCTCTGTATGACCAAAGCGAGAGCTGTGTCCGGGTTCTCGGCAGTAAGTCGGACACGTTCCAGGTGAGGGTTGGCCTCCGCCAGGGCTGCGCTTTGTCACCAATCCTGTTCGTAGTATTTATGGACAGGATATCGAGGCGTAGTCGTGGTAGGGAGGGGTTGCAGTTCGGTGGGCTCGGGATCTCATCGCTGCTCTTTGCAGATGATGTGGTCCTGATGGCATCATCGGCCTGTGACCTTCAGCACTCACTGGATCGGTTTGCAGCCGAGTGTGAAGCGGCTGGGATGAGGATCAGCACCTCTAAATCTGAGGCCATGGTTCTCAGCAGGAAACCGATGGAGTGCCTTCTCCAGGTAGGGAATGAGTCCTTACCCCAAGTGAAGGAGTTTAAGTACCTTGGGGTCTTGTTCGCGAGTGAGGGGACAATGGAGCGGGAGATTGGTCGGAGAATCGGCGCAGCGTGGGCGGTATTACATTCAGTTTATCGCACCGTTGTGACGAAAAGAGAGCTGAGCCGGAAGGCAAAGCTCTCGATCTACCGGTCAGTTTTCGTTCCTACCCTCACCTATGGTCATGAAGGTTGGGTCATGACCGAAAGAACGAGATCCAGGGTACAAGCGGCCGAAATGGGTTTCCTCAGGAGGGTGGCTGGCGTCTCCCTTAGAGATAGGGTGAGAAGCTCAGTCATCCGTGAGGAGCTCGGAGTAGAGCCGCTGCTCCTTCACGTCGAAAGGAGCCAGTTGAGGTGGTTCGGGCATCTGGTAAGGATGCCCCCTGGGCGCCTCCCTAGGGAGGTGTTCCAGGCACGTCCAGCTGGGAGGAGGCCTCGGGGAAGACCCAGGACTAGGTGGAGGGATTACATCTCCAACCTGGCCTGGGAACGCCTCGGGATCCCCCAGTCAGAGCTGGTTAATGTGGCTCGGGAAAGGGAAGTTTGGGGTCCCCTGCTGGAGCTGCTCCCCCCGCGACCCGACCACGGATAAGCGGACGACGATGGATGGATGGATGGATCTTTATATAAATAACAATTGATTCAATAATGCAACCCCTATAACCCCATTCCACAAAGGACATTTTAATCACAAAATGTATACTCAAATTTAGTTTGAGAACTACTGATGGATTGTCGTCCATAGTACAGAGACCTGAGCACATACCTGCAGGGCTCTATGGATGCTATGTAGAGGGTACTTGGTGCCTAGTGTGGACTGGAAGGCGTGTTTGATCAGGGTGATGTAGGTCTCTTCCTGCGAGTGCTGAATGCAACTGAGCTGCTCAGCCACTAAGAGAAACTCACGGGGCACCTCACAAGGGTTCATCAGCAGCACGGTCCTGCAAGCAGCACACAGATGGTGTTAATGTGACTGTTAATGTGTGAACATACCACATGGCAGAAGATGCAGACAGGATGCTTTAGTGGTGCTGCATGGTGGTGGGGCCCAGTGCCACCATGGTGGGTGGAGAAGGGGATGAAAAGGGACTTTCCAGGTCAGGAAACCACATAAGTGCTAACCACCTAAGTACTATAATTGAGTTAACTTATGGACACTGAGTGCTGTTTCTTTATTTTAGAAGTATGTTGTCAGATCAGATAAAGTTACTGTGAACCAGTGGCATGTATGAAAATAAACAGCTCATTTCAAACAAGAAAGCAGAAGGTGCAAAGATAAAGCACAGTCTGAACTGGACTGAAAATAAATTGTCATGAACACACCGCTAACAAAGACAAGGCTGTACAAACAAGTTGTATGTGTGCACTCATTATACATACATACATATACATATAAATGTCAGAATATCACCAGCACTTGTTAAGCATGGAAGCCCTGGCTAAGTCACAGATGAGCTATGAGAAACCGAAGAGCTTTTCATTCTACTATAAATCCTAAATTGTGTAAACATAGAGTACATGCAGTGTATTGTATAGTTCTATTACAGTCTGTTGAGAGTACATTTTGTTTTTATTGAGTGAACTTACATGGTCTTGGAGCACTGGCTGGGGGTGTTAAGGAACTGTTCTTCTCTTACCAGTCTCTGAAAGGAAATCCCTGTGAGGAAAAGTAATACTAATGTTATTCTTTTTCTAATCTATCTGTTCTGTTCTATCAGTGTGGGTGTGCGTGCTATGCAGTGTCGGTGTATAAACTGTGCTGCCACTGTGGAGTTAAAGCAACACTAGAGAACATGTTTAAAAACAATGGATTCATCATACTGTATTCATGAATGCTTTATATTCAAATTTAAACCAAAGTTATGTAATTACAAAATTAAGTATATAATAGATTTAGCACTAATATTAAACCAAAAGCAGCATAGGACTTCAAACTGTGTCTTTATATCTGAGGGATCACAGTGAAAAAAAATTCATTCAAATGTTTTCATTCAGCCTGTTGCTGTGTTTCTACCACTTCCTTGTGAATTTCAGTGTAGGTGTTCACATTTGGCTTCTGCTTTTTTGTATTGCAAATGCACTAGCTTCATCCGCTTTCAAACGATTCATGAAGAAGTCCCCAGTTCAACCTGAAGCCTTATCATCTTCCTGCATTGCTGCTCTTGATACTGTTGTTATGGTAAGCAGCATCCTTCTGATTTGTCATCCTTAATGCATTTCTTTGAATTGTCACTAGGGGGAGGGCAATTACCAGGGTTGAAAGACAACAGTAAGTACATCTTTCAGACACTCACTGCAGACTAGTAGATAAATAGAAAGGCACACATGCAGAGTGGCCCAAAATGAACCCATCTATATTTACCTGGGGCTTTGATCTCCAGCTCTAGAGTTGAGAGAAGGCTTCTACACACACTGCAGTAAGGCTCAGGCCAGGTGAGGAAGCAACGAAACACCTTAATAGCTTCCTCCAGCAGCTCTGGGTCTGGAGGACAGTATGGTGTCTGCAACCACAGCACAAAACATGCATTTTAGTGGGGTTCTGTTAAGGAGCAACAATACCTGTTTGGGTCATTGTTTTGCATAAAGGGGTTATTTCGTATATACATCCAATTATTTTGCATGCATTTGGTGTACTGTACAGGTATACTATGTATGGTGAAAGTTAAAACCACCATTGACAGAACAGTAGTGTGGGAGATCAATCTATAAAATGTTCTTTATGCTATTTTTTTTATTATTTTGAGTGTCAGCAATTATAACACATGCCAATTTAGTTGGTTAATGCTAAACATTATTCAATTTAAAATGACAGAAAAAAATAGCAACTCTGAGAATAACTTAATGGGCTAGTCACTATTGCATTTGTGTGGACCACTTTGGTCTATTGTAGAGAGGAGATTTTCCTCACAGCAACCGATAATGTAATAACATGCCAAATGTTCTGTAATAATGGATCAGACATGTAATACAACCTGTTGATGTGATGTATTACACCCATTTAGTACAATAACTGGCCTTCATGACTTTATAAGAGGTTTAAATGGCAATGTAACAACAATATCAGCTTATATGATATGCTTCTTGTTCTTATTCATCATCACACAACTGCTCAATTTTATTATTACATCATCAACAAAAAATCCGTCACATACATTATAAGATAGTTAACCAAGTTTAGCGTAATAATGTGATGTTCTTCATTAGCGACTCTTTCATTTCATTACAGGCTTTATAACAAACAACCAAAGGGACATTTGTCACGTCATTACAAAACCTCAAAGCTGTAACAATATCAGTTGCTACACACCTCTAACTGAACTCTGGGGTTCTCGCTTCCTACTGAAAAACCCCCCAAAAAAACACTATCAAGACAATCGCAAGAAGTATGTTGTAATGTAATGCAATCAGAGTAAAAACACATGTATAGAATTATGTCAACCTATTGAAGCAATCAAATCATGTTGGCTGTGACAGCTTCTGGCTTCTTCTGGCTTCTGTCTAACCAGTAATACATCAGTGGATCAGATTTCCAATGACATGATTACTGGGCCACTTAAATCAGCCTGACCGCAAAATAAGAGCAATGTTTATGAAACAAATAGCTCTTGTCAAGCCAGTACATGTTGTGATTCAGTGTTTTGACGCTTAGGTTACAGTACCACCTCCAACAACATCCTAGTGGTTTGAATTGAGGAACTAACTAACCTTCTGAGAGTGCTCTTAAACATGTGAAACACACACTAAGAGGTGAAGGAAAGTTAAAGGTTTTGATAACACCTGGATGAGGATTAGTACCTGAAGCAATGTGGAGGAGAACATGATAGCGAGGGGAGCCACCAGCTCATACTGACACTGATCCTGAACCTGAACTCACACACATTGAGACAGACAGAAAGAGAGCAGTGATTCGGGTATACATTCAGTAATAATAGTTCTGTCAACAGTGAAACATAACTAAACAGCATGTACAGTGGGCAATATGTTCTCTTTGACCTTTGACCTCTCACCTCTTTGGTCTTCCTGATGATCTGTTGTAAGAGGATGAGGAAGTTCTCAGGGTCCCTTTTCACCAGCTCCTCCAGGCTCCAGCGGTTCATTGACTGACCCGCTGAGCACATCAGCACTGAAAGACATCAGCACATGTGGATTCATGTTAGTGCACAAATTCAACATGCACAGACATGTTGAATTCAACAAATTTAACATGCACAGACATGTTGAATTTGTTGAATACATGTTAAACATAGAAGGTCAAATGTAGGGCACATGTTTTTTTAAACCTAGAAAGAGATATAGAGGTCCCATGTTTAACCTCACCACCATAATTATGGGAGACAGAGTCCATTAGGATCAAACTTTATTCTTAATTGTCACATACACAGTACAATGTAGTGAAATTCTATTACTGCATCTAACCCATCCTAAGTGTTAGGAGCAGTGGCCAGCTATACATACAGTTCAGTGTCTTGCTCAGGGACACTTTGACATGTGGCCGGATGACCAGGGATTGATCCGGCAATCTTGTCTTTGTGGGGCAACCATTTTACCTCCAGGCCACAAGCCACCCAACCATTAGTCAGGATATTCAATAAACAATGGCACAGTCAGAACAATAAAACACTGCCTGTTTGTCAAACAGAGCCAACAGACACCAACTAGTGATGCTGGGTCAGTTTTTGTTGCACTCAGTTGCTGACTAGTGCAGAGGGAGTCTGCACCTACTGTATATCTGTATATGGTCAGCAGTGTAAAAATATATAATTTGCTATCACTGCTAAATGTGGCTGGTGTATATCATGTCAGCAGCAAAACTATACAAGAATGGTCAGCGCAGCAGTGTATTGGTAGTTGTGCATTATACAAGTAAACCCTACTGTGTTTGAAGCAAAAATGCATTCTTATGAGACAGGAGCTCAGACCATGTTAATTTAGTTTTTTATTTAACCAGTTATAAATGTCATTGTGATGTAACGTAATGTCATTTTATGTATACACGGACAGTGCACAATTAAACATTAACCTTGTATAAAAACAAGGAGAGATGCATTGCACCAGGTTGTAGCACAATTACTATTTTCCGCCTGTAGTACCTGGGCAGGTAGGTAAAAAAATTAAAATCTCCTTTTCAAAAAATACTTGGTCAAGAAAGCACTGTAAAACCTTGCCCTGCATTGAATTAACCAAGGGCACCAGTAATCATGTCCTACAATTTTTAGTCCTTCTGTACATTGCTCCATGTGGGAGAGGCACTGTAGAAGCAACATTTGTAAGACGTTAAGAGCTGAGACTATGTTAGTTTTGGTTTCCAAAGATATACTGGTATAAGGTATACAGGAGGAACCAGCCCAAGGTGAAATTCCTGAATCAAAGTCAGCCAGCGGGTTTGCCTATAACATAAAGTGATGGCCACTCAGTTGTTGCATACAATGCACAATGGTGTGCAAGCTTCACCCAGTTTTATTCAAGATTCACCACTTAGGGCGCCTGGGTTGCAACTACTCACAGCAACATTTTAAAGTCCATAACTGTCAGTGCTGGTGCACTTCAGGGGTGTATTTTATCACATTTTTGATCAGTGTTTCAGTTAGGATGTTTTTGCAGGACAGATTTCCTGTTGCAAGAAAATCTTCCCAAAACACATGTTTTGGTACTAAAAATTAAAAATAAAAACATGAAGAGGAATTAAAGTGTGTGTTTTTGTTGTTACTTTAACTTACACATATTTTTGGGATGGAGAAGTGTTGAGCTCTGATTGCAAGTTTTCTTTTACAGTATGAAATGGAAATGAGATAAAACAACAGGAGAGAGCTGTGCATACAGTAAGCCTATCTACACCAATCTAAGGTCTACCACACTCACAAAAACAAGTGAAAGTAAATGCTGACTCCTCACAAGCACTTTACTTTCCATTTGATCCCTCTCTCTCAATGACTCTGACTGCATCTCCAAGAAGCTCAGAGGAAGCAACACATCAGGAGTTGTTCATGTTACACAGAAATGTTATCCAAGAAACTGGTCAGTTGCTGTATTTCTATACAGTTCTCTGCACCCAGGAGTTACATCTCTGGAAGTCAGAGGTGTATTTGCATCATGATTATTAACTGGAGACCTACACCGGTCTATTTGGTTAAGATGCCAGCACTGGAAATGAAGCTGAACATTTTAAATGATCCTGTTGAGATGTAAATTTGAATATCTCAGTATAGTTCATATGAATGTAATCACACTCATAGACAACATACTGTACATGCGATCCCTGGAAATCTTATAAACAGAAGATGTAGTTATGAAATAATGTGAGGAAATGAAACATAAGAAACAAACTCCATCTTCTAGCGTGTTTTAAATGTCAAAATCACACCTTCGCAGTCTGAGGGTATAACACTTGTTTGTGTAAGTGTGCGTGACTATATTTGGCACTGGTTGATGTGCGGGAGGCTGATGTCGATTTAATCTTTTACCCTGTTTTTACACACTGCGCCACAGATACGCCTGCCCCATGATGCCTTACTCACACACTGCGGTCTGTGCCACCACTTCCTCCCAGCTGTCTATTCACACAACTTCCTCCAGCACCGAGTAACACGTTCCCCTGATGATCTGACAGCAACAGTGTCACCAACAACAAGCTCAGACACCCATACACTCAGTTTCCAACGTCACAGCCCTTGTGTTGAGAAAGTGAGAGCAAACAACATGCCTTCTGTTCAAGTCAGCACTGTAAACATCACATGCTGTATCACATTGAAATGTGTGTACTGGCGTTGATACTTCTGAGAAACTGCGTTTGCTTGTACCTTCCTAGAAACAGAAGGTTACAGGTGTGACCCCACGCATAAGCTACGAGAGCTTAAGCAAAACTGCTCAATTGTTTTAAGTGGCTCTAGATTAGCACGTCAGCCAAAAGAAACGAATAAAAACATATGATTTTACCCTCATTTGACTGAGGCTCATGTGCACAGTAGGAGCCAGTATTGAACCACCAACCAGGGTGCAAACTACAGGGGAGCTTGGCCCCTCTTAATAATGCATGAGCTCCCTTGAAAACAGGATTTGTATGCTTTTTATCATCATACATCATGTATAACATTAGGCCAGGGGTCTTCAACATTAACTGAAAGAGAGACAGATCAGGGACCCCCTACTACATATATTGTATAAAATTAAGTTGCATATTAAACTGGGCCTACAATAACCTGTAGGGCGGCCTAAAGCCTTTATACATATCTTTTTTTGCATAGAATACTAAGCTATTAAAATAGCCTAATAATTTTATATTTTATAAATAATTTTTTAATGTTAAAACATACATGTGGCATAGTGAATCCTTAGAGTGTATCTGTGGATGGCCGTAGGAACTACCTTACCTATAGGCCAGTAAGCAGTGGGGGCTTATACAGTATTTGCTAATACTATTTTGGATTCATGTTAAGACTTTTCAATTTTTGAAAAAACTTTCAAAAATGTATAATAATTTAGAGGCCTCCCTGCATTGACTCGGAGGACCCCCCATGGGTCCCAGACCCCGTGTTGAAGATTCCTGCATTAGGCTATTATTGATGTATGATTCATGCATGATTTGCGAGGCGGCACAATATCAAAAACATCACTCACTTTATTCAAAAATCAGAAAAAAGTTTCTTAGGTTGTGTGGATACAATCAGCTAATGAGCTGATTGTATTTTTATTGATTATATATCAGATGTGCTGACATAAAGCAAGTTGGCCTACATTCTTGTTATGAATATGAATGCTATGAATGTTTCTTTGCAACCCCCCCCCCCCCCCCCCATTTATCATATCATATCACCACATGAGACAAAGTCAGACATGTAATAAAAAACAAGCCTGCTTCTGTATTAAGTTGTCATTTCTAAGATGTGAGGTTTAACTGAAAAGTTACAAAATAATTCCCACAGAAATTCAATCATCTTCACTGAAGCAGCGCAGAAACGTCATTAGTTGTTGTTACAAGCTTCACTGCTTGATGCCAAATCCTTAAGCAAATCTCAGCTGTGGTCGTCATCATAGTCTTACCGTTCCAGTGGTGTGCTGCTGTGGGACTTTGTCTCAGCCCGTCCAGACACCTGTCCAGAGCATGCTGGATCCTGTCCTCTGTGCATGAGGTGTGCTGCATCTTCACTGCTCAGGTTCTGTAGAGGGATGGGAGACAGAGCTGATATTAAGAATATGATACATGACCATTCATGTATTCTTTGGGATATTATCTTCAAATTTGATTGTATGCGTGCATGATGGTCATATACACACATGCACACAAACATGCACTCTCTCTTTTCATGAACTGTATGTGTTATCACATCTGTTTTGCATGAAGGCAGGTCACGCGGTAAGTATGCAAATTTGTAGAAGATAAACAAACCATAAAGGGACATTTCTAAGGGGAAGGAAAAACAGACACGGGGGTTTGCTTGTATTGCTCCTTTTGTTGCCATAGTTCCTAAAATGTGACATATTTCTGCCTCAAATCAGACAGTCAGTTCAAATCAGACAGTTTTATGAAAAGTCTTGAAAAATGTTGAGAAGAGCCAAATTACCTATCATGTAATGAGGTATATTTTAGTGCTGTCAAACGATTAAAATATTTAATCGCGATTAATTGCATTAATGTCATAGTTAACTCGCGATTAATCGCAATTAATCGCACATTTTTATCTATTCTAAATGTCCCTTGATTTCTTTTTGTGTCATTATATTTTTTCATTTTAATTCTCTTATCAGCATGGAAAAGTGGATCAGCTGCTTTGTGCAAATGGTTTTTTTTTTTATTGAAATAATTGGCATATACGTAGTGTTCAATTTCACACTAACATTCACACTTGGAACTAATAATCTGTCACATAATGTAACGCTGTTACCTCGATTTTCCATTGCAGATAGTACTGCCTCATGCCTGAGGCGAGCATGGCTCGTTGTCATAGCGACTGTGGTTTCCCCCGACTCATTTCCTGGTTGTCCTTCTCCATAAACAACGTAAAATCAAGGAGAGGGGTAACTTTTCCTGCTCTAGGTTTCCCACCGTGGTCAGAAAGAACAGAGGAGACACTTTGTTTCTCTCACTGACTGTAGAGTCACTACTCGCTCGCTTCGAAGCTAATTGCCGTCACGAGCCTACAAGCTATGTGGCTCGCTCGCAAACAAGCCCAAACCGTCCTCGGCTTGTGTCTGTTTTGTTTCCGGTCTGCGACCCGCCCTTCAATCACTACTATTGGCCAGGCGTCCAAGGTAACGTAACCCCATTTGTTCAGGTCCTATCCCCTGACCAATCCACTATCCTAATCACTCGAGGGGAAATGCCTAACCCCAACCAATCGAGTTGCTTCGTAGGGTGGGACATGGCGTGGCCATAGACAGTTAAAGAAATGGACTAACAGATCCAACAGATCCCGTTGCTCTCTCTATGCGTTAATCGTTCGTTAAAAAAATTGACGGCGTTAAAATGGGTTTGCGTTAACGCCGTTAATAGCGCGTTAAACTGACAGCCCTAGTATATTTACATTTTTAGATCATACAACAAACAACATAGCTCTAGCTCCATGTCAGTTATGTCTTTCCTAGTCTTGATCAACGACAGTACATTTCCTATATAATTGCCCTAACATCCGGCGCTACCAAATGTTCCTCACCTTCTGCTCTCTGTGTTGCCATTCTCAAACTCTGTTCCCTTTGCGAAACAACAACAAACTTCGACCTAGCAAGGTACACGCTGAAAAGCTTTGAAGAAAATATGGTGGACGACTGGGACATTTTGGGACCAATTGGTGTGGATTTTCTATGGACAAAATACACACGGCAATACACAAGAGCAAATTCCTTTGAACCATGTATCCAGCTTATTTAAATAGCTCACGTTACTGTATTGTGTGAACAGTTAACTTCACTTAATATTCTATGTGGCGTTTACTTTTGTGGGGTGCAAATGTTCCATCAAAACAAATTCCTTCCGGGGCTATTTTGCAGAGACACCCTCGCTGTGTCTGAAGCTTAGCGCCACCCAAGACGAAGAAACAACCTAAAGCATTTTTTTTCTCCTATCCTGGAATGTATGTGTGGTAGAGTCAGACCACAGCGCTGTGCAGATAGGTTGAGACTATGTCCTTCCAGATGCTGCCATAGGCCATACAGTAGTTTTACAAACAGGAGTCTTATTGAAACCCTTGTCGCGCAGATGTTGAGTAATTAGTATAAAAAACATAATGGACAACTATTAATAACAACAGCAATATTTAAGTAAACCAAAACAAGCCCACAATGTTCACCTTATGACTTTTATAAAAGGGTAAAATAGAAAAAGCCCCCAGTTATTTCAGATTTAAAATCAGTCCCACACTACGAAGATTTGTTAAACAATGCTGCAGATCAAAGAGAAAAATGTAAAATTCCAGTATGACCACAGCATTGTAAGTACATCATGTCTTCACCACTGACTCACTAGGGTGTGCTGAACGTCACTTTTATAACGTTCAGTTTATCAGTGCCTTTGGCTGTTTCTCATACAACACCTGAGGACAACCCAGGGTGGCAACTTGTTTCAGTTCTGTAATGAACACATCTCATCAGAAGCAATATGCATAACAATATAAGAGGGACGTCCCCTTAGTGACTTAGAAGAAGTGGAGTGACAGATTTTCTGGTTACATTTTACTTTAAGGTATCTACATAAGAGTGACATGACACTGTCATAAACGTGTCATAAACATTATAAACAAGTCATAAACGTTTATGACGTAACACTTCTTTTAGTAAGTGTCATTCGGTTTTTGTCATGACAAGTTATGATTAGGGTTAGGGTTAGAGCTAGGGTTAGGGTTCATGTGTCATAACTGTGTCATGACAGTGTCATGTGTTCATGACAGTGTCATGTCACTCTTACGTAGATACCTTCAAGTAAAGTGTTACCGATTTTCTTTTACGGTAGATAAACAACATTCATGGTGGCAGGTGATTAATGACACTGTTTGAAAGCTGCGATCCCAACCAACCAAAATCAAAAGTCAACCCAGACTGCTACCCAAACCAAGGAAAATCTTTCAGTAAAACATATGCTCAGAATTGTACAGTGACCACTTCCTTACTACTACAAAATTGCAAGGTTTTAGAATTCCCCTGAAAAATACACAATTGACAGGTGCCCCCGATACAATCAAACACAAATTAACCACTGTGGTGGTCAACTCAATTTGAATGTACAGTGCGTTGCTGGGAAAGGGAAGCCCTGTCTTGTCAATCTCTTTGAGGTTTGTAGAAGTTGGCAATGAATGTGTTTGTTAATGACACAAATAGTGTTAATGGTAAGGTGTAGGCAGATGAGGTGATTTGGTTAAAACTGTTGCTTTCCATTGGTTGAAAGATGATATAAACAAACTTGTCTTATATATGTCAGTTAAGAAGCATCTGAGTAAATGGGACATATCTATTTTTTTAAATACACCATACATTTTTGCTATGAATGCACATAATAATCAGACACTGCACATATCTGTGAAATTTAGTTTTGAGCTAGAAAATAATTATCAATGTGACAGTGTGTTAGATTTTTTTTGCGTTTTAGAAAAATACTGGAATTAAAGATACTGTAACATTTAATGAATGTTCACTGAAATGTGGTAATGCATTATGGTCGTGCTTGATATATTTTTAAAGCTTACCTCATTTTAGAGTTTTTCCATGGAAGTACAGTATTTATGTGAGTACTGTGAAACCTCCAAATTTAAGAAGCAGAACAACTTTACTTCCCTAAAGAAGCTTTTTAAAGATTTGCTGTTTTTGAATTTGAGCAGCTTAGTAATTTTGTGTTTGTGATATATAAATAGTTTCTGTATAGGCTATATAATAATAATTTCTCAAAAACGAAATCATTTTTATGGTATTAATCAGAGCTAAATGTGCACACATAATTCATGAGCTTGTTTCACTGATGAAAAATAAGCATTCTGTGTATTAACTGTGTCCTTACAGAGTAAAGTCAGCGCACAGACAGAAATGAGCAATGACATCTGATTACATCTTCTCAAACTTTCCCCAGTGTGACAAATTCCCCATTTCACATGAAAGCTAGAAATAAATGAAAGCTGTCAAACAAATCGTGTTAATGAATGACTCATCTGCTCTTATGCACCCACTCACCTAATAACTACCTGACACACACACACTGTACACTTTAAAGCAATGGTTTGACATTTTGGAAAAATACGCTTAATCGCCTCTTTCCATGGGTCAGATAAGAGGATTGACACCTCTCTCATATCTGTCTGTTAACTTAGCTTAATTTAGCATAAAAAGTGGAAACAGGAAGAAACAGCTTTATACTAATCTTCATGAAACAGACTTTATGCTAATCTAGATAACCTGCTGCAGATACCAAGTGGTATTGATTTTCCCTTCTAACGCTCATCAAGAAAGTGTACTTCGCAGAATGTCTTTAAAGGCATGCAAACTCATAAGTCAACATAAAAAGTGAACACAAACAACAAAAAAACACAGCTGTTGAAACGTTACATGTTACACAAAACATTGTCCAAATATTCACATAGTCATGCTTATACACACATATACAGTGCCAAGACACACATACACTGTACAAACATCCGACCCACCGACCTCATCAATACCACAGGTGGAGGGGTAGGGCAGGAAGCTCACGCAAACCCAAGTTCAGAAGGGCAGAGGAATGAAGCTTAATTATCCCCCACCATTTCACCGCTTTCCCTACAGTTACCATTCAACAACAATACCAACAGCTCCAGAGGTAAACACATCCATGTAGCCCTTTTTCTCAGCGGCCCCTCCTCCCTAGGGAGGTATTGTGTCTAAGAGGTGTCCCAAGTGGCACTGAGCAGGGGTATAGAGCCGAGCGTGTTGGACGCTTGTGCTAAGGGCTCCGGTCATTGTCAGGGTTAACAGAGCTGGATGAGAGCCCAGTTGGAGTGGAAGGAACTAATAAGTCAGAGCCGTAATGACTCCTGCATCCAGGATGGGGTTCAATGGAGACGTGTAAAGGTAATAAAAGAGGTGAATACCTTATACGAGGTGGCATGATACAGTGAAAGTGTTGTTAGGAGGTTCATCACTAATAATACTAGGCATCAAGTTACTGTTTTAGTATTCATTTTACAGTAGTAGCCTTATTGCACAGAATGATACAAGGGTATTCTGAAAGAAAAGTTAGACATAAATAAGATTGTATATGAGTCTTTAGGGAATTAACAATCATTTACAGTAAAGTTGACTATTGATCATTTTTATAGGACAATTACATTCATTAAGGCCGGAGTGGCTGACAAGTCTAACGCAAACATGCTATAACAAGCACAAAAATTCAGGCAAAACTACTGTAATTCAATAACTATACAAGATGTAATAGTCAATTTCCTGTGATAAAACATCACACCTAAGGAACATGACATTATGTTACTGTAAGCGATGCTACAATATACATTGATTGGGATTTTAACAGAGAATTTCAATCCCAACTCCCACAGAGTGTCATTTTAGTTGTTTACGTAGAGTTGCTAGTCATGTTGCTAAATGCATGAGACTGTGGTGTTTCATAAGAGGATGTAAGCAGCACATCTCTAAGTGTCAATAAGGTCACTTCCACTTTTTAATGGGTTGCAACTTGCAACAGTTAGACAATAACAAGCAGTGCTGTGCTGCGGAAGAACAACTACATTTACACTGGATTAACCCATTTCTTCTGAGATAGAGCACCTCTCCTTTGCTGTTATCCTCCCTCTCTTGTCTAGCATTACAAGTATCAACATTTACCAGATAAACGAGCAGTGCCAGCCCTGCACCTCCACCTGTGTCTCTCTTTCTCTTTCTCGTACTGTCCTCTGTTTCCCTCTCCCTCCATCTCGTTGTAGGCTGCTTCCCATTTCTCCCACTGATCCCATTACCAACTGCTTCCTAACAGGAAGATAGCTTCCCTGCTAAGCTGAGGAAGCAGGTGCCTCCCTATTGTTGTGGTGTGATTAGACTCTCAGACATACTCCCACAGACCAGGGAGGAGAGTTTGTGTGTGTGTGTGTGTGTGTGTGTGTGTGTGTGTGTGTGTGTGTGTGTGTGTGTGTGTGTGTGTGTGTGTGTGTGTGTGTGTGTGTGTGTGTGTGTGTGTATACAGTATGCGTTTCTGTCATTTTAACTAACCCCCCCCTCCTGATTGATAGAGTCTGATATTCACATCCAGTCTTCCTCTGCTGGCCCACAGAGATGTTATCCTCCTTTCTCTCCACTGACCTACTGGATGTGAAATGGCCTCTTATGGCTTTAGGAAACAACAGCGGTCCAACTCCAAAGCTCTCCTGTAACAAAGTGCTTCCCTTTAGTTCAAACAACCGCTACCGGTGACAACGCACCAAGTCTCATACACCAAGCTGGAGTTTGTCCAGTTGTCATGGAACTGCAATTGTTGAAATGTTCTACTTATTGTTCATGTTGGCCGTGAGGTGAGATTGTTTTGTCAACTCCTGTTACCAAGGTCGAAGATACATTTTTAAGTCAGGCAGGTTTAGAACCTTTTTCCATGTTATTTGTAAATGATTCTTTCCTCATAAGGGGTCCAGAATAATTGCATTTTGCTGAAATATCTTGCGTTACTTCTAATCCTTTATCACATTAAATGTACTCAAGTAGACCTATAGTATGTGCAATTGCATGTAAGTGACTCAAGTAGGAATTATTGGCTTTAAATAATAAATACACTGAGGTGCAACAATCGGCTCTTGTATATCTCAGTACTGCACCAAAACATAGAGGTTGTTCTGTCACGTACAGCACAGAAAGCCACTAGTTACCTTTGGTCTTCACTTCTGCAATAAAACCTGATAAACATATGATGAAACCATTAATGCAAATAGCAGGTGCTATAATATCAGGTTATGACACTTCACTCCAAACAACAGAGAGCCAATGGTGACTCTGTTACATAAACAGGACTGAGTGAGTCCTTGTCATCTCCATTTCACACTAAACAACAATATATCATTCAACAAAGAATAAGGATGCAGATATCCATGATTTCCAGTAGAAAACCTGTTACATTTGTTTAAATGTGATATGGGTAAACATACGTTGCATGCTTTAAGGCTTACATTCCTGAATGATTTTTGCAACAACAGGTGTATTGTGCATGTGCAGAGATGCATATGTTCACACACAGACACACACAGACACACAGACACACACACACACACACACACACACACACACACACACACACACACACACACACACACACACACACACACACACACACACACACACACACATCAAAGCGTGCGTAAAGGTGAAATTGAAGATTTTACTGATACCACAGTCGTAAAAGAGACAAACAGGAAGCAATGTTGTGAATAACACACGGTGTTGCACTGGGAGTATAATTAACCTCTGCTAGAAGTGAAATAAATACAAAGAAAATACTACATGTTGAGACACCCTTCACATTTCATATATCATATCTGTGGTATTGTATTTATTGTATTTAGGATCACCATGAGTTAATGCAAATACTGTACATCAGCTACTCTTTGTGGTGTAAACAAAAAAGTGTGTCAATGTCTGCCTTATCCAATCAACCATCCATCATTAATCTGTGTTCTTTTTTACAGTTTTTCTCAATTGTTCACACACAAATACTGGTACTTGAGACACAATGACCACAACATGTAACTCATACATCAACCCCCTGAACCAATTCTGCTAAACTACAAGCACAATTCCTGCTTTACACTCAAATTTCAGTTCTACAACACACTCTTTTCAAACCACTACACACAATTATCTGCATTTGGCACAATTTCCATGAAGAAAAGCTCTTGTTTTCACATTATTTTTACAGTTTTCGACATTTTTGACGCCTTTTAACAGTGGTTTATGCGTTTTTTGTCAATGCTTTAGGCACTTTTTGCGGTTTTGACGCTTTACTCAATGTTTTGCCACTTTTTCGGAAGTTTTTGGCGCTTTGTGCGATGTTTTTGTCACTTTCTGATGTTTTTGTCACTTTTTCCGACAAATTTTGACACTGTTTTTCAGCCTTTTCCAACTTTTTTGGTGCTTTTTTCAACGTATTTGTCGCTGGCTGAGGAACTTCTTTGCCGAACTTTATGAGGCCAAGAATGTGTAAGTGAGAAGACTACAGTATATGAGACATACAATAACACAGTCAAAATATTTGACT
Organism: Gymnocephalus cernua; assembly: GCA_023631565.1. NCBI lineage: Eukaryota > Metazoa > Chordata > Actinopteri > Perciformes > Percidae > Gymnocephalus > Gymnocephalus cernua. The sequence continues at coordinate 26,735,971 of CM042427.1, read as the reverse complement.
TTTTCTCTTAAATAAACATATGTCAATAAACATGTCTGGCCCTTGATGTGATTCTCATTTTCCAGTGTGGTCCTCTGGGAAACTGACATTGTTTTTGTGGGAAAAATAAAATATATTTGTTACCGTGTATTTGTGTGTTCTGAGTATAAAACAATATTCTCAAATATTTTACAACACACTTATGTATGTATGTATGTACTGTCTGTAGTAAGTGTAACACTGAACAAAAAAAGGCCTAAATCATTATGATGAATGGAGAAGTGTTGTCCATTCATCATCATGGTTTACATTGAGCACATCAGTGTTCAACTGGTTCTTATAAATGTCTATTCATATGATGGTCTGTGTGTGTCATTTGAAAACAAAATACCATTTTGAGAAGAAATAACATTGTTTTGAAGGTAAAGTTTCATTTTGCAGGAGAATTGAGGGATTTTGCCCATTGTGTGTGTGTGTGTTTTTTGATTTGTGTGTAGAGTTCTGAGAGCATGAGGCATGCTTTCAGAAAATGTGTGTAATCAATCGAGAAAAACTGTATTATTTCAAGCCTGACACATGACCACTACGGCAGTTGTTATTTCTCAACAGGAAGAGATGATTGTTTTTCGAACCAATTGTGTAAGTGAACAATTTATAAGAAGTAAAGATGATCGCTTCTTTTGGTTGCACAGGGAAAATATGTCATCATCTGACAGGCAGGAGGCAAGCAACAAGGAGTTCAGTACATTTAAGGCTCATATTTTCGTTCTGTGTGTGTGTGTGTGTGTGTGTGTGTGTGTGTGTGTGTGTGTGTGTGTGTGTGTGTGGTGGGGGGGGGGGGGGGGGGGATTATGGTAATGGGATTTATCAAGACTCATTATGTAGTAGACCACCACAGAGAGAGAAAAGTTCTCCATTGAAATTGAGCCTCATGGCTCGACTGCTGCAAAAGTTGACTTACTTCAGACTCGACCCCCTAAAGACTTGACCTGGTAAAATCCTACATAGACACACAGCTGAACTATTAATTATTTATGTATTGAAAGGTTTGGTTCTCAGATTACGAACACAGCATTGAAAATAAAATGTTCAAATGTTGATTTAACAGCAGTTTAATGGTCAGCATTCTGACCTAAAAGCCCTGCAATTAACTTGCAATTTGCTTATAAAGACTTGAGACTTGACTTGGGCTTCACTGGATTTAGAATTAAAGGGGACCTCCATTGATCCAATCTAATTTCAATCTAAACTGAAGTTGCAATCCCGATGAAACTGTGTAATTACATAAAAGCAAAAAATTGTGCGATTTAAGTAAACAACAAGGTGCTGTGTGCGTGACGCTCTAGTCCCTGTGCGCACAGCAGTCTCCACGTTGTAACACCCTTTACTTTACCAAAAGTCTAGCCCATGCTAATGTCCTGTACAAATGTTTTTGTCCTCGATCATGTGCCGAAACTGTGTTCAATGTTCTATGTTGCTGCAGAACAGGAACCTGCTGGAAACCAGTTTTTAAACTGAATCAGGCCCATTTATACTGTAACTTAATTGCTGCTTTTAAACTTTCCTGAAAAAAAAAATACATTAACAAGATGAAGCCACCATGTCTTAAGATTGGTGTTTTTATTGTTTATTGTTAACTCCCTTTACATCTTTGCTATCCCTTTTTCCTCTGGCTTTTCCCTCACACAGCTCTCCTCGCTTGCTTCACCACTCACACACTGACTTCTCGCTCTCACTAATGCCTGATTTATCCTTGAATCTACGTTGAATCTGCCCTCTGAATTACGCTACCCTATGGATGTATTAAGCGTGCCCCTCGTAACTACGTCCACAAAAGATGTGACCAATCAGTCTGTTTAGGCAGTAGCGCGTGTGGTTACGTGAGTATCCGTGTCGAGGGTTTCAGAGCATGCAGACTTTTAAGAAGAGGTTGTATAAATTATATTTTCTAAATTAATCACTGGTTATTTTATTACACCCACATTACATGTCCGTGTTTATAAGGGCATAACAAATGTGTTATTTTAATGGGAATTTGTATTTTTCCCACATATTGTTATATTTATTTAATTCATGCTGTTGAGCAAAGCAAAAATGTCTATTTTGAAAAGATTGATTTTTGTTATTTAATTTGTAAAATATTAAATTATCTAAAAAAAGTATTTCACATTTTTTGTTTATGTATTTCTTCTTATGCTCGTTTAACTTTGTATGTTCAAGTTGATGAATACACATTTCAAAATTTTTGTATTTAGTATTCAGTATTGTAAATCACAATAACAATATGACATTTTCTCCAAATTGTGCAGCCCTAGTTTACAGGTCTTGGGGAGTACGCATATGTGAAGAAAAAAAAGTTGTATAAAAGCATTTTGTAGCTTCAGAGGGAGCTCGAGAAGTCTGATATATTGCCTTGAGTGATGTCACTTGAGTCAGTGTCAGTTGGGGCTGAAACCACTAGCATAACACACCTGAATGTGTGACCAAACATGGAAGAAGCATTCTGCATCGATTTTCATCCTGTTTTTAAACTGTCCATTGTAAGAGCAAAGTGCTAAATCAGTGAAGTAGCAACTTTTAACTGGATTAATTAAAAAAAATGACATATTATTTCATATGGATTGTAGTTTGCCCGATCAAGATCACTGGAGGTCACAATTTGTCATCGTCAGTTGCGTCTACTTCACTAGTTACCTGAATTAAAGTCAGCATCATTACAAAGGCATTGCAGTGTACTACACCTTTAATTCATATGGGTGACAGGTGGTTGGTTCATGCAGTAAAAAAGGATGTTGAGTTGAAGGGGTTGGCTCAGTAGAGTTTCTATTGGGTGGAGCCCTCAAAGACCACTGACAGACTCAATCTGAATGTATGCTTCAGGGACAGTTAACAGGATTAGGCTTCCACCCCTGGTTGCCATTTTTCCACCCCAGTTTTCATATCCATCCAAATAAATGGTGAATCAAGCCTTCCACGTGCGTTTACTAAAAACTTGAATCATACATAGCTTCTGAAAAAGCAGAAGTCCCCAAAATGGTATCACAGTGGGGGGCTGTGCTCACAGAAGGGCACTGTCAACATGACAGCCCTGCTTTCCCATCACTGTAAGGCTGTCAATGCCCATCAGCTGTTCTGACAAAAACAAGAAACCTAAGGCTTTCACATTGCAGAGGAATTAACTCTGATATTATAAAACACATGGATAAGTTGACATGGACAGTTTACTCCAAACCAGCTTTAAAGACAAGAGTCATATATCATAATATTCACAGATACTTGGTGTACATGTATATCTAGATGCAAACATGTTAACACATAACAGTTTTAATACTTCCAAATCAATAGCCTAGTGTCATGGAGTCAAAGAAGACAAACTAATCAGTTTATCAGGATGACAGTGTCAGTGACTGCTGTGCCTCTGTTGTCTTACCTGCAGTTTACTGTCCAACAGCCATAGCCTCTGTATGTGTCTGAAGAGTCCAAGGCAAAGTGTCTCCAGCTTAGTGCCACTGCCATTCATTCACCACACACATCACGGTTTAACGGGCTAACCCAAATCCTGGGCACAGCAGAGCAGTGCAGCGAGACGAGTGAAATCAGTCACTGGCAGACTATTTGGTTGTTGCTCTCTGCTGCGTTCAAAGACTTCTGCACTTGACACACTGTGGCTCACAAACAGGAAGTATGAGAGAGGTTCATGTGAGCACAATGGTGTGTGTGTGTGTGTGTGTGTGTGTGTGTGTTGGTAGGAAGTGTAATTGTGTGTCTTTCTACATACATGTGTGAGAAGTTTCATGTGAATTTTGAAGGGATGTTGGCCCCTAAAAGGAAGTCATCTGTTCGACATGTTTGTTTTCATGCTATTTTCACACTTCATTCAAGTGTCTTTGTTTGGGTGTGGAGGCTTTGTTCATTTTTTTAAGCTAGGCAAGTATTGGCAATATTGTGCTGTCCTATCATAATAAACACAAAAAGAGCTTTTGATTGTCAGTAAATTTTGATCCATTAACATCAAAATCAATGACGCAAATGAACAAACAAGATCAATATTTGTCTTCTAGTAATTGTGTGTGTGTGTGTGTGTGTGTGTGTGTGTGTGTGTGTGTGTGTGTGTGTGTGTGTGTGTGTGTGTGTGTGTGTGTGTGTGTGTGCGTGTGTGTGTGTGTGTGTGTGTGTGCGTGCGTGCATGCGTGTTTGCCAAATTGTGTATAATTCCCGCATACTAATAAAGTGGTCCTTTGTGTTAATTTCCTCAAAATTTGTGAAGTCCATATTCGTGCTCTCTCTCTCTCTCTCTCTCTCTCTCTCTCTCTCCCTCTCTCTCTCTCTCTCTCTCTCTCTCTCATTCAGGGAAACACTGGCCTTACTTCCCCCTCCTGCTTTGCCTGTCATTTACATTTCATGTATTAGTGCAACTGTGAATTCCCCTTCTCTTGAAGTGAGGGATATGTGGTAACAAGCCAGTAAACACATTAAGATTATTTTAGCTTGTGTAGCTTTTTACAATACACCATAATGTTAATGAATAACCCTTTGATTATTGTTACATTTGCTTTTACAGCATACAATTTTTATTTTTTTTTAGGAAAAGTATAGGTATTATAAATACAAAGTCTGATGATGGAAGGAGTGAGGTCAAAAAAAAAAGAATTGTATATTTAATTGATCAGGTTGCAGTTATGATCTGGGTGTGCAAGTTTAATAACCAAAACCTAATCGGAAAAACTGATCTTGTCTTCAAACATGTCACTCACCTACTGCTCTCCCCTCAGTGGTGGTTTGTTGTTGATGTGTCACAAGGCGTCAAATATTGTGCTGAACTTTCAGTAACAAACCAAACCAGCAGCCAGCAAATTATCCCAGATACTGAAGTCTTCCCTAAAAAAAGTGATTGTTGCGAAGTTGACAGGGAAATGGCTGAATGAAAGAAAGGAAAGCCTAAATAACAAAAATACAGAAGGTTGAAATTTAGGAGAAACACATTAAGTAAGTGAGTTACTATCTGACGTTAGTGAAGACAAGAACAGGATCCTGAACAAAGAGACGTATCTAATCAAATTGTTTAGAAGTGCAACGTGGTTGAAAGTCAAGAAGCAGTCTCTGAGAGACTGACAGAAAAAGATCAGGATCACACTTGTTCATTTCTGCTTGACCATAGGCAAAAATGCTGCTTTGCTGTTCAAAGATATGTTTTCTGAAGGTCTCTACATGATGTCTGCAACAGCTTTTCCATGCAGGATTTTCATTATGATCTTGTTGAAATGTGTGTGTGTGTTTGAAAAGCCTCACAACCAGCTGATATTTTGTTTGTTTGTTTTTTTCAATTTCACTTCTCTCTTACTCAGTTTCCTTATGCAGGCATTATGTGAGCTAATTCTAGATGATTTACAGATAAGGGAAGTCGTTTCATTTCACAAAATTATACTGAATGCATAGTGTGTTTTGTATCAATTGTTGCTATGTGTAATTTTTTTTTAGATGTAAACTGTGTTAACACTTTCCCTGCTTGCCCAAATTCAACTACGTACAGACAGCAAGAGGCCAACAGCTGTCAAACATCTAATTCTTCTTTCCAGCTGGTGAAGAAGACAGCGTGTCAGCCGATCTGAACTGGCAGAGATTAGCTAAAACAGTTTTTTCTTCTTCTACCTATGCAAGAGCTGATATAAACAAAATTGCTTATAACCTGAAGAAGACATGACCACGCTGTGTTGTTTAAAAGAGTGGAACCAACTTTGACCGTGTCTTCTTGCAGGGGCGGGGCTAGAAGGGGGCACGAGGTGGAACCCGCCCCTCCACTTGTATAATTTCACTTGTTTTCAAAATGAAAACAAGTGAAATTAATGATGAATGTTATGTTTTATTTAGCAGAATTGCATTGTGTTGTTCTATCCTATCCAATATTCCCTATATTTATAAGCCTAATGCTGTATTCTGTTAAAAATAAAAAACATTTAAAATTTTAAAAAGTTAAATACATAATATATATATATATATATATATATATATATATATATATATATATATATATATATATATATATATATATATATATATATATATATATATATATAGGCCTATATATATATATATATATATATATATATATAAGGTTAAAATTAAATAATAATCCCTTGAATTGGATCCTGCATATTATCTCATGTATTCTTTAATGTTTGCATTTGTGTGGTTTAAGATTATGTTTTTGTTTTCCCACTTTAGATCCCTCGGATTGTTTCATTAAAAATCTCCTTACTAAAATGATCTCTGAATGGAACCCAGCAGTTTGCAGCAGTCCACCCTTATGGTAGCCTAGATCTACCACTCAGACCTGCAGCAGCCTGCATGCTCGTTAAACAAACGGTGTCGTATGTCTCCACCGCCTGGGACAAGTAGAAGACACCGCTCGCTGCAGTGTCAGGCTGGGCTGGTGTTTCTTTCTATGGGCGCAAGATGGCGCTGTTACATCTATTGCCAACATTCAACAGGTCTCGTGAAGCTGAAGCACCAGGTTGGACTGCACGAGAGAGCCGCACAATACAGGACGAATGTATCCTGCAAAACAATGCAGTTTTATTTTTGTTTTATTGATGTTGTTTGCATGTAAGTAGACGCTTTATTAGTGTCATTTCGTATGGCATGGACTCTGTAGCCTATCTGGGTCCTGACGCCCAACTGATCAGCACTAGTGTGGGGTTCAGTGAGAGAAACCTCATGCTGGAGACGAACTGCTACCCAGTCATCTAAAAAGTACCTGGAAACTGCATCACGTGAAGCAAAGGGAACTTTAACTTAAAGCAAGCAAACTTCCACATCATGAATACTTCTGATTTTGTTGCTGTTGAAGAAATCACTTTATTCGACGATGGGCCCTCTTTGATTTAGGTTGATATGTCATGATTCTATGGCGTGTTGTGTTTATGAGTTTCAAAGAGACTTCTGGTTTACATAGCTCACTTTTTTATTTTATCTTCTAATACTGTTGCGCCATAATGTGGACTACCCTAATTAGATGTAGTCTACCGTGGTACACTACTATAGCCTTACAGCAATGGCATTCTTCAGAATTGTAGTATTCATCATTAGGTTACTACTTTTTCCGTCTCAAGCTTTTCTTGGGCCTAAACGGTGAAAACTGCAATAATAATGACACTACTGAAATTTGCGGTAGGCCCTAATAGGTCTAATAGTAGTTGTGCCTAATGTGTTTTACTGCACATCCCAATGATTTAACTACACGATCCTATCAGGTGTCGTTCAGATGAAGGTGTGGCAAACACTGAATCACTGCTGTGTTCCTTACAGTTATTTTAGCCTACCTCTCTTTCTGCGGTGATTTGCGTTTCTGCGCACGTCAAATCTTCTGACGCGCCACCGGTGGATGTCGTTGTTCCGCCTGGTGTCACCCCTCGAGATGAGCTGCTGCTGACCTAAAGCAGTGCCAAGCAAGATCCGATCCAAGAGAGAGGGAGAGTGTGTGTGTGTGTGTGTGTGTGTGTGTGTGTGTGTGTGTGTGTGTGTGTGTGTGTGTGTGTGTGTGTGTGTGTGTGTGTGTGTGTGTGCGAGAGAGGGGGGTGGGGGGAGAGGGGGAGGGAGGGAGAGATTGTGAAAAGACCGGCAGGAGGAGTGCGACTTGCTATAAGGACACTAGCGACTCTTAAATCCAGCCGCTCCTCTATTTTTACGCAGGAGATTTGAAGAAACAAACAACAAAACAGGAGGAGCTGTGATTGAAGCCCGATAGAGAGAAGAAGCCTAACATCGCCGGTATTTTGACATCTTTTTAAATTATCCTCAGGTAAAGTGGGCTTTGTAGAAATATCACAAAACCTGGCATGCATGTGGTGTGTCTGAATGCTACTTTTATATCGCTGAAAGAAACTTATTCGTGCCCCAATGTTTGTTTGGAAAATGTTTGCAGACTGCTGTGCCATCATCAAACTTAACACTCTCTCTCTCTCTCTCTCTCTCTCTCTCTCTCTCTCTCTCTCTCTCTCTCTCTCTCTCTCTCTCTCTCTCTCTCTCTTTCCCTCTCTTCACACACGCTCGCTGCTTTCCCTTTCTCCTCCAGCGGCAGAGACACTTGGGGACCGAGGGACCATGATAAAGGCTGTGGATATTGTGCTTACTGTGCTGCTCGCCGCGTCCCTGTCGTGCCGGAGCGCCCACGGCGGCTACGGGATGGGTCTGTTCGCGGCGCAGACTTCTCCCCCGGATCCCTGCTACGACGAGCACGGCAACCCACGGCGCTGCATCCCGGACTTCGTCAACTCCGCCTTCGGCAAGGAAGTAAAGGTGTCCAGCACCTGCGGCAAGACGCCCAGCCGCTACTGCGTGGTAGCATCGGCTGAGAAAGGAGATGAGAGGACCAGGAACTGCCACACCTGCGATGCCTCGGACCCCAAGAAGTACCACCCACCAGCGTACCTGACGGACCTGAACAACCCGCACAACCTCACCCGCTGGCAGTCCGAGAACTTCATCCAGTACCCGCAGAATGTCACCCTGACTCTGTCCCTCGGCAAGAAGTTTGAGGTCACTTACGTGAGCCTGCAGTTTTTCTCGCCTCGACCTGAATCCATGGTTATTTACAAGTCCATGGACTACGGTAAAACTTGGGTCCCCTTTCAATTTTACTCGACCCAGTGCAGGAAGATGTACAATAAGCCAAACAGGGCCGTTATCACGAAGCAGAACGAGCAGGAGGCCGTGTGCACGGACTCCCACACCGACATGTACCCTCTGACCGGCGGGCTCATCGCCTTCAGCACGCTGGACGGCAGACCGTCGGCGCACGACTTTGACAACTCCCCGGTGCTGCAGGACTGGGTAACAGCCACTGACATTAAAGTCATCTTCAGTCGGTTGCACACATTCGGCGACGAAAACGAGGACGACTCGGAGCTGGCCCGGGACTCGTACTTCTACGCCGTGTCGGACCTGCAGGTCGGAGGGAGATGCAAATGCAACGGGCACGCATCTCGGTGCGTAAAAGACCGGGATGGGAGTCTGGTGTGTGAGTGCAAGCACAACACCGCGGGGCCGGAGTGCGACAGGTGCAAACCTTTCCACTACGACAGACCATGGCAGAGAGCCACAGCCAGGGAGGCCAACGAGTGCGTCGGTAAGTCCATCCACCGTCCTCCATCCCGGAGCGGCTGTCTCTGATGCTGAGCACAGCTGCTCTACATGTAGGATAGGCTCCTGTACATTGTATTTGTGGTGGCTGGTGTCATTGTGATTTTAAGATAACTGTCGGCTGTGGGAATATTTAAAGAAAAAAAAAAGAAAAGAAAAAGAGAGATCAGGCATTGTTGGAAGGATATGTGTAATGTAAAATCAGTTAAATTTGTTCATGCAAAATGATGCGTTTGATGGTATTGTAAATGTAAAATACACAATAATAATAATATTAACGATAATAACAATGTTGTTATATTTTATGACTAATATAGGCTACGACTAATTTTACAGCTTCCGTTCAATAACCCCAAACTTGACATTCCCTTCAAACAAAACCACAGCAAAGTTACTTTTTCTCTGATATTGTGGCGCTCGTTTACGAGCATTAAATTGGGTTTAAGTCGCATGCAAGATGAAAATGCAATTTGAAAATCCATCTAACTTACTGCAGGCCATAATGGAGGCTTTTAAACCACCTCAAACGGGACCACCGAGCCTAATCGTCCATAGGAACATTTCTCATAGCTCGACTTTACCGCTGCAGTAAAGCGATCATTTATCTGAAGAATCCTGCAACAAACACTAATTGTGCTAATTGTACACAGATTTTCTTTATTTTTTTTTTATCGCACATTTATTTTCCACATCATGAAATCAATCTGAAAGGATGTATCAACATTTCAGGTGTTGTGGTTGTGAATAAAAAAATCTATATGTATTATTATAAATGTTTAAATCATTTGTTTATTATTACACTCTAAGATATTATAATCAAATCGTTTTCCTGATTGTAAATTTGAAAACGGCAAATTGGCTCTAGTTTTTTTTGCATTAAATGTGTTTAAAAATAGGCTATAGGCTAATAAAAATAGCAAGTGTAAACTGGATATTTTCATAATTATCATTAACATTATTCATTGAGAAACAACCTGAGGAAATGTAAATATAACTTCTAAGAGTATTTTCTATCTGTAAAAAAGAGCAATTGGAACAACAACAAAAAAGCAATTTTGGATCATATATATATATATATATATATATATATATATATATATATATGCTGCTCTTTGTTTCTGAGAGCCAACATGTTTCAGCAGCTGCTGAGTGATCAAAGTCACGGTTTCTGTAGTTTTATTACAACCTGGCATAGACACATGAACCTGTGGATTGCAGAAAGAGCATTCTGGCCAGGTTTCTGTAAATTTAAATTCTGTACTTGAGATGCAGAGAAAGTAAGAAAAGAAGATTGGTGATCGGAAGATTGTTTGTACATAATAACGATATCACTGAATTATGTTGCTGTAAATGCTTTGATTAGTATTGTTGCAATATGGCCTTTTTTTGTTTTCGCTTAGCTTCAATTTAATGTAATTTTTTGGACAGAAAAATGTTGGAATTGTGAAGATTGCAGAGTAACAAAGACTTGCAGTCATTGGTGATGAGGTGAACAGTGAGGAGGATGACGAGGAACAGCTCGAGAAACAGAAGGAGAGGCAGAAAGATGTTGACGATAGAGACTAACTAAAACCTCAGTGTGATTCCCTTTACATTTCCCATTCTGCTGCAGGTCTGCAGGGAAAAAGGCTCTATATTGTTTGACAGTCACGCCACATGTCAGTCACTTTGCTAAATCAACAGTGGAAATATCTATTCTGTACATATTGTGACTCTGGAGATGCTCATAACGTGTTAAAGAAAGCAATGAAATCAAGGCTTTAGGTGTTACTCTTTAAATGTTGGTTATTGTCAAGTAGCCAGTCTGCATGCTTTTATTATTGCTGGCCAACTGACCCTACCGATTGATTTTCTCTTCACTTTAAGAATCTTATCAAGCTTACTGAGTCCAGCCGCACAAACAACTTTAAATTGTTATTTGGGCAACATTAGAAGCACACAGTAATAAAGACTGCTGTGGTAAACATCCCAGCATTCAGATAACACTCAAATATCTCAGTGCCCAGCAATGTTACATTTAAATAAATCAAATATAATGGTTTAAATATTTACATGATCTTCAGTGATATTAGGCATTACTCCTAAACTCATACAAATTAATTATTTCCTTTAGTCAATATCCTTGACACTTTATTCTTCACCAACATGCGTATAATATGTTTCATACTGGAACCATAAAAGCCTGCCACTTACGGCATCAGCAAGATGTTTAGTTTTCGACTTTGTGTAGGCTATGGCAGTGTGTGTGTGTCTGTGTGTGTGTGTGTGTGTGTGTGTGTGTGTGTGTGTGTGGCGCGCGTGGGCGCACGGCTAAGAAGTGCTCCCATACTGCGCTGCCTAACAAGAGGGCGTGCCTGCGTGTGTGTGTGTGTGTGTGTGTGTGTGTGTGTGTGTGTGTGTGTGTGTGTGTGTGTGTGTGTGTGTGTGTGTGTGTGTGTGTGTGTGTGTGTGTGTGTGTGTGTGTGTGTCTGTCTGTCTGTCTGAGCGAAAGCAAATGTGGAATCTTAAGAGAAGAAGAAATCACACCTCTGTCAGGGCAGTGAACAAAGGAAGGAGGTGTGTTAGATGGATGTGTGTATTCAGTGGGACAACTTTAGCGATCACACAGACTTCCGAGAGTTTGTTGTTGCACTCTCCTAAATGACAGCATCTGTGAGTGTCTCTGGACTCTCATAGGCACAGCAGTGTGTTTCTGTGAGCAGTCAAATGTCTGGCACTGTGTGGTGTTGGAATTGATATTCCCTGATATTTTCTTTCCATTAAAAAAAGACCAAAAAAACACACACACTTTTTCTCAAAGTGCACTATGCTGATTACTTTCCTCAGGATCTTAAAGGACACTCCTGAGTGTGCACCTTGATCCACTTAAGTTATTGGCTCTCCACAGCTAAGGAAACACTTCTAATGCATTGGGTTCAGTAAGCAGCACCACAGGCACAACAGAGACATGCTTCAATCTCAGTTTAGAGAAAAAAAGAAAAGAAATGTGATTTTACTGTGAGAAAACGATGGATACAGCATGGCCTGTCAGAATGCACTGATGAGCATCATAGAAGCAACCCACTCAACTCACAAATAAAAGGTGACATTGTTTTAGCTATGATGAGAAACAGCTGCAGTCAGAGAATACATTCTTTCAATGCAAATTAACTGTAAATGTAATTTTGATCCCTAAGTTACCCTGTTTTCAGGTTTGTGCAGTTTACTTGAGGAGAAAGTGTCTTGAATAATTCAGACAGATTAGAAAGACAGCTTAGAGGCATGCAGAACGAGAGGACTGCAGCACAGAGAGAAGCAGAGACAGAAGGAGGGGCTGGAGATGGAGCAGGACGACAATAGTGGAAATGAAAGAGACAGACATAAGCGAGAGTGGGGGAGTATGATGAGGAAAATGTGTGAGGGAGAGGAACAGGGAAATAAAGGGGCAGTAGAGTGACATTTCCATGGCCTGCGGGCCGGCAGAGTATTTTGACAATTGTCTTTTTTTCCAGACGCCTCTTATTGGGCCAATGGGAATGTAAAGGCTGCTGGGACAGGAAGAGACCTTTTCTTCCTTTCTTCCACAAAATTCACAGTTCCCTTGGTGCATTGATACTGTAACATATAAGTGACTTGGAAGTGATCTCAGGTCGTTTACCCCCTAGCCTCACTGCTAGTCCTTTTTGCACACAAGGAGTCTCCCACTCCTGAAGCCGAGCATCAACTGGATGATTTGAACAAAGCCGCTGCTCGTTCTGCATCACTATATGTCAAAATATAAAGTGCAAAAATCACACTCAAATGTTCCCAGGTGCTGTTCAGAGGCATCTGACTGACAGGAGCAAACATGCGGTACAGAAAAGTTGTCATGGTTGATTTGATACCCATTAAAATAATTGAGTTTTAAAGCAACAACCACTTGTTTAGACAAAACTATTAAAGTGCGCTTCCAACTTGAAACCATCAGGGGTAAAAAAAAAAAAATTTTTTAAATCCTCTGAGTGCTCGGCTATATGTGAATATTAATTCAAACAAAATCTTTAAGCAAACATAAGTAAACACTTAAAAACAGCTGTGCACATACTGATGTTTGGTGGCATATTTTTTTTATTTTCTTGGATTATTGCCCGTACCCTAATGAGGTCTAAAATAATTCCAGAACAGCTACAGCGGAGTTTGATAACAATGGTATCAGCAACAATACATTTCAGGATTTTGGGCACTTTCTTGGACAGAATCAAAAAGAAAGTTCATCTCTTATACAAGAAGTTTGCAGCATAGAAAATGCAAAAATGTAAATGCCCTAAATAGGCAAGTATTTCATGCCGACAATGTAATCATAGAGATGCCATAACGTACAAATGATCAAAAGCTATGAGAACTAAACTAAAGGTAAGGTAATAAAAACGATCAAATATCACAGACTAATCTGACAGCGTTACAATATTAGAGGGTGTTTTTTTTCCATTATTGTTGCTTACTTAGGTAAGGTGTTTACAGTCATCCTGCACACATCAGATAATGACAATCAAATTGTAATCAAGTCTTCAAAGCAGAAGGCAGAATCAACTGCATTATCTTACAAGTCAGACATGTATCATTCCACCTTTGCCTGCACATAGCAGCGATTCCTTTCACTGAAATAACATCAAGTCAGCTGGGGAACAAATACGTTCTACAGGCCTTTCCTCAGATGTCACCTTGCTGTCATGTTCGTTTGGTACCTTTCAGACATGACCAGTGGTTTGGTTAATGTTTGAGCAGCTCACCGTGCACCTTTATAAACCGGCATCCTTCATCTTCAAAGGTGCCGGCGGGATGTGTTGGTAGTCTCGCTCACAGCAAACAAAGCTGGGAATAAACTGACAAGGTAGCTTTGCACTTTGCACTGTCTTACTGTTCCTCACCTTCACTTCTTCAGTCAGCACTCACCTCCTCTTACCAACATGCACAAACCTGTAGGCACGCATGCGCACGCACACACACACACACACACACACACACACACACACACACATTTTTCTTCAGGTCTTAAGCCGCTAGTTCAAACAGGGGGGAATGGCCTCTCTCTCACTTCAAGAATCTCTTTTGCCTGAGCTCTTATCAGTGTTTATGACTCGTTTTGTAAACCGTTGCAAAAATAAGTCGCTCATGGTCCAGACGACCGGCTCACCCTTCTGTTTTAGATTTTGTGACCTGTTATATCTTTCAGACAGACAGAAACAGGGCCACTGAGCAAGCACATACCATAAGCAAGGATGACAAGCGGTATATCCAAAAACAAAAAAGACTGCCAGCAAAGATACACAAAGTTACACTAAGATACAAACACACACATGCAGTAAGAAAGGCAGTAATAATGACAAACATTCTGCAGCATGTTTTGATATTGCAGGGGACTCTATAGCTCTGTATGTATTGTGTTGGAATATCTATTTGCTGCCAATGGTCCTGTTGAGGATATATTTATTTATTTCCACCAGAACTCATCTACAATTCATGTGGAGAGAAAAAAAGGAACAGGAAGAAGAAATATCTTATATGGTACCTGTCACTTAAAAAAAAAAAAAAAAAAGGAAACAGCAAAAAATAAATAAACATCTGCTTCATGAGTGAATCAACCCCAATCCTCACCCCAAACACCAAAAGTTATCATTATATACTGGGATTGTATTTGTTTTTGTGCCAATGTGCCTCTGTGTGTGTTTATGAGGTTTAAAGTGAGAGGCTGCTCATTGCTAATTTTGCTGAGAATCTGTGCCAGATATTTACAAAGGTGGTTTCATTTGAAATTGAAAGCACTGGAAGTTCAGAAGACAGCTGTTGAGGGCTGTCACAGCCTGAATGTATGAATCATAAACACACTAATAACAAAAACAAATATATAGTTGGTTAGATGTATTGATAAACCTTCAAGAATATGATGTGATGTGTTGTCTTTTTGTTGTCAAATGAGGTCAGGTGGTTTATTCGAAATGTAACAATGTTTGCGTTTTTTTACCTTGTGAACTGAAAATAGATTTAACGGATTGGATGGATTGGATTTTGTTCATGGCCCTTGAACCATCTTTTTTGGACCAAAACCAGGCCTTAAAAAGCTACTTTGAGTAGCCTACTTCTGTAACCACAGACCTTACAATCCCAGTGGTGAGACAATTCATAATCATAATAATTTAGGCTCAAATGGAGGCAATAGATGACAAATAATGCAGATACTGTTGAGTATGTTGAAGCAGTGGAAGATCTTGAAGCTATTAATGTCAGCGTTTGGCAGCAGCCATTTGGAGCTGGAATTTTGGAGCTAGTTGTTGCTTGTCATGAGGCCTGTTTGAGAAGCAATCCAATTTTGATGGGATTCCGTTTTGCACAGATAATTAATTCTGACAGGCCTTTGAAGAGTGAAAATGAGTTTATACAGATAAGACAGCACACAAAACAGTAATTAGAAAGTGTTTGTTCTGATAGAGAAACACAAATAAAACTAAAAACTAAATCCAAAACACATCTGTAACTGTGTTTTACTGGAGCTATTTGTATATTGTCTGGTATTAGTCTCAAGTGGAAAAAAGATCATTTTCATTAAAAATCCATTTTACTGCCTTTGACAAAGCTCAGGTCGCACTGCTTGGGGTGATATAATGTGTTCACTTGTCAGAAAAGACACAATCTGTTCTGAAATGTCACAGCCTGCGTGTCTGTTGTTGAATTCAGGGTCCTTTGGGTAAAGTGAACATTTCTGCGGCCGTGGTTTTGTTTCATTGCTTTGGCTACAACACATAATGCAACACAGATCCCGCTCAGTGTGAGTCCACATTTTTAGCCAGTGTGAGTGTGTGTGTGCGCAGGTCTCTGTACCAGAAATGGAACCTCGACCTTGTTTTTGAGAAACGGTTTGGTCAGAAGCCATATTGCCTCTGAAGGAAAGCCATATTGCGTTACTCTGTTGGCTTCTCGCCTGCACTCACTTCCTCTTGTCACCCTCGCTGGTGCTTGAACTTACCGAGGACTGTGGCTGGTTTATCACAACATCCAGCCAGGCCAGGTACTCAGATTGTCGTTATCTTCATCATACTCCCATTCATGATCAGAAATATCATACCTGTGGGTGAAAACATGCTCTGTGTGTGCGTGTGTGTGTGTGTGTGTGTGTGTGTGTATATGTATGTATGTGTGTGTGTGTGTGTGTGTGTGTGTGTGTGTGTGTGTGTGTGTGTGTCGCATTTTCCATCCATTCTGTGGTGCTCTCTTCCAGCAGCAGCTGGTGATAATTGATCTGGCCGATGAGATCCAAACTGATCTTTTCCTCATTTTTTTATCCTTCAATACAGCACTTCTCTAATATTACCGGCACTCTGCAGAAGTAGCTCACACACACACACACACACACACACACACACACACACACACACACACACACACACACACACACTCACACCGTACCATGTTTTTACGCTGTCAGGTACAATCTCAAGAGAGAAATCCGGGCATACTGCACACTACTGCAACTGATTTTTTTTAACAATCTGATTAATCTTTTTCAAACCACAGACTTGAAGTAGGCTTTTTTTGCAGCGATGACAGCTGCTTCATTATTATTATTGGATCACGCCGAGAGCTCGATTATAGCTGGTTGCCTTAGGTGCAAAAAGTTAAATGCATTACAAATTCACCAAAACAGTGTTCAAACATGATTAGGATGACTCCCAAACATCTGCAAAAGTGCTGCTAGCTGTTGCACAAAAGGTGTTTGAAGGACAACTCCAACTCCAAGATTTTCACACACTTATACACACTCACACACTTGTTTACACACGCGCTACTAAACAGGTCGCTCCTCGTGTTTAATTCCCCCAGCGACAGACAGACACAAGATGCTCTTCTTAATCTCTCTTGATAACTGTGTGTGTGTGTGTGTGTGTGTGTGTGTGTGTGTGTGTGTGTGTGTGTGTGTGTGTGTGTGTGTGTGTGTGTGTGTGTGTGTGTGTGTGTGTGCGTGTGTGAGAGGGAAAGAGATTGTGCAAATGTGTGTGAGTGTGTCTCTTAATCTGCATTGTCTGCCAGTGGGAGTTTACGCAAACAATAATTCTGTCCAGGATGTGAGCAGCTATTCAGAGCCTGGGGAGACGTGTCTGTTAATGAATTAATTGCCGACTTGATGCCATAGTGAAAGCTTGTCTTAGCCGAGGGAGGATCTCTGTGTGCTGTGTGTTTGGCATGAACCACGGATGTGTGTGTGTGTGTGTGTGTGTGTGTGTGTGTGTGTGTGTGTGTGTGTGTGTGTGTGTGTGTGTGTGTGTGTGTGTGTTTGAGAGAGAGAGAGAGAGAGAGAGAGAGATTGAGCAGGAGAGAGAGAAAGGTGTTAGTGTGTAATGGAAAGGTTTGTGTCGAGCGGGGACCAGATGATTAGGGGTAATTAAAACCCACGGCAAACAATATCAGCATGTGTTCACATATTACACACAAGACAGCGCCTCACTCATCAGCTCCATGAATCACAGCCCGTCTGTCTCTAATATATATCAAGCAGCCATATTTGCACCACAGAGTAAACGCTGTCATACAGAGATGACAGAGGCCAACTAGGCAGGACATAATCGGTCCCATATTTACTGTAAATGAACAGTAAATGCTAGTTATGCTAGCAGCTAATGTAGCCTTGAACCGATAGCCTCAGGTAGAGATGAGGAGCAGCAGAGGTCTTGTCAGTTCTCTTCTTTCTAACTCCACACCACCAGATTCTTTTCATTTTCAGCTCCAACTGATACCGACTCAAGTGACATCACTTGAGGCAATTTATCAGACTTCACGCAGCTCCCTCTAGAGCCAAAAAAGGCATTTATAGAATTTGTTTTATATACCATATGTAGTACAAACTCTCCAAGACCTGTAAACAGACTTTGATATGTAAAATTGAGTTCCCCTATAAACTTGCTAGTTTCTGCACAAGCCAGCGTCACTCATTCAAGCAGTCATCAGGTCTGAAACACACTGGTCCTGATTCATTGCCGCCACCATAGAAAGACCAGAGCAGTCTCACTTGTTAACAGGGAGCCATAAAGGGACTAGTAAACAGGGTAAGAAAACATTGTGAGTGAGTGTCTGTGTGTGAGAGAGAGAGAGAGAGAGAGAGAGAGAGAGAGAGAGAGAGAGAGAGAGAGAGAGAGAGAGAGAGAGAGAGAGAGAGCTTTGGACCGGGAGGTCGCCAGTTCAATCCCCAGACCGGCAGGATAAAATTTGGGTGGGGAAACCACTGCACTGAGGTGCCCTTGAGCAAGGCCCTTAACCTTAACCCCAACCGCTCCAGTGGAGTTGCTCAGTGGTTGACCGTGGTTGTACCGGGCAGCTTCCAGATGTGAATGTGACAGGTCGTCATTGCAAATGAGAATTTGTTCTCAATCAACTTTCCTGGATAAATAAAGGTTAAAAAAAAGAGAGAGTGAGTTTTGTGTGGCAGCTTTTTAGAGTTAAAAAGTGAGTGAGTGTGTATGCATATGTGAGACCTGATCCCGAGGCAGGGGCCAGCGGTCCTGTAGAGGATCAGGGCTGATGACCTCAGCACCTCTGTGTGGCAGCAGGTTACTGAACAGTTACCAAGAGGAGGGCGAGTGTTTGCAGCCAAAGCAAATATGTAATGTGCGCTGGAGGCAACGACAGGAAAGGAAGCAAGACAGAGAGAAAGTAATTTAAAGAGAAGAAAAAATGTTGTTCTCCTGCGCTGAGCCCTGGGCTGGTAATGCGGTGATTACAATATTAATGACATTAATTGTAAAATCGGTGTATTCCTTCTTGTACTTTCAGGTTAAAGTAAAATATCAGAACAAGCACTGAAACTGGTGTAACATGTGCTGTTACATTATGCCACAATTATCCAGGCCTGTTCACACTTATTACCTTGGCACAGCTTGTTACAACTCCCCCCAAATCTCTCTGTAGCTGATAGGGCTGTATCAACATCAACAACAACAATAGAAAACAGATACCCGCTTATGTGTGTGAGAGAGAGAAAATAAAAGAGAAGGAGGCTTTTGTATTTGCAGCAGCTCAGCGTTTGATTCAAGGTGAAAGTCCTGGCAAAAACTTCTCTGGCAGCTGTCGCGCTGCTCGTCGACAGGACCACCTAGCACGAGCGTGAGCACATCAGGCCGAAGCAGGGGTCCTCAACACTCACAGCTATAGATGATTAATGGCTGGACGACGTTACACCCCGACACAGCAGCCTGTTATGTAGATCAGAGCGCCCCCCACTGTTTCTGTAGCACACTGCGGTCGTCATCAACGTGAATCAGCTGCCTCTGAGGAATAAAGTGTCTTCGGTGGTTAATTATGTTGTAAATATTTAAACTGTAGATGTAGAATGAGTTGCAAAGGGGTGTAGTTATCCTGTAATGCTAATAGATTTTAGTTAACTGAATGTGTGTGTGTGTGTGTGTGTGTGTGTGTGTGTGTGTGTGTGTGTGTGTGTGTGGTTGAATAGCTGACTGTGATTTATCACCAACATCTTTGTCTTTCCCATATAAGTCATGGTGCAGGCTGTGTGTGGCAGCCAGCAAGCCACTGGAGGTTTGTAGCACCCGGTCGTCATGGATCCCTTGAAGTCACAGTTTTGTTTGTGTGTGCCTGACTGTATGTGTGTGGGCCTCTGATTGTCTGTATAACCAACAGTGATGTTGGTTATAAAGACAAGGCAGCTAAGAGTCATGGGTCAGCTTTTTATCTTTGTTTTTTAGGGATAACAGCCTGTTGGGTAGATGAATCTGCATTTGCAGGCACCAGGTTGACACGGTTGCACAAAGAGATCTCAGTCAGCAGAGGTCAGTACAAAGTAGACAGATTTACAATAAACTTGAGGAAAGGACACTTTGCAGGCAACTCTTCCTTTTAGATTGATGTGTATAATTGTTGGAAATTAGTCATTTCTGCAGTCGGGTCTTGGATAGATTTGTCCCAAATTAAGCTTTTAAACAGGTGCTCCACATCCACTGAAAATATGATGTTTCACATGAAGAAATTGGGTTCATTGGAAACAGTGAAAAGCATTTACATTGTCTTTTTATGTTTTTTTGCCTATTGATTGATATCTAACTCTACAAGCAACCTGTACGTCGAAACACAGAGCCCTACCTTTAAGGAGGGTGAACTTTTCTTGAGAGAAAATAACACCAAAGGCTGATGTATGTGTGTGTATTTGTTTGGTTGTGTGAAGTGGAATGCAGACTTCTGGGAGAGTACTTAGGGTAAGTTTGTGGGGTCATCTCAATTTGCTAGGGGTGATCCCAGGTTAATCCATCACTCATTAGCTCTCACAGATAAGACTTGTAGTGGGGTGAGGGGCTGTGAATGCACACTTTCTCTCTCTTTCTCTCTCTCACAATCACCTCAGACACAAGAACACACATGTTCGCCCTCTCTGTCTTTCAGAAAAGAAATGGAGAACATCTGATAGAGTAAAGCCATGCCATTTCCTCCTTTGCCCAACACGTTTTCCCTATTTACCCCTTTCCCCTTGCTGGCTCTGCTCCCTCCGGGACAATACAGCCAATTAATTAGGCTCAGTGTCCAGCAGAGAGCAGAGGGAAACAGAAAGAGAGACAATTGGGTAACAGAGAGAGACAAAGTGAGGGAGGGTAAGCAAGATAAAAAGAGAAGGGGAGAGAGATAAAGACAGAGAGAGGCTCTTGAGTCAGCGTGCTACCAGTAAGTGCTATTTAAATAGCTCCCACTGCTCCTGCTGCTGCTGCTGGGTCTTGGTGTTGCAGGATGGGGGCTGCCTCTATAGTCGCAATGTGTGTTGCAGGGGCTCCTCAGCAGCTGTGGGGGTCCCCCTCCTCCAGCAGAATAAGTCATCAGGTTCCCACATGAGTCCCCTCTCTGCTTCTAATAACAAAAGGCCCATATCACTGGAGGATGACAAAGCAAACAAATGGGCCTAATTAGGGGGGTCGATAAGGAAATTATCAGGAAATTGAGTCATTAATGGTAATATTTGTGTTATGAGATGATAGTTCGTGGCGAAAATTCATTTCCAAATGGGGCCCCTTTGTGTTTTCTTTGAAGCTAAGACCTGAACCTGAATGACAAGGGAAGAAAGTCTTGGACTCTGCCTCGTTCCCTCGTCTATCTCCTGTTCTCTAACCTCCAGAGACACTTGCATATATTGAAATGATTATGTACCAGGTCTATGTAGATATCCAGATGTGTATCTGATGATAAAAACAAACCTGGAGAATGCATTTCACCTTCTTTTTGTCCCCCCCCTTCAAGCTCCCCACTCTTGTTTCGGTTGCGTTTTTCTTCTTGTATTTTCTCCCGTGCAACCAGGACAGGTCGTTGGCTGGAGATGAAAGTCAAGGTGGAGAATGAGGAATAACCAATGGGAGAGGATTCTTCTGTCTCCCAGAGTCTCAGAGGAAGACAGAAAGAGTACGGTGAAGAAAGAGGTATAGATACAGTAGATAGGTAGCTGCGCGGGGCTGGCTTGCTCCCATTGCTGTCCTCCTTTTTCCCCCTGGTCTGTCAGGGTGCTGTGGGAGTATAAACAGTAGCTGATCAGACCTTGTTCCTGTCGTTTTTATGCTAAGCTAACTCTTATTCCTGCAACCCTGTCTCCTATAAATTGCATTTGATAATTAGTTTCTAATTATGTTTTGAGCGGAATTATAATTTCTGCCTGGATTATGTTCCCTGGTTTTCTTATATAGGAAGAGCTGCACTTACTGTATGGACATGTACCGCACACAAGTCGTTGGATGGTGGTCGTACAAAGTGCAGGTCTTTTTTATTGATCTTTTATTGAGTCTTGCTGCTCGGTTTAGGTATCAAAAGCACTGTGGTTTAGGTTAGGTAAAGATTGTGGTTTCAGTTAAACATTAATAAAGTAAACAGTCCTGTCCTGTACTTCAAATCACTTGTTTAACCAAGACCACAATCTTTCCCTAATGTTAACCAAGTGCTGTGGGGTCTCACTGTGGTTGCCTTAATATAACCATGAACCAAATTAAAAAGTATTTGCTGTTGCAGATTATTCAGTTATAAATCTAAATTCTAATAGACAGGGTTGGCTCATTCTATTTCAATGCCCTGCAAAAACATACATATACTAACAAATATTTCACTTGTCCTAAAGGGGTTGTTTCCGGTGCACTTTTACTTTTTCTAGAAGTGCCAGAAACAAGGCTAATAAGACAAATCAAAACGAGGCAGCATTTTGGCAGCAAACACTAAAATGAAATATACAGAAAGTCCTAATAAGTTTGATTGACTGTAATTATTATGCATCTTTTTGCAGTTATGTTTTTAGAGACTTAATTTCAGAGCAAATAAGATAATAATGTGGGACATTTTGTACTTCAACTTCTTCAGTGTTTTAAGTCTGGAAACCAACATCAGGAATTACTTTCTTAATCAACGATTCTTTAAAGGACATTGTTATACATTTCATTTCACATATTTGCTATTTTGGAACTACAAACAGTCCTATCAGAATAATTGATAACTGATTTGTTAGACAGAGACCTAAAAGAAAATAAAGATCACTTCAACAGTTTGTCTTTAGAGCATGTAGCCTTCGTCCTGCCTCCTGTGACAGCCAACATTTCATTATCCAGGAACATTAAGCAGCACAGTTTCCACTTTTAGAAAGAAAGACAGTATTGGGTTTCTGTGAGGGGTTTCCACAGCAGTGGGCGGGAAATGAAATGAACTCGGAGCCCCAATAACAAACAAGGTCAGTGAAAAAATAAAGAATGAGGCGATCACAAACAAAGATAGAGAGAAAAAAGAAAAGGAAAAGAATAACAGCGGTTAGTGTGTCTCGGCCGGTGACCTCATCGGAAATGACACCTCTCTTGCCAACACAGTGGATTTCATATTTAAGACACAACAGTGTAGATTACAGTACCATGGGCAAGTTGTGAATGTGTTGACGGGGTATTTGCACAGATGGGAAAATTTTAAGCAAGTGTTTTCAGAAATATGCAAACCATTAAAATGATCCATATATGAACATGATCCATATAAAATGTTGTGTTGGGTTTTCACTCTTAAATCAGCTGCAACATGCTAAGACAAAAAGCCCTGCTCTAAGAGGTCAAACTATTTTCTAAAGTCATTTTCGTTAGATTAAGTTTAAGTGGCCTATGATAATTATAGTCAATTTTCCTGGTCCACTGAGCAGCAGCATCCTGCAGCTGAACGTCAACCTCCTGCCAGAGCAAATATTAAGAAATATCTACAGAATCAATAACACACTGGGGGGAATATTATTCTTGACACAAATTACACAACCACTTACATTTCACTGGAAAGCACAGTGTCCATCAGCCAGAGAGCTCACAATACTCGTAGTATTTGGATGGAAATCTGTAAACTTAATCTGTTAGCTGACACAGGAAATAGTTGTAGCCTCTTTTTCCTCAGTAGCGTTAAACTGATAAAATCCTCCTTCTCCAGCCCAGTATCCCTGCGATTCTGCACCTTACTGTGCAATACCATGCAGGAAGTAGTGTGTGGAGGTCAGGGAGGTGGTGTTGCGTGTCCTTTTATCACTGGTTCATGTCTCATCGCACACCTGCAATTAACCTAACCATGATCTTTCTCTAACTTTAACCAGGTGTTTTAGCTAACCAACATTAAACTTACCTTATTATTTGCCATAACCTCAATTTTGCCTCAGCGCTTATCGTAGTTGCCATTTGCAGATTTTATGAATTTCTGGAATTTCTGGCCCAGCCTTGTCCGAAAAAATCCTCATTTGAAACGAGACATGAGACAAAAAGATAGGCGTTCCACTTCATGCCCTTTAATCTTCTATGATAAATCCTCCATTCAGTTCCCTCCCTGTTGGATGAGCGCCATGGTCGTTCTATTCTGAAAATGCTGTTAACCTCCTGTTTGCTTTCCTTAGTTTCCACCAAAATACAACTTTCTTTACACTTTCTTTTTAAAGTTGAAACTTGCATTTGCTATTATCTAAATAACAACCATTGCCTGTTGTCAAAATCAAAAAATGTGCTTTCATTGCAAAACAGCGTTTACCCTCAGCGTGTGTCAGCCGTTTGCTTGCTCTGGCAAAGACCAGTCCTTCCCTTGCTAATTGCCTTCTACCAATGACTAAATTACAATGAGGTTTTGGGTTTCTGGATCAGAGGGGTCTCTTTTCCTCCTGCTCCACTTCCCCAACTGTATCCTTCCTGCCTAAGTCAGAAGTGTCACATTTCATTACGGAAGATATGAAGTGCTGTGATTTCTTTTGCTAGAAAAGAGTTTCCCCTAGAATAAAAAAAACAACAACAACCTTGAAGAGCTACTGTTCCAACATTGCAGTTAGAGCAGTGGATGTATGAAAATGTGTGTATTTATGCAGTGTGTATGTGTACCAGCATGCATGCTTGCTTGTGTGCACAAGGGCCTAATTCGTACTGAGCAGTAGGCACTATGCCACAGCAGAGGAGTGCAGTAAATGTTGTTCTAGAGCCAGTAAAGTAAAAACATCTCCGCTCCATCAGTGTCAGAAACAATCTGCGTGGACCAAACCAGCTGCCACAGCGCCGTAATATGCAGGACCCCGTCTGCTGTGGCTGCTGCAGGATGGCAGCACGCTCCCACCAAAACCTTTTAGTTATTGGCAGAATCTTATTTTTTAAGGAAGCTGCTTACTCAATGTGTTGAGCTGAAGTGGGTACATTATGGTAAATAAAGTCAAGGAAATGATGACAAAATAACCAGAAAGTTGACAGTATAGATAGATAGAGGCTTTATTGTCGTTTAAAAAAAATACAAAATTCAAGTACTGGGCTCCAAGAGTACCAATACGTGGAGTGCTGAGCTGCTGCATGTTTGTTATTATATTATAGGGGTGCCTACTACGAGGGATTCTCTGCATATGTCAAATAATGACTAAAATATGAATGCATAACAACTGAAACGCATGCATGTAATGTACTGTATGTACATTATAGTGTTTCTTTGTTTTGTTTTTTAAGACAAAATATTGAATTCAGACTTTATGTATTTATTGCATGCACTGTACTGTTGTGTCATGCTGTTGTCCTAAATCGGCTTTAATTATTGGTTTTCAAATAAATGGAGGTTTGATATAAAGTAAAAATGTGTATGACTTTTTGCAATTGATTTGTTCTTAATTGTTTGATTTGGCTGAAAATGAACAAGAATTCGCTGAATGAAAGTCAGCAAATTGATTTGAAACAATTCAGTAATTTTGTAACCTGTTTATTATTTATGGTTACAGTGAGAAAGCAGACCTTCCAACATTGTGCACTAACAGAGACCTATAATAGCTTGCTTGTTCTCTACATACTCCTAGGCCTACTACCTGTCCTGTTGTAACTGAACTAGACATGGACAGATCAACTGTTGGCATGCCATCACTGTGGTTGTATCTGTGAAAAGTGATATTTAAGGTGGTTGAGCCTGAAAAGTGTTAGCTCTTACTGGTCTTAAAGATGAACTCACTGAGTAGAAGGATCTAAGTGACTGTGAGCTGCTCTGAAAAACAACACTAAATATCTTTGATTTACATGTATTCCAGTGGTCCTGGATTATGAGTTGTGATAGCTGAGGCTGAAACATGGGAAATACATATTTTTAGAGCCCAAAGACAACATGTGTCATAAGAGTGATGCATATGCATGTGCACACTCCCACCACATTTTTGATCCTTTTGATCCTCTCCTCTTTGAAATGTGCTACACTATTTTGCCTCTTTGCTCACCAGCACTTACTGTAACTGTGCATGCACTCACTTTCCCCACAGTTTCATAAGGCAATCATATTTATATTAAGCTCATGATTAAAGTGAACTGTAATAGTGAGTCTGAGAGATCATAAGGGATTATTGTCAAGTCACAAAATTGCTGCTCAGTGCTAATGACTCATCATTAATCATATCCTGCAGCATGGAGGTAACTGCGGAGTTTGTCGTGTCACTCACTGGCGTTCCATGTCCATCACAGACTTACTTGTTACTCATGCTTCTCCCGGTCCAATACTGTGAGCAGGTCATCTTTTTCATTGGTTCTGTATCCTGTAGTGCCTTGACATGAGCTTTTATGCCACAGCCTAGCAGAAATCTGTTTCTCAGTGAGCTCATCTCTCCACATGCAGCTCCACTCTGCCTCTCCCAAGAAAAACCTCTCAGCTGTGACAGATGCAGTGCCTGCTGCAACCCTCACACTCCATTTGTGACCAAAGCATCTCTAGACTGAGCGGACTTTAAAGCATAACACGTGGGTAGAGAAAACACATGCAGGTTTGTTTTTAAAAAAGAGTGCAGGATCAATTCAGTTTAAAGTTTAAGAGTGTGCAGTTTTCAGAGGTGTCAAGTAACAAAGTACAAATACTTTGTTACCTTACTTAAGTAGAACTTTTGGGTATCTATACTTTACTGGAGTAATTATTTTACAGCAGAGTAATTATTTTACAGCAGACTTTTTACTTCTACTCCTTACATTTTCATGCAATTATCTGTACTTTCTACTCCTTACATTTTTAAAATAGCCTTGTTACTCTTATTTCAGTTCGGCTTGTTTTCATTCCGGCTTGTCATCGTTCAAGAAAACACCAAAAAATAAATATCCACATAAATCGCACCATCCAGATAGAGTGAATTTGATTGTGGTGGGATGAGAAGTATAAACATACACCATTCCAACACCCTATTGGTTTGTACGCAATCCATCGCACCTGCACATGACACAAATCACGTCACACTCCAGCAAGGAAGTAGCAGACATATGTAGCCTAGTATGAAGATGTCCGTGGCAGAGACTCAAGAGAACTCGAGCGAAATGTCCCAACCAAGCACCAGCGAGGAAGACCAGCCAACCCTTCTACATCCCTGGCCGTAGCTGCAAGACTTTTTCGAAATGATTGGATGCAAAAACAACTCTTTTCAAGCTGCAAGCTCTGCGCACCCAAGTACTACGAGCTAATTGTTTCCAAAACTCGCTGTCTAATTTGAAAAAGCATACTGATATTATTTTGTTCACCTTACATTACTTTTACTTTTATACCTTAGTTTCGAAACCAGTACTTTTACACTTTTACTTGAGTAAAACGCTTGTGTTGATACTTCAACTTCTACAGAAGTCTTTTTAAACCCTAGTATCTATACTTCTACCTGAGTAATGAATGTGAATACTTTTGACACCTCTGGCAGCTTTAAAAATGGATGAGAGCTGAGGACAATATAAGGAAAAGGGGAAAACAAAAAAAAGGACAATAAATGTGTCACAGAAGTGAAGAAAATGTGCTGTGGGGTTTCAGATTTATGGCTTCCAGCGGCTTCCCGCTCACTCCCTCCTCTGGATAGGAGACTGTGCTTGACTTGGTGGCAAGAAGTCAAAAATGTACAGTACACACACACACACACACACACACTAACAGACCTCTTAAAGTACACTTCCCTCATCATTCCTCCGCATACTGCTGTCTGCATAAAGTCTACTTTTAAGGCCAGATGCAGCAAAGAAGTGCGATATGTACCAAGTGACCCCAGGTTCTGATGTATGTTGGCTGAGACAGTTTAAATGTCTCTCTGATTGCACACTTTGACAACCCAGCCTCCCTGTCTGTTTACATTCTCGCTCATATAGCTGGATAATCATGCACTGCGCCTATAGTACACAATGTGGTGTGTTTGTCATTTTTCTAACCTTTATTCATCCAGGAAAGTTTTTTTTTTCTTAAACCTGTTTACTGTCTACATATCCTGCACAGTAAAGTTAGCCTTCTACTGTGATTTTCTCAGGCTGTGTGTGGATTCAAACCCTCCTCTGGTTTTAATTTCTATGTGAGTGGGTCAGTCTCTGATTGAAATACTGTCAGTCAACTAGACAGTTTGGAGAAATCCTGCCAAGTGATGCACAAGTAACGTGTAAAACCAACACATACTGTGTGCATACTGACCCACTAAAACAGCCGTTTCCACAATGAGCTCTGGTGCTCTCAGTAATCAGAGAGGGCTTTTAAGACGATTTTCATTGCAACTTGGTCTCGAGCCAAACCTGCCCCCCGACAGTATTAAGAGTAATTGGCAGGTTGTAAAAGAGCTACAAAAGATCAGGCAGCTATAGTGGAACTTCAATTTATTGTGAGTTTCACCAGGAGGGAAATAAACAGACGGATGAAGAGGAGGAAGAGCAGTCAAGTTGAGATTTATTTCTTTTCCGTTCCATCTCGCCACTCCTCCATTCCCCTTTGTTACTAGATTGACTTGAGTTTCAGATAATTCAACTACCCTTTCCTCTTTTTGACTGCCCAACTGAAGCTGTTTTCATGGCTTATAAATTTTATAGAGAAATTTGTCTCAACAGTCCAGAGTACCACTCACTAATGCTGCAGCAGGGAGCAGGAGGAGGAAAAGGGTTAGTGGTAACTTAGTAATGGGGACTTGACAAAGGAATGTAGGGTGTGTGTGTGTGTGTAAAGGTCAAAGGTTTCCCACCTGCTTAGCATGGCCACGGTGCCGTGGTTGCTAATGAGCCTGCAATAAAATAGTTTGGAACGGAGCTTAAATTAAGCGTTTACCGCCCAGAGAGGTGAAGCAGCAGCGTTTCTGTGGACTCAGTTTTCTTTTTTCTCTGATCATGAGCATCCCAAAGTATTGTTCCACTGTGGAGAACTGTTTGGACTAATGACGAGATCACACTAAAAAATGATCTACTCCAACATGTTTAGAATTGTGAAGTATTTAATTATGGAGGTTAATGAACTTGGAGAGAAATGTTTGACACAAAAAGTGAAGGTCCACTCAGACATATCACAATTTTCACGTGATCTTTATCACCAGATGCATTTGCAGTTTTCTTTTTCAAGCACTTTAAGATTTTTTTCTGTCAGTATTAACTCGAATGAATCCATGTTGATGAGATGTCCTTCAGGTGCTCAGATAAAAATGGAAATTTGAACATCTAGGCAGCTCCATCTGCAGAGGAAGATCTTGTGGACCTTATAGTGATATTTCTTTCAGCTTCTGTTTCCAAGGTGAAGTTAAAAGGGAGACATTTCCAAAAGAATACCTGTATCAATAATTTCCATCATATTTTAGACACTTCCAAGAAGAACGTGTCCAGATTGGCTTATGCAAAGTGTGTTTTATTAGGGAGTGGAAACCGTAAACGTTTCTACCCAGTAGAAAGAAATCCAAGCGAGCATTCCGATCTCATCCCTAATCCAAGACTCATCTGCTTATCCTCAAGGCTGAGTCAGTTCAATATGGGAACACTTTCCAAAGCAAGGTAGGGAGCGTCTTCTCCCACAGGGCTCTTCTTCACATTATGTTGGTCGAAAATGTGTTTGAAAAAAAAAAAATCAAGAAAAGATGTGTCATTATGATGGTTGATTAAAACATCCAGTGTCTTCACAAAGGACAAAAATCGGTCTCTGCCTTTTTCTTGCCTGAAGGGCCAAATTAACTCATCTAATCTTTTAATCATCTAATCTTCAAACACTGTTTATTTTCTCAACTCACGGCCACCAATCAGGGTTGGTCGACTCCATTTTGGGTTTAAAATCTTTAGTTAACATTGTTGGAGCAGAGTGATTGCCTTAATTGCAGAGGTTGTGGGATTAGTATGAATCACAGTTATGGAGGAGCGTGAGTTAGCCCAATGTAAGCTCTGTCTCATTGTCTAGCACTGACAGCACCGGCCCATCCCTGTCAGCCTCGGGGCCAGCAACGCACGAGACGACCTGCCAGGAGTTGTGTGAACCCCAAACACTATGGGTCTGCTAGTCCCATAGAAACCAAATTCCCGGAGTAAATAGACTGGAGGTGATGTTTGACATGAGCAGTGAAAACCCTTGTTTAGGGAAGATTTGGAGATCTGTTTTGCGTGTTTCCGATGTGCGTCCTCTCTGTGAAAGCCTGAGCGGTGGATGTGGATGTGTGAGGCTCTAGGCAGAGGAGACAGGGTTAGGTAATGGCTGGATGTAAAACAATAGAGAGCAAAGCCTGGGGAGAAAGCTTATTATACTTGGCTTTGACAGCCAGGTTGATGGTGAGGAGCTGCGCTGCGGTTGCAAACCATTGCACAATTGATTCACAGCTAATGCTTTGAGAAGGAGGAGTCTCAAAACGTTCACACTGTGATTATCAGATCAGACACTGATGTCAGAAAGAAACGTCAGCCACTTGTTTCAGTAATCCGCCTTTACTTTGAAAAGGAAACATTGCTCCATCAGTCAAACACAATACATTTACACACTATTCCCACTCATAGCCCTTCAATAAAAACGAACTTTCCTAAGTGACAGCAGAGATTTTTGGTCTTCCTGCTAAGGAAACTGTAAATCCAGTTAGTTCCAATCATCATCACGCTCAGGAAGAATCTTTTGCCATCGTGCCACTGCATCCGTTCACACACGAGGTTCCTAAACATTGATGTGATACAGCTCTGCCAACACTGTCAGCTCACGTTCCTTAAAGACGTATGTGCAATAGAAATGTACAAGATGCATTCACTCTCTGGCAAACAGTAGACTATCCTGTTAGATTGTCTTATGTTGTCACACAGCGGAGCGTTGTTTGGGCTAAAGTTTGCGTAGATGCTGCTCTGAGCATCGCATCGCTCCTAAAGCTGTCAGTCCCTCACGCTATTAAGACAGCTGCTCTTAGTGGGTATTGTTCATCGGGGAGGAATGGGGACCTGACAGGCCTAAAGGGTCTTTCACTGCTATAGGCCTGAATAGGACCTGCCAATGTCATCCTCCACCCATGGCATTTTTATGGCATAGCTGACATACACACAACACACTCTCGTTAGCCACTCCGTGGCTCTAGTCAGGCTTCCTTTATTCCCGCACTGTATGTCAGCTGGTATTTTCCCATAGACATAAATTGGAGGAGATCTTTTCCAGGCAGCAACACTTTATCTTGGAATTACTCACGCAAACACTCACATGGAAACACACACTCTGAGAGCGATGGGCACACAAATACAGACAGATGGGCAGGGAGAATCTCCCTCCGTCTCTCACGCAGGTGCAAACACGCTTTGACACACACGCACTCACACCTTCTCACTACTCAGACAAAAGACCCTTGATTACTCAGCAAATGGATGCACTACTGATCACAAGCCAGCCCTTTTACAAACTGGCCTATTATGCGGTCTCAGCGTGGGGTGGAAGTGTTGCAGGGGCCCGAGGCAGTGCGGTTGTAGAAGGCTGAAGGACTGTGTGTGTGTGTGTGTGTGTGTGTGTGTGTGTGTGTGTGTGTGTGTGTGTGTGTGTGTGTGTGTGTGTGTGTGTGTGTGTGTGTGTGTGTGTGTGTGTGCGTGCACGGCTGAGAAGCGCTCCCATGCTGTGCTGCATAACGAGAGGGCAGGTCAGCCATTAAATGGGCACTAATGCGGGAAATTGGAGGCCATTAGGCCTTTCTTTGTTGTTGTGCCTCTGTGTGGCTAGTTAGACTCTTGAAAAAGGAAAGGCCTATTAGCCCCCATGTGAAGACAGAGGGTGAATATACGGGCCATTTAGCTCAGCATGGAGCAGGCTGGCCTGCTGCTGGAGGCTGCTGCAGATTGTAAGGCCGTGTGCATGTGAATGCAATGTACATCTGACATGGTATTAATGTGTCAAAGGCTTTACAATCACTTTTCAGTTTGTTTGTGAAAATTTGCAGGCTCGTAGGACAGTAGGGGAATACTCTTATCAGGCATTTTGTTTTCTACCGGGCATAGATAAACAACTTCACCTAGCTTTATGCTACTTTTAATACACTTTTTTCAAATGCTCCATTACCCCCATTTCCCACCAAAACATGAGACCAATATTTAAAAATCTATTCATTTTGTGGGAAATGCCTGCTGTATGTGTATCCAAGGCCATAGAATGATACCTTTACAAACTTTCTAAACATACAGTATGTCCTCCTGCAGTTGCAGCAAAAGAAAATCAGTATATCAACAGTCCAGTATATGTAAAAAGTGGGATTTTGTGAATACAGCTGTTATGAGAGTCTTTTTTAATTTGTCCTTGAGAGTTCCTTTGCCAACTACCACCCAGATGATAATAAAAGCAGATATCATAGAAATTACAATTATGAGTACAGACAAATAAGTAGACATAATAATAGCAATAAATAATTTAAAAAAGTATGCAATCCCACAAATTTGATTAATGATGGTATAGTAGTAGTATAGGATTCAGTCTAATTGCTGAGCATATTTGTTTTCCTGTACTTCATAAAAAAGATGTCCATTTTTATGTTACTCTATGCATTCAGTACATTCTATCTGTATGATTGTTCTCATACTTTAAATACTGTATACTTGTGCTGTATTAGAAGCTGTATAGATATGGAGATATACTCGGCTCTGCTGGTGTTTACTTTGCCGTCTACTGTAAATCCATTGCTTAACATTAACCTTCGCTCCACTGCTAATAGCTTCATAAGGGATCCCTGCTTGCAGTGAAGCAAGGCGGTTCTCACAGCTCTTTAATTGCGGCGGTCGGATAATCAGACTATATTTTATCACCCACTGACAGAAATTCGTAGACTTTGCCTGCGCTGGGAATTGCATAATTTGACCAAATATGAGAAAACATCAGAGTGTTAAATTATGAAATAAAGAAAGGAGAAATAGATAAACAGCTTGACTGATGAAAATGTCAGACAAGCGCATTAAGGCTGCTTGATGGCGAATGGTATCTGTCCACTGGAAATCAGCGCTCACCGAATATTTAATGTGCCTTTGATAGCCCTGCAGGAGTGATGAATATTCTGTGTGACTTGATCTCAATTAGCCAAGTCCCCTCGAGTCCGGCCTGGGATTTAACAAGCAGCAGGCTGATCTCTTTCCATTCCTCTGTCCACCTCATCTTTTATTTTTCCATCTCTCCCCCCCCCCCTTATATTTTCTTCCATATCTGTCTCTTTACTTTCCTCACTCTCTCTCTCTCTCTCTCTCTCTCTCTTGTCCTTGGTACAGTGTCTGTAAGGCAAACTGCTAATTAAAAATACAGCGGCTCTGAAACATGGCCTTCTTTGGGAGCAGCCAAAATCCAGAGTTTAGTTGGGGTCATTAGAGACAGAGTGAAGAGAGTTAGAGGGCTCACAGGGGGCTAAAGTGCTGTGGCTAATTGGCTGCAATAAAGGAATTAAATTAGCCTGATATAATCTCTGCAGTGGGCGCCTCATCCTTCCTTCCCTTCCCTCTTCCCACTCACCCGCACCCTCGCTTCATCACCCCACATAGTTTCATGGCATTCCCAGGGTGCTCCCCAATACACACTGACCAGTGTTGACCTTAAACTCCTCACACACTTCATACATCCTCCACCCACCAGCATGATCTCTCTCTCTCTCTCTCTCCCACTCACACGTTCTTTGTTTGCTCTCTGTATTTTATGGAACTCTCACCCTTTGCTCGGTGCAAATTGCAGCACTGTGTTACAGCAGAATTTAAACTGTTGGCTAATTGTTGCTGAAGAAATGTCATGAAATCTGAAAGGGTTACTTTGTGAAAGTTTTTTTGACCTTTTTAAAATGAATACCTTCCTGTTCTCCTTTGTTCATATTGCTTTTGTCACAGAGAAGTTTGGTTTTCCATATATCTTATTTCAAAAGCCATTTAAGATTTGTTTGTTAAATTTGAATTTGATTATTTTTGGGGGCTTTTTCACTTTATTAGATAGTGACAGTGGATAGGCAGGAAATGGGAAGAGAGAGAGGGAATGGCATGCAGCAAAGGGCCACAGGAACCCAGGCCACTGCAAAGGTCTCGTTTTGAATTTTAAGTTTTTTGCAAGTTTTATTTGTGAGATGGAGTCTTGTTTTTCTTCAGATTGAAAATAAGTAATATGTGGTGAAAACATGCCACTTAGAAGCATTTTAGAAAGAGGAGCTGATTGCATATAGAAGGGAAAAAAATAGCACAGATTTCTTGTGTCTGTATGAAGATAATTTACAGTAATTCGTACGGCAATTAAACATATTGTGGCAACAACTATTGACAGACAAATAATGTGCTTGTTCAAAAGGATTAATTGAGCAGGTAATGGTAATGACATTTATATAAAGCCATAATTGGATCTAAACAGAACGCCAAACACAAAACAATGGGATGAGTACTCCATCTATCATCTCAATCCCTCAAATGGCCTCAATTAGCTCTCATTTAATTTGGAAATTCCCGCCCTTATCATGCCAGCGTCTGGATCAACAAACACAAGATAAAAAGCTGTATTGTTCTAATTTATAAGAGGTTAAATAAACAGTTGCCATGAAACAGATTTATTGGTTGATATGTAACAGAGAGCAAAATATACAGTGGTTACCGAGTGAACATAAATATTTCTGTAATTGCACATCACTCTGTGTTTTGGTTCAACAGTTATTATGGAAGCCTTTTTAAAAATAAAAAAAAAAGTTAAATTCTTCAGTTGTTTTGGGAGAAACAGTCATTATCAGCGATGGGCGATCATTTCTTCATTGTGAAATTCCATAGTTGTTGAATCACATCTTCTTCATTGGTGTGGCCCGACATCAGTCTAACAAGAGGCACTGGAGTCACCTGTCATGTTTTTAAATCGCAAAATATAAACATAGAATTAATCTGGCCACAAAATGATTGTTTGTGATGTCTGCTCTTGAGAAGAAATCACAGACATTAAAGGATACAATTAGTATTGTGTTTTTTTGCCACTTTGAGCTAATTGTTGAAATGTTGTCCCTCTACTTACTTTTCCCCGGCTGCTGTCTGTTTACAGTCAGCAGTTATGTAAATATCTGAGCTCATTTACCGTTATTCATCCTTGAACAGTATTTTTTTTTTAAAGATTTATTTTATAAAACCAGAATTGGCTTCTCCAAACATTCACTCAATTTCAGATTTTACATACAAAACATATGATGAGCTTATAAAATATGATGCATTTTGCTGATAATACTTATGCACCTTTAAATGTAATGTAGTATTTTTAAAGTGTGTATTGCTACTTACTACTTTGTGTGTGTGTGCGTGTGTGTGTGTGTGTGTGTGTGTGTGTGTGTGTGTGTGTGTGTGTATGTGTGTGTGTGTGTGTGTGTGTGTGTGTGTGTGTGAGGGGCATAGAAGAGGATGCTTAACAGACTGCCATGATTGAAGTTAATACACCATACACAGTATAGGGAGGTGTCAAGCTGTTTGAGATATTTTGGGGCACTGTTTATGAAAACATTTGCAAAACTAAGTCATAGTGAATATAAACTACTTTAAACTTTCTCTCTCTCAGAGGACACCCAATAGTTTTTCATTTTCTCTTTAAAGGGGTTTTAGAAGTTAATGTGATTACTGTTTGGGGCGCCCATAGGATTAAATGTAAACTGCTCATGTGTGGACTCCCCTTGGTGTTTGTTTAAAAGCAGAGTAGCAGAGCCCCTGCTGGTCCCCTGCTCGCAGGCGGTGGTTTGGGGTATGGGGTTTTAGTTTTGGCGGTGGAGGTGATGGTAGCAGGGAGGCTGATATTTCCTGAGAGCTGAGGAAAAATGGGGGCAAAATCTTTGTCAGCGCCTGTGACCTCCCCAAACCTCACAAAAAAGACCCGGCATTTCTATTTGATGGGAATGTTGATGACTGTAGTGTCGCAGTGTGGATAGTTAGATATCTAATGTGGTCTGATATGCTACAAAACATACAATTAGCCGTCCCTTTTCAAGTTTCTCTTTTTTCTTCATTTGTGTCTTTATATTCGGGGTAGTGAGCGGCCAGCAGCTAAAACAAATCCAGCATGTGGATTTGGATTGAAAGTGGCAGAGATCAGTTGCTTGAGTGTGTCTTTAGAACAAATGTGGCTGTGACCAACATCACTCAATTACCAGGCTTATCGTAAGTACGATGAGCTTAACCTCAACTCCAAACTCTGTTGCTTGAATTTTCTCTCTAATTAGCCAAGGGAAGGCCGCCTCTGTGCTGCTACGAGACTGAGGTCAGTTGATAAAAGCTGGGAACCACTCAAAGAAACAAATTAGCCAACTTTTCCAAAACACACTCAGACATTGCTCTGAGGCCCTGCGTTTCCTACTGTATCGACTTAGACTTAGACTTAGACTTCTCTTTATTGATCCTTAATGGGATGACTCCCGCAAGGAAATTGGCTTTCCAGCAGCAAATTCCAGCATTTTACAAAAAAGACACTTAAGTACAGTATTGAAAAAAAGAGTAAAAAGATACAAACAATAAACTCTTAGATACATATAGTAAGTAAACAAGAAACAGTAGACAGTAAATAATAGTAATAATATTATTAATAATAATAAAAAAAAACTCTTAGCCCAAGAAATAGAAGATATACAATAAAACAGTACACAATAGGCTCTTAGCTATTAACAATTCAGTGCAAATTCGCACGAATGAAATCCCTTCAATTTTCTTCTTTTTGTTATTTTTTGTTCTTCCCTCTTTTCCCTATTTCCTACTCCCCCCGAGTGAGGAGTTGTAGAGGGTGATGGCATGCAGGACAAAGGAGTTTTTGAGTCTGTTGGTCCTACACTTGGGAAGTAGCAGCCTTCCACTGAACAGGCTCCTCTGGTTGCTGATGACGGTGTGCAGGGGGTGGCTGGCATTGTCAATAATGTCCAGCAGTTTGTCCAGTGTCCTACCCTCTGCCACCGTCACCAGCGAGTCCAGCTTCATGCCGACCACAGAGCCGGATGTGCGGATGTGCGGGAAACAGCAACACCCAATAAACAAATCCGTTTGCTGTCAAATTCTGTAGTTGCTGCGAGACTCGAGAATGCAGCTTTTTGTCATTGTAGATAGCGGTGGTGCACATTACAGGAGGTGTTGAAAAGCTTTAGGTAAGCTTAGCTTTATCCAGCTAATTCAATTACTCTTGTTTTAAAGGTATCAGTTCACACTTCTTTTTACTGCTCACCTGGGGGGCGGTTACAGCCGCCCACTGACTCACTAATCCAGCCTGAAGCAGTTAACTTGATTGAAAACAGACCAAACATTGTAAGGTGTCCTATAAGGTAAATGTAGACTGTGTTAACATTAATGATAATTTACAGAGCTACTCAAATTGAGATATATTTAATATGTCTTACAGTTGAGTCTTATGCATTGCCATATATTGTTTTGATATTAACACATAGATGAAATGTTGAATCACAGGAAGCTCGGAGCAAACTTGTCTTTAAAGTGCACCTGGTGCACTCAGCATGTGTCTGTGTGTTTTGTGTGTGAATGGTAGCAGTAGCTTTTGTTTGCTCTGAAGGTGTGTGAGCTGATTGCTTGGCTGAAATAAACTACAGCTCAAACTCAGCTTTTGTGTTTCTTCTGAAGGGCAGAAACCCTGAATCCTGCTTGTTGCAAAGAGCAGGCGTGAGGAATGTGTGTGTGTGTGTGTGTGTGTGTGTGTGTGTGTGTGTGTGTGTGTGTGTGTGTGTGTGTGTGTGTGTGTGTGTGTGTGTGTGTGTGTGTGTGTGTGTGTGTGTGTGTGTGTGTGTGTGTGTGTGTGCATGCATGCGTGCGTGAGTGTGTGCGTGTGTGCGTGCTTGCGTGTGTGTGTGCGTGTGTGTGTGTTGTGTTTTCACAGCGGTCCTCCTGGAAAGGGATAGCTGGTATTTCAGCAACATAGAGAGCAGTTTACTGAGGTGTTCATTCTGAATGCGTCTTTTGAAAAAATGAAAACAAAAACCTCATGTTTAGTTTTGTGTAATTTTAGAAGCGATGGACTAGTTTTAACTAAATACTCCACTCTATTTTTATCTCCCTTTTTAACCTTTAGAGGGTACCATGGAATGACCTCACCGGTTGCTTGTGACAGACATGTTTTATGTCAGTGTGGTCCGGTTTAAATTGTCTTTTCCTCTAAGAAAACAAAAGGCTGCAGCTGCTGCTTCAGTATAAATGCATGATGCTGGGAATTTTAATACAATCTCTACCACCATATCAAGCTTTTTATGGTGACGGAGAGGAGCTGCCAGGAGTGAATTTATCAAACATGCTTTTGTTCTCTTGGCTTAACAAAGGTGTTTCCACAACAAACTGAAAATTAGAAATAAACTGACATTCATACTTAAATGGGTGGGAATGTATTTGTGGTTTATGGCAAACCCAACCAGGCCTTGTGTTTATGAACTGTGAAGTCAGTTGACCAACCATGTCTACCTTGGTGTATAAAACTCAATGATTTATATCATAACACACATGAGAATAAGTGGTCTTAGCGTGATCAACATGGTACATTAACATGAGTAATAGAACAAAAATGAAAATTATAAACATTTATTAATGGTTGTTTGTTTTATGATAATCACTGAATGGCGCACATATCCAACATATCAGTGGGTGCTGAATCTGATGCAAATACGTTATTCAATTACATAAAAATGAATAAACAGCAATAGCAAGTCATTCTTGTTGAAGGAAAAGGTTGAGAGCAGTCTCCTGTGTCACTGGGGTAATTTATCGTGACTGACAGCATATGGTTATCTTTAAACACAGCTGATTTTTTGCCTGATAGAGAGTTATGAATGGAAGACTCTACATGAATAGATAACACTGAGATGTCTGAACGACTTGTTGATAACGCCGCAGTAAACCTGATTAGCCCACGCCAGACAAATCGCATACTGGCATACAAATCTTCAATTGTTTTTTATTAAATGTGCTAATTTGGGCTGTGATGATGTCATTTTTTAAAACAGTCTGTGCTCATGAAACACTTGGAATTGCGCCAACAATAACATTGTTTCCACGTTTTTTTTTTCAATGTGTAAGAGGTATTGTGTGAACAAGCTTACATCACGCCCAGTGTCAGTGAGTTTAGATAAAGTGCTTCTCACTTGTCCCCATTATCTGACATAATACCTTTATAAAGCATGATACCGTCAAACACAATGCGGCCTTCTGCCCCACGCCTTCACATCCAGCTTGTATGTCGTCTCTTTTTTCAATATCCAACATGCCTCCCAGGACAACAGCATTATTCTCACCGGGGCAGTGTAGTCCGGTAGGCTGGAACTCCCCTTGTATTAATTTAGGAAGGGTGTGACAGAGACGTGACAGAGACCATGCACTGATCCTCCACCAACTGAACTCTACAGTGATCCCTGATATCTGCAGGCGGGCGCGGAGATAGCTTTCACCAAGTGTGGCCCAGAATCACAGAGAGACTGAACCTGGCCTTTGGCATTTACAGGCTGGATTGACAGCCAGCTCAGAGACACAGATCATATCAGAGCTGTCTAAAAAGGGTACGAATTAAACCCATTGTGTTATCAATTGATCTCTGTAGCTAAAATATCTATGAATTAAAGGAAATGTTATGCACTTTTATCCCTCAACCTCTTTTATATCTCAACAGTTTTGTGCGCACACTATTGTTGCTATCATTGGGTTCCAGGGAGGAAAGCTCTGCTGTCTGAACAATATGAGTCATGCACAGGTGCAAATCTAGCGTAAGACAACAATGCAAACATCAGATCTGTGTCACTTTAAGGAAAGGATAGGTATAAATCCAGTCGGGTGAGACACAGGAGTAAAGGTGATCATTTTATGTAATCCGAAAGTACTCAAGGTAAAGCACTACTTATTTTCACAGAAAATAAAATGGAAATAGCATCATCTTGTAGTCTTGTGGAATTAAATTAGCTTTTTACCCTGCTGTCCTGCAGGAAAGACAGAAAGCAGTGTGTGTGTGTGTGTGTGTGTGTGTGTGTGTGTGTGTGTGTGTGTGTGTGTGTGTGTGTGTGTGTGTGTGTGTGTGTGTATGTGTGTGTGTGTGTGTGTGTGTGTGTGTGTGTGTGTGTGTGCGTGCGTGTACTGTATGTGAATTTTAGAAAATGTATTGTAATTAGGTCCTTGGAGTGGAGAGAAGGAGCCTCGGGGGCCCCAAACAGACACACACATCCAGAAAAAAAACCCCACTGAACAAACAAACACACACTAGTGAGAAGCCAGGTTGATGGATGCTGAGGGAAGTGAGAGCTCCTCCATTATGATGGGCAGATGATGAAAAGAGCTGTGTGAGGAGGTGGTGCAGAACAACACAGACATATGAACCAACCAGAGGACCCCAGTTGGGCCCAGATAACCCTCATTTCCATATGTACACACACATACAGTACAGTATGTAACCACACACAGTAGAGCCACAAACTGTATCAGAAGTGTTGTTGTTAATAATGCATGAAGGCCTCTCTAGTGGTGGCGAAGGATCGGTGGCTCGGACGTCAAACCTTAATGAAGTTAGGCATGTCTGCCTTGTTCCGCTGCCAGAGAGTCATGAATAAACATCAGCCGGCTTATTAAACTTAGCGCTGGCAACTGTACTCATCAGTAAACAAGCGGCAGCGAGGGGTCTCTCGTACATGCTCACAGGGATTTTGGCAGGGAAGGGAGAAATGTTAATACCAGACCTTCACTTTCTGTTTAGTACAGTTTGGACTCTGGAGAGCAGCTAGAGAAAAGATAAAGGGAGCGAAGAGTAGAGTGTGTGAGTAAGAGACAGAAAAAGGACAACCGAAGACCTCATTATCAGAGAACTTTCTCACCTTCCCTGACTATCTCTAATGCCATTGCATCAAGTCAGTTTTTAGTTTTCTTAACATCAAATTAAATATTAGTCAATCAATAGTTTAGCTATTATAAAGTAGTACACAGGGTACAGTGAATAAAACATGAGGTAACCATAGCAGTAGTTCTGCTAAATGCTATAATGTTAAATTATTAGTTACAAGTGAGATTTAAACCATCATGACTTTAATTGACAAATACACTTAAAAGGTGAAAGTATGATAGTGAACAATGGACTTATTTCCACTGCTGAGGTCATTATTTTAACATGTCAGGACATCATGAAACATTATCACAAACCTGTAGGGTGCTTACTGACATAAAGCCATTTTTTTTCATGTATGTCAATTCAGTAAAAATAAGGAACAGAATTGACTATTAGAAAAAGGGCAATAGGAAACATGACTCTACTCTTGGGTTCAGTGCTCTAAAGGGATACCTAGAGGATTTTAAACTCTCCAAAAGGATTACATGAGGGCCATCTGCTCTACTCACCATGTGGTTTTTTTTTCTGTTAGTCATTTGTACAAACCTGTCACCTTACTGTTTAACTTCAACAGGTTCAATTTCAAACTTGAATGCAGATTCAATAAAACATGGTCACCATTTACTATTTAATTAGTTTGTTGTCAATAACTGGAATAAATACTGTTGAGACGTATTTGTTCCACACAAAATTTAACCTTTTTGCATCTTTATTTAATTTCCTTCACAGCCTGTAACTGCAACCTCCACGCCCGAAGGTGTCGTTTCAACATGGAGCTGTACAAGCTGTCGGGAAGGAAGAGCGGAGGAGTCTGCCTCAACTGTCGCCACAACACGGCTGGACGCCACTGCCACTACTGCAAGGAGGGCTACTACAGAGACCTGTCCAAAGCTATCTCCCACAGGAAAGCCTGCAAAGGTACAGTGCCGTTCTTTTCTGGCAAGGGAAATATTTAAACGTACATGTTGAACAACAACCAAATATCTTATGTCATTTAAAAAAAAAGGTTTTTAAATATTGCTCTTCGAAATTTCATTACACACTTACATACTTACATACTCAACACCAGCTACTACTGACTGAGATTTTTTAGGTCTGATAGGAAACCGTTTTAGATGAATCACAGGAAGTGTGTGTGTGTGTGTGTGTGTGTGTGTGTGTGTGTGTGTGTGTGTGTGTGTGTGTGTGTGTGTGTGTGTGTGTGTGTGTGTGTGTGTGTGTGTGTGTGTGTGTGTGGGCGGGGGATTCCTGAGTCTGTCTCGCCCTCATCTCGCTCTGTCAGCTGCGATGAGTTGGGGGTCTGTTGGGGGGGTGGGGGTGGAGGTCGAGGTGGCATGGGGCGGGTCGGGTCTAGGTGTTCCCTCATTGACACTTGAGTTATTTAGCTTCGGTCGGGGGGTGGGGTGGGGGGGGGGGGGGATGACAGGACAGGCAAAACAAACAGAGCTGAGGTGTGAAGTGATCCCCAGTGCAGGTCAAAGACGAATGAGAACCCAGGAAGATCGGTGGAAGGGCTGCAGGACGGAGACATAAGAGGGGGGGCAAACTCAGGTTAAGGGGTGGCAAGAGAGTGAAAGATGGGAGGGAAGGTAAGGAGAAAAGGAAGAGAGGAGGACAAGAGGAACACACCCCCACGCAGGTGTGTGCTAGATGTATCGCCTGCCATCAGCCCTCACCGTAGCTAATAAGGGTCAAAGAAAGAGAGGAGGAGGAGGAGGAGAAAGAGGAGGAAGGGGGGTGACTGAAAAGAGAGAGGGTATATTTTCTCACCTCTTCTATAGCTGCAGGGAAAGATAACAGGAGCTGAATCCCTGTGCAAACAAGCCCAGAGACACCTCAGAATCGCTCCGTTTGGATACAGCTTGCACGCACGCACGCACACACACACACACACTCGCGCACACACACACACACACACACACACACACACACACACACACACACACACACACACACACACACAGAAGTACACGCATACCTGTTTGAGGGTTTCAGAGCGCTCACTTCCAAAGAGGAAATATTAGCTGCCTGCTGACAGTTTAAGCCTGAGTTTTCTCACATCATTCACCATGTAGTAAATAAATAAACTGACCAATCAGTCAGTATGACAGAAGGCATGTCTGTAGAGTAAAACATCTGCAAAAGAATCTGATGTTCAGACAAGACAACGATATGTAAAGATGCATTTTATTAAGT